>SJYV01009798.1:2406694-2435682 GCA_006410875.1 Neotragus pygmaeus
GTGCTCACCACACAGCCCCCAGCAGCCCATCCCTCCACCCTTCAAACGCCACTCTTCTCACAGAGCTGGCGGCCAAAGCCTTGTCCAGGAAGTGAGTCCAAAATGTGCCTTCCCCCGAACAGAAAATGCCATTTCAAAATTATATGCTTAGGATAAAAAGCTTATTCGCATATGAGGAAACTTTCTGTTAGGTATAGCTAAAATAGGAAAAAGGAGCCCCAAATAGCAGTGACTAAAAGACAAAGAAAGGGAAAAGCCCAGGAAGATAGACCAAAGGAAGATCTGAGGACTGGAGTGAGAACCTCAGGTGAAGCAGACAGCGCTCCTGGCTGGCCCAGTTTACAGAGAGAAGGCTCGCGGAGAGGAGAAAAGAGCATGTAAGGAGAGGGGCCAGAACTGAGCCAGGCTCCTCCGCTTTCGGGTCAGCCCTCCCTCACGCCTGGAGGATGTGTCTTCCTTTGCTTGCTTAATAAAACTGAGCTGTAACCCAGCTGGAACACTGGCTCGCCACTGCAAATTTTTGCTGTGGCAAGACAGAACCAAGGAAATCACACACTCCCCTGACACTTCTAAGTGGTGCTGTGTGGCCGAATCCATCACTTAAGGTCCCAGATCGTAAGAGACTGGGGAGGCGGGCACGAAGCCCAGGTGCCCTTCCCGGCACCCTCTCTTATCCCCTCACACCTGGATCCTCTTCAATCAGAAACAGCCCCACAGGGAGCCGGGCCCGGGGTCCTGGGTTCCTCAGCCCCTCCTCTGTCTGGATTCCTCAGGTTCTGGGCTCAGAGTTTCAAAGGAGACCCCGGAGGCCCGGCAAGCCCGAGCTGACCCCCTGAATCCTCAGGAGCAGAGGAAAGTGTTTGCTGGCCTGGAAGCCAGGCCAGCATGGACGGCTCAGCTGAGAGGGAAGCAAGAGGTCTACTGGAAGGTCAGGGGCCAGCACAGGACGTGCATCTGCTTGGGGTCCGAGGATGGGCTCAGCCTCTCTGCATCCAGAGGACTTGAGCTCAGAGTCCTCTTCTGGGAAAATGAAGATCAGCAGTCACAGCAGTTAACATGATCTTAGCAGGAATATTTGGGACAGAACAGTTGTTTGCACATCTTAATGCTGAGGTTGTCTCAGGTGCAGCTGTGAAGAAATGGGGGGTGTGGGAGGGCCTCATTAGCTCAGCATGGGGTAAAAATGCTCAAAAATACTCANTGGAGCCAACTACATATTCCATTACCTTCTGGGGACTTAGCAGGTGGAAACCTTAGCCTTGTAACTGATCAGGACGAGCTGGGGTGGGGAACATCCTTTGTAGTAAACACCACACTTTTTTTGTTTGTCTTTCTTTGCTATTCTGGTGCTGTGTTCATTCAGGTGTGGCTTTGTGATATTGTGATTTATAATAAGAAATACATAATTGATCTACATCTCTGCTTCTGGCAGAGTCTAAAACCTTTGGCATTTCCTAAATGATGGGAGTGATAAAGGTGTCTCAATATTGGTAACAAACCCCTTTCAACCACACCGGAGCTTATGTTAATGAGGTGACTTTCAGAAAGTACCTAAGGGTGGAAGCCAGCCATGTGATGTAGGCTTGGAACTTCAATCCCAGTCTCCTGACCTCCAGGGAGGGGAGAGGGGCTGCTGGGTGAATCAGTGATTGAATCAGTGACTAGTGATGGGATCAATCAGGCTTTTGATGTGAAGTCCCCATAAAAGCCCAAAAGGATGGGATTCAGGGAGCTGGGCTGGAGAGCCTGTAGAGATTCAGGTTTGTCCTGAATCTCGTCACACCTGGAGAGCAGGTGGATGCTCTGTGCCTCCCACATGCTTCTGCCCTACCTGTCTCTTCATCCGGCTGATGACTCATATATCCTTTAATGTCCTTTGGGTAAGATGGTGATCTCATGAGTGAATGGGTCTCCTGAACTCTGTGAGCCTCTGCAGCAAATTAATCAAACCCAAGAAGGAGTTTGGTGGAAACTCCGTAACTGGTCAGTCAGTAACACAGATGACAGCCTGGACTTGGGATTGGTCTGGGAAGCTGGGGGGTGGGGTCTGATGCTGTCTCCAGGTTGTTTTTCAGTTGCTCAGTTGTGTCCGTCTCTTTGCCACCCCATGGACTGCAGCATGCTAGGCTCCCTTGTCCTTCACTATCTCCTGGAGTTTGCTCAAACTCATGTNGTAACTGGTCAGTCAGTAACACAGATGACAGCCTGGACTTGGGATTGGTCTGGGAAGCTGGGGGGTGGGGTCTGATGCTGTCTCCAGGTTGTTTTTCAGTTGCTCAGTTGTGTCCGTCTCTTTGCCACCCCATGGACTGCAGCATGCTAGGCTCCCTTGTCCTTCACTATCTCCTGGAGTTTGCTCAAACTCATGTCCATTGAGTCAGTGATGCCATCCAACCATCTCATCCTCTGTTGCTCCCTTTTCCTCCTACTCTCAATCTTTCCCAGCATCAGGGTCTTTTCAAATGAGTCAGTTCTTCTCATCTGGTGGCCAGAGTTTTGGAGCTTCAGGTTCAGCATCAGTCCTTCCAATGACTATTCAGGATTGATTTTCTTTAGGATTGACTGATTTGATCTCCTTTCAGTCCAGGGGACTCTCAAGAATCTTCTCCAACACCACAGTTCAAAAGCATCAGTTCTTCAGTGCTCAGTTTTCTTTATTGTCCAACTCTCAGATCCATACATGACCACTGGAAAAGCCATAACTTTGACTAGACGGACATTTGTCAGCAAAGCATAATCTCTGCTTTTTAATATGCTGTGTAGGCTTGTCATAGCTTTTCTTCCAATGACCAAGTGTCTTTGAATTTCATGGCTGCAGTCCCTGTGCACAGTGATTTTAGAGCCCAAGAAAAGAAAATCTGCCACTGTTTCCATTGTTTCCCCATCTATTTGCAGTGAAGTGATGGGATCGATGCCATGATTCATTTTTTAAATGTTGAGTTTTAAGTCAGCATTTTCACTCTCCTCTTTCATCCTCATCAAGAGGCTTCTTAGTTCCTCTTCGTTTTCTGCCATTAGAGTGGTGTCGTCTGCATATCTGAGGTTGTTATTTCTTCCTGCAATCTTGATTCCAGCTTGTGATTCATCAAGCCTGACATTTCACATGTTGTACTCTGCATAGAAGTTAAATAAGCAAGTGACAGTATACAGCCTTGACGTACTCCTTTCTCAGTTTGGAACCACTCCATTATTCCATGTCCCATTCCAACTCTTGCTTCTTGACCTGCATACTGGTTTCTGACCTGTGTCCAGGCAGAGAGTGAGAATCAAGTTGACTTGTAAGACACCTAGCTGGGGTCAGAGAACTGCTTGGTGGTGGACCTAACACCCCCACCCCAACCCTATCCCCATGTCATAATTGGTGACCAGAACTTCAGGCTTGTGTTTGGTACTCAGACTTTTTTTTGTGTGTGCTTTTTTTTTGGGGTGGGGGTTTGGCTGGGAAAATAATTTTGTTTGGGGGAGTGGCAGGGGTCCAGCTTCAGAACTCCTGCACTTGCTTCTTGGTGCCTCTGGTCCTGGTGACCTTCAGCATGTGGATGTTCATGGTCCAGCTCAGGAGCCATACTCACCAGCATGACAGTGTTGCTGCTTGGGCATCACTCTGTGGACGCTGATCCCTGAAGCTGGGGGACAGGTGCGCGGATGTTGGAACTCTAACAGCTAAATGGCTTTTGGTGCCCTGTGGTGTCTAAGGAGACCGGATCCTATTTGATTGTCATTCTGTGCTTCCTATAATGACAGGCTGGTCCCATCTTGTCATAACAGAAGGGCTCTTAGCCAGTGAGGAGCTGGTCTAGGTGGCCTGTGTCATCTAAGAAGTAGTAGAAACAGTCTTACCTCTCGATTTGTGGGATCTTAGTTCCCTGACCAGGGATTGAACCTTTGCCCTTGGCAGTGAGAGTGAAAAAGTGAGTGTGTTAGTCAGTCAGTTGTGTCCAACTCTTTGTGTTTAGCCCGCCATGGACTGTAGCCCGCCAGGCTCCTCTGTCCATGGAATTCTCCAGGCAAGAATACTGGAGTGGGTTGCCATTCCCTTCTCCAGGGGATCTTCCTGGTCTCCTGCATTGCAGGCAGAATTTTTACAGTCTGAGCCACCTGAGTCCTAATTGCTGGACTCTCAGGGAATTCGTAGTGGGGATAGTCTTATCTCAGGCATAGCAGTGATAACTTTGTGGACTTGATTTTGCTTGTAATTGTTCCCATGTACCTACTAAGTTTTTTGTTGTTGTTATTCAGTTGTTCAGTCATAATCGACTCTTTGCAACCCCATGGACCGCAGCACACTTGTCCTTCACCATCTCCCGAAGTTTGCTCATATTCATGTTCATTGAGTTGATAATGCCATCCAACCATTTCATTCTCTGTCACTCCCTTTTCTTCCTACCTTCAATCTTTCGAAGCATCAGGGTCTTGTCTAATGAGTCAGTTCTTTGCATCAGGTGGCCAAAATATTGGAGCTTCAGGTTCAGCATCAGTTCTTCCAATGAATATTCAGGATTGATTTCCTTTAGGACTGACTGGTTTGATCTCCTTGCTATGCAAGGAACTCTCAAGAGTGTTCTCCAGCACCACAGTTTGAAAGTATGAGTTCTTTGGTGCTCAGCCTTCTTTTTACTTTTGTTTTTAGATAGCTAATATGCAAGAGAGTGAATTGAATTCCTAGTTTTGTAGGAGGTCTCTACACTCTTCTACTGTGCCCACACCACGTTGTGTCCCCTCAGGGTTTAGTGGGAGTTCCTGCCACTCTGTGTCCTCGCCAGTGTCTGGTGTTGTCACATCGGGATCTTGGCTGGTAGGGTGAGTGTGAGTGGTAGCTTGTAGTCATTTGAGTTTGCGATTCCCTGGTGACCTGTAACACAGGCATCTTTCTCATATGCTTATTTGCTATCTGTGTGTCTTCATTTATGAGGCGTCCCTTCAGATCTTCTGCTCATTTTCATGCTGGATTGTTGGTTATTGGATACAAGTCCTTTGTTAGACATGTGATCTATAAATATTTTCTCCCAGTTGGTGGCTTGTCACTGTTCTACTATCAGTGCCTCTGTTTGTTGTCCTCTGGCCAGCCCAGGAGCCAGAAGCCAGTGTACTTGGCTTCTTTAGGTCCTGAAAGTCCTTGTAGAGTGTCACAGCTTTGAGGAACTCTCAGCTCTCCATGGACCCTCCAGGTTACAGGTGAGGAAGCAGAGTCCAGAGGGGCAAGTGGCTGACTTAGGGGCAAGTGGCTGGTGTGGCAGAGCCGCGGCTTGAACCCTGACTGCGTCTCCTGGGCCAGCTTGCCCTTGGAGTTTCCACACTGGCTTTCTGGGGGGGCCATCTGCTGACGTGGTCTGCAGGTGATGTCCGGCAGGATGGGCTGTTCGATGCCCGGGATATTGGGCAGGGCTGGGGTTCTAGAGGCTGAGAGGGTTGACCTTGTTCTGTCCTCAGCCCCTTCATGGTCTGCTCCAGCTTCCACACCCGCCAGACCTCCAGGACAGTGTCTTTGGAGGGCATCCTCCTCTATTCTCAAGGATGTCTGGGAGCCCCTTCCACAGTGAGACTGGGTGTCACCGTATGGACCACTGGCTGTATTCTGCCTGACTCTGGGGAATGTCCTCAGGGCCTGCTGGGCTGCTCCTGTGGGCGCCACTGTGGATCCCGTGGGCTGAGAGGGCTGTGATTGCTGCCTGGTGGTGCCTGGCATGCTGGCCTGGTAGGGCTGTTAGTGAGGCCGTACCTGGAGCTCTGGGCAGCCTGGCCGCCTCCTTCTTGCTTGTGGTCCTGAAGCTGGTGGCTGAGACACTCTTGGAAATGGACTGAGTGCCAGTAAACTCTAGTAGATTCAGTGACTGAGAAGAACCCCCAGGTATTTGCCGCCACCACGTGATTCTNGAGGCAGGGGCAGGTCCCTGGGGAAGGTTTGCGCATGCAGTCTGCACCGTGTGGGTGCCAGGTGGCCTGGGGGCGCTAGGGCAGGGCCGGGGTGACCTGGACGAGGGGGTGGGGGTGGGCCTGGAGCTCAGTGCCCTGGGGCCCCTCCGGAGTTAGTGGGATGTTGGCGTGGGGTCCGTCCACCCAATGTTGCAAGGTGGCTCCAGGCTCTGTCCCGTGTCCTCCTGTCTCAGAGGTGCCTCCTCCCCGTCCCTCCCTCCTCAAGCCCTCCCGGATGTGAGCACTTCCTCTTTGGCCTTCGGGCCCTTCCTGGCCCTGAGCCAGCCCTACGTGCACAGCCCTACTTTACAAACAGGCAGAAATAAGTCAGGCTCCCCAGACGCAGTCTGCATGGTGTAGGATTGTTTCAGTTCTGCCCTGTCTGGACCCCTGCCTGGCCCTTGGGCCTGTGGGTAGAGGTCTTTACTAAGTTGAAAACATGCCAAGGAAAGAGTTTGATGTGATTGTTTTGTTATTTGTTATTGGAGTTGGCTACCTCTTAAACTTTAACAAAAAAACAGCTTAGTAGTATAAGCGGGAATTTTTAAAACTCAAAACATTAAAAATATTTTCTATAGCATTTTTTATTAGAGGTTACTTTTTGAGCAGTTTTTGTTTTTGCTGGAGCCTAGTTCCCCACAGTGGAAGCGGTCTGAACGCTAGGGAAGTCGTCAGAGCAGCTTTAGTTTCACAGCAAAATGGAGAGTGAAGTGCAAAGGCTTCTCGCATCCCCTCTGCCCCACATGCACAGCCTCAGCCTTTATCAGCAGCCCAACAGAGAGGTGCATCTGTCGCAGCGGATAAACCCACAGTGACAACTCAGTGTCGCACCACAGCCTGCAGTTTACGTTGCAGTTCACTCTAGGAGTTGTACATGCTGTGGACAAATGGGTAGTGATGTGTCCACCATTCCAGAGTCATGCAGAGTATTTTCACTGCCCTAAAAATCCTCTGCTCTGTCTTCTTATCCCACCCCCACCCCAACCTCTGGCAAACACTGACCTACTGACCTTGTTTTTTTTTTTTTTTAGTATTTATTTATTTGCCAGGCCTTAGTTACATGTGGAATCTTTTAGTTGTGGTATGTGGGATAAAACTCAGGCCCCCTGCATTGGGAACTCAGGAGTCTTAGCCACTGGACCACCAGGGAAATCCCAACACTGACCTTTTAAAAAAAATATTTTTTATCTTTGGCTGCACTGGGTCTTCAGTCCTTTGGAGAGCTGTGGGAGGCTTTCTCTAGTTGCGGTGCACGGGCTTCTCGCTGCGCTGACTTCTCTTGTGGAGCGCAGGCTCTGGGGCTCTCAGGCTTCAGTCGTTGTGGCACAGGGGCTTACTTGCCCTGATGGCATGTGGAAGCTTCCCAGGCCAAGGCTCGAACTCACCTCCCCTGCACTGGGGGCTTTCCTGGTAGCTCAGCTGGTAAAGAATCCGCCTGCAATGCAGGACACCCCAGTTTGATTCCTGGGTCAGGAAGATCCCAGGGAGAAGGGAATGGCTACACACGCCAGTAATTCTTGGGCTTCCCAGTGGCTCAGATTTTAAAGAATCTACCTGCAATGTGGGAGACCTGGGTTAAATCCCTGAGTTGGGAAGATCCGCTGGAGGTGGGCATGGCAACCCACTCCAGTATTTTTGCCTGGAGAATCCTCATGGACAGAGAAGCCTGGTAGGCTATAGCCCATGGGGTCACAAAGAGTTGGACACAACTGAGTGACTAAGCACACACCCCTGCATTGGCACATGAATCTAACCACTGGACTACCAGGCAAGTCCAAACATGGACTTTTAAAAATTGTCTCCATAGTTTTGCCTTTTCTAGTGGTAGCTTATGGTGAATGGTGTCAGATTCATGGTCTTTGAAGGGGAAAATTTTGCTTTGGGACCATAGACGTGGCTTCAGTCACTCAAGAGCTTCATGCAGCAAAAGTATTATTATTAAAGTAAAAAGGGATAGAGAAGTCTTCTGACACAGACACCAGAAGGGGGCAGAAGAGTGCTCCCCGCCACTAGTCTTAGACCTTATATACTTTATCAATTGGTTACTAACAATAGATCTGAAGAATGCCTCCAGGTTGTAAAGGTCTTACAAGACCCACTCACACAACATACATCTTAACAAGGTTAGCCAGAAGGAATGGGTTCCTGTTGAGAAGAAACAAGTCCTCGAGCAAGACATATTGATGTTATATAATCATTAGTACACAGTTTAAGGAAAAACACACCCTTCAGTTCAGTTCAGTCACTCGGTTGTGTCCGACTCTTTGCGACCCCATGGACTGCAGCACACCAGGCCTCCCTGTCCATCACCAGCTCCCAGAGTTTGCTCACACTCATGTCCATTGAGTTAGTGATGCCATCCAACCATCTCATCTTCTGTCATTCCCTTCTCCTCCCACCTTCAATCTTTCCCAGCATCAGGGTCTTTTCAAATGAGTCAATTCTTTGCATCAGGTGACCAAAGTATTGGAACTTCAGCTTCAGCATCAGTCCTTCCAATGAATATTCAGGACTGATTTCCTTTAGGATGGACTGATTGGATCTCCTTGCAGTCCAAGGGACTCTCAAGAGTCTTCTCCACACCACGTTCAGAAGGATCAATTCTTCAGCGCTCAGCTTTCTTTATAGTTCAGCTCTCAATCCATACATGACTACTAGAAAAACCATAGCTTTGACTAGGCAGACCTTTGTTGGCAAAGTAATGTCTCTGCTTTTTAATAAGCTGTCTAGGTTTGTCATAACTTTGCTTCTAAGGACCAAGTGTCTTTTAATTTCGCCATCTACAGTGATCTTAGAACCTAAGAAAATAAAGCCTGTTATTGTTTCCATTTCCCCCCCATCTATTTGCCATGAAGTGATGGGACTGGATGCCATGATTTTAGGCTTCTGAATGTTGAGTTTTAAGCCAGCTTTTTCACTCTTCTTTCACCTTCATCAAGAGGCACACACACACACACCACATCTGCTTCATCTGCTTCATCCATCCGTGAGTGGGCAAGTAGGTGGTTTCATGTTTGACTACTGTAAATGATGCCACAGTGAGCGTGGGGGTGAAGAGACCTTCTCTAAACTACGTTTTTGGCCGCCTTGGGGCCTTTGGTGCAGTGCTCTGGCTGCTTGTTCCGGTGCTTGGGCTGTCTAGCTGTGGCGCGTGGGCTTAGTTGCCCTTTGGCATATGGGGTCTAAGTTCCCCAACCAGGGATTGAGCCCAGGTATGCACGGAAAGGCAGATTCTTAACCGCTGGGCTGCCAGGGAAGTCCCGTAGATACCTCTTTGAGACAGTGATTTCGTTTCCTTCTGATGAGTACCCAGAAGTGGGATTGCTAGTTCATGTGGTAGTTGGAGTCTGAATTTTTTGAGGCATCTCCATGCTGTTTTCCACGGGGGCTGTACCAATTTACATTCCCATCAGCAGTGCCCAAGCGTTCTCTTTTTTCCACATCCTTGCCAACACATGTTTCTTGTCTTTTTGATAACAGTCATTCTGATAGATGTGAGGTGGTATCTGATCGTGGTTTTGGTTTGCGTTCCTCTGACGGTTAATGGGACTTCCCAAGTGGCACTAGTGGTAAAGAACCTGGCTGCTAATGCAGGAAACATAAGAGACACGGGTTTGGTCTGTGGGCCGACAGGGTCCCCTGGAGAAGGGTATGGCAGCCCTCTCCAGTATTCTTGCCTGAAGAATCCCATGGACAGAGGAGCCTAGTGTGCTGCAGCCCATGGGGCCGCACAGAGTTGGACACAGCTGAGTGACTTGGCAGCAGATGGTTAATGATGTTGAGTATCTTTTCACGGGCCTGTTGGCCATCAGTATGTCTTGTTTGGGAAAATGTCCGTTCCAGTCCTCTGCCCGTTTTTTAAATGGATTGTTTTGCTCTTGAATTTTATGAGTTCTTTGTGTATGGATGTTAATGCTTTATCAGATACCTGATTTGCAGATACTTTCTCACATCCCACAGGTTATCTTTTCATTTGACTGATGACTTCCTTTGCTGTGCAGGAATCTTTTAGTTTGATGTAGTCTCACTCATGTATTTTTTCCTTCTTTGTCCTTTGTTTTTGATGTCAAATCGAAAAAATCATTGCCACGGCCTACATCTCCTAGGAGTTTTCTGGCTTTGGGTCTTATGTTCAAGTTTTTCATCTATTTTGAGTTGATTCAAAAATCTTTTAAAATGAGCATTTGAGCAGCCAAATGAGGCTCCTTTCCTGTGCTCTGGGGGTTCCCCTGGCCACTCCCTGGGTGAACCGTGGCTGCTGCCCTTGAGCCAGTGATGCAGGTGGGAAGTAGGGGTCCTGAATGCCCCCTCGGCTGAAGGGGTGACTTTGGGGGTGGGTGACAGGTCCAGACAGCCTTTGGTTTCCCCAGAAAATGGCATCAGTGACTGAATGCTGGCGGCTCCAGCCCTCCTGCGGCTTCTGGCTGGCGGTTAGAGAAGGAGGAAGCAGTGCTGGTGAGTGTTTATGTTGCTGACTGTGTGCCAGGCTCCTTGTCTGTGCCATCTCGTGGTTCAGTCTTTCCCCACAGTCAAGTGCGGTGGTGCTGCTCTTCCTCTTTTAGGGATGAGAATGTAGAGGTGGCTGGGTTTTGGCAGCTTGCTCAGGTCACCTAGCCAGTACGACTGGGAGACAGGAACCATCTCTGAGGCTGCCTGGCTTAGCCTGCAAGTCTGGAAGGAGCCAGACCAGGAGGGCAGTGGAGTTCCATGGCCCAGAGTGGGGGGTCCAGCCTCTAGGGCCACGCTGGCCAGCAGACTGGAGCAGGGTGGGTGGGCCCAGGTGATGCCGGGCACCTGGAAACGGCACACTCACTCAGTGCCTGGTACCTGCCTCCAGGCCTGAGGCTAGGGAGACAGTTCATCCGCCAGACAGATAGGTGTCTGGGAGAGGGCCAACCTCCATGGGGTTGCCCAAGGTAGGAGCACCAGGCTGGCTTTCTGGGACTCCAGGGATTTCACAGGGCTTCCCTGCTGCTAACCTCTGCAAAGACATGGCTTTTCCTCTGGGGGAAATGGGGTGATTTCAGTCCCTCCTGACCTTGGGGAGTTCCCAGCTCTCAACTCCAGGGAACCCACCCCTCGGGCACTCTCTTGGAGCCCTGGGGACAGGCAGCAATCATGTTTTGTCTTGCTGGCGGAGGTCTGGATGCTGTGATTTGTTTGCAGTTCTTAGAATATCCATGGCCGCAGGAGGCCAGCTTGTCTGGGACTCCTGACAGAAATGGTGGTCCTGGGAATGTGTACTTTCTCTAAGGGGTCATAGCTGTGTCCTTGCTCATTCAGCTCTGCGGGCCACTGTGGGTCCTGGGAGCCAGGAGGGGCAGGCACGCTGAGCACCCCACGGCCGGGCTGCCTCAATGTCACGGTCATGGCCTTTGCGGAAGGTCCTCGCCATCCTTTCTTGCCAGGGCAAGGGCCTTCTCCCACTGGCAGGCTGGGTGGCTGGACCACAGGGCGGGAAGGTCCCCCTCTGCCCTCCCCCGCAGTGGAAACATGACCCCGCACCCCCTTGTCTGGCTGCCAGGTCAGATCAGCACCCCACGGTGAACAGGGGTCCTTTTCCTTCTCTGGGAGCCATCAGGCCTTTGGAGCGCCTTCTCCCTGCAGTCATTGCTGTTCATGAGTAACATCCTGCCAGAGGCTCATCCTGCCTCTTCTCCCCCCAGGATCATGCGCCCGGATGACGCCAACGTGGCCGGCAATGTGCACGGAGGGACCGTCCTGAAGATGATCGAGGAAGCAGGAGCCATCATCAGCACCCGGCACTGCAACAGCCAGAACGGGGTAGGCGTCTGGGGACCCTCCGCCAGCCCGGCCAGTCTCTAGGAGATCCAGGCAGTCCCCTCCCTGTCAGACTCTGTGGGGTCAGGGCAGGAGTCTGAGTGGAGCCTGGGCCTGGAGCCTGCCCCTCCCTCTTCCCTGAGCCTTGGGGTCTTCTGGAAGCCTTGGCCCTGGACCAGGAACCCCTTGGATTGGCACTTGGTTTGGGGCTCATTGAAAGGAGGCTGAGGACCCCCAGAAACTAAGCTGAGAGACACCTTTTCAGCCCCTCTCCCTGCGTGTGGGGAGAGTTGTGGCTTCCTGAGTCCGAGAGACTCCAGCCTCTCAGAGCCTGTGTGGGCGGCAGTTAATCCTGGGTGTCACAGTCCTTGCCTGCACCTGGATCTGTCCCCTGCTCGACCCACCCTGGGTCCATTGGCAAGTCTGCGAGCTCTTCCCTCGGTGGCTCCTGGGCTGCAGGGCCCGCAGGCCTGCACCAGCTCCTGCGGTGGTGCCTGCTCTCCACCCACTGCCTAGACAGAGGCAGACTTGCAGATTGAGGGGAGGGCTTCAGGGCAGCTGCTGGGCGTGCAGCCTGCCAGGTCCCGCCTGGCCCCCAGCCCTGTAGGATCCTGACATTCTCTGAAGCCCGCCCTTGGGATCCTGTGGGCCTCGGCCAGCCCCTGTCCTCCAATTCCACACTCGTGTGGGGAGTGTGCATGTGTGCATGGGTGTGCATGCTGTAGGGGTGCATGCGTGCAGAATGAACCAGGCTGGGCTAAGTGTGGGGGGTGGACGGGGCCTGGGGGCCTCAGTATAGGGAGGAGTGGGGTGGGTTGCCTAGGACCCTGCTGTGAGGGAGGGGCTCTCCTGCCTGCTGAGAGTTTAGATTGATTCAGCGCTCTTGAAGTTGGGCTAACTCATCACATTCAGAGAGCGCCCTCTGGTGGCAGTGAGGAAGACANGCTTCTCGCTGCGCTGACTTCTCTTGTGGAGCGCAGGCTCTGGGGCTCTCAGGCTTCAGTCGTTGTGGCACAGGGGCTTACTTGCCCTGATGGCATGTGGAAGCTTCCCAGGCCAAGGCTCGAACTCACCTCCCCTGCACTGGGGGCTTTCCTGGTAGCTCAGCTGGTAAAGAATCCGCCTGCAATGCAGGACACCCCAGTTTGATTCCTGGGTCAGGAAGATCCCAGGGAGAAGGGAATGGCTACACACGCCAGTAATTCTTGGGCTTCCCAGTGGCTCAGATTTTAAAGAATCTACCTGCAATGTGGGAGACCTGGGTTAAATCCCTGAGTTGGGAAGATCCGCTGGAGGTGGGCATGGCAACCCACTCCAGTATTTTTGCCTGGAGAATCCTCATGGACAGAGAAGCCTGGTAGGCTATAGCCCATGGGGTCACAAAGAGTTGGACACAACTGAGTGACTAAGCACACACCCCTGCATTGGCACATGAATCTAACCACTGGACTACCAGGCAAGTCCAAACATGGACTTTTAAAAATTGTCTCCATAGTTTTGCCTTTTCTAGTGGTAGCTTATGGTGAATGGTGTCAGATTCATGGTCTTTGAAGGGGAAAATTTTGCTTTGGGACCATAGACGTGGCTTCAGTCACTCAAGAGCTTCATGCAGCAAAAGTATTATTATTAAAGTAAAAAGGGATAGAGAAGTCTTCTGACACAGACACCAGAAGGGGGCAGAAGAGTGCTCCCCGCCACTAGTCTTAGACCTTATATACTTTATCAATTGGTTACTAACAATAGATCTGAAGAATGCCTCCAGGTTGTAAAGGTCTTACAAGACCCACTCACACAACATACATCTTAACAAGGTTAGCCAGAAGGAATGGGTTCCTGTTGAGAAGAAACAAGTCCTCGAGCAAGACATATTGATGTTATATAATCATTAGTACACAGTTTAAGGAAAAACACACCCTTCAGTTCAGTTCAGTCACTCGGTTGTGTCCGACTCTTTGCGACCCCATGGACTGCAGCACACCAGGCCTCCCTGTCCATCACCAGCTCCCAGAGTTTGCTCACACTCATGTCCATTGAGTTAGTGATGCCATCCAACCATCTCATCTTCTGTCATTCCCTTCTCCTCCCACCTTCAATCTTTCCCAGCATCAGGGTCTTTTCAAATGAGTCAATTCTTTGCATCAGGTGACCAAAGTATTGGAACTTCAGCTTCAGCATCAGTCCTTCCAATGAATATTCAGGACTGATTTCCTTTAGGATGGACTGATTGGATCTCCTTGCAGTCCAAGGGACTCTCAAGAGTCTTCTCCACACCACGTTCAGAAGGATCAATTCTTCAGCGCTCAGCTTTCTTTATAGTTCAGCTCTCAATCCATACATGACTACTAGAAAAACCATAGCTTTGACTAGGCAGACCTTTGTTGGCAAAGTAATGTCTCTGCTTTTTAATAAGCTGTCTAGGTTTGTCATAACTTTGCTTCTAAGGACCAAGTGTCTTTTAATTTCGCCATCTACAGTGATCTTAGAACCTAAGAAAATAAAGCCTGTTATTGTTTCCATTTCCCCCCCATCTATTTGCCATGAAGTGATGGGACTGGATGCCATGATTTTAGGCTTCTGAATGTTGAGTTTTAAGCCAGCTTTTTCACTCTTCTTTCACCTTCATCAAGAGGCACACACACACACACCACATCTGCTTCATCTGCTTCATCCATCCGTGAGTGGGCAAGTAGGTGGTTTCATGTTTGACTACTGTAAATGATGCCACAGTGAGCGTGGGGGTGAAGAGACCTTCTCTAAACTACGTTTTTGGCCGCCTTGGGGCCTTTGGTGCAGTGCTCTGGCTGCTTGTTCCGGTGCTTGGGCTGTCTAGCTGTGGCGCGTGGGCTTAGTTGCCCTTTGGCATATGGGGTCTAAGTTCCCCAACCAGGGATTGAGCCCAGGTATGCACGGAAAGGCAGATTCTTAACCGCTGGGCTGCCAGGGAAGTCCCGTAGATACCTCTTTGAGACAGTGATTTCGTTTCCTTCTGATGAGTACCCAGAAGTGGGATTGCTAGTTCATGTGGTAGTTGGAGTCTGAATTTTTTGAGGCATCTCCATGCTGTTTTCCACGGGGGCTGTACCAATTTACATTCCCATCAGCAGTGCCCAAGCGTTCTCTTTTTTCCACATCCTTGCCAACACATGTTTCTTGTCTTTTTGATAACAGTCATTCTGATAGATGTGAGGTGGTATCTGATCGTGGTTTTGGTTTGCGTTCCTCTGACGGTTAATGGGACTTCCCAAGTGGCACTAGTGGTAAAGAACCTGGCTGCTAATGCAGGAAACATAAGAGACACGGGTTTGGTCTGTGGGCCGACAGGGTCCCCTGGAGAAGGGTATGGCAGCCCTCTCCAGTATTCTTGCCTGAAGAATCCCATGGACAGAGGAGCCTAGTGTGCTGCAGCCCATGGGGCCGCACAGAGTTGGACACAGCTGAGTGACTTGGCAGCAGATGGTTAATGATGTTGAGTATCTTTTCACGGGCCTGTTGGCCATCAGTATGTCTTGTTTGGGAAAATGTCCGTTCCAGTCCTCTGCCCGTTTTTTAAATGGATTGTTTTGCTCTTGAATTTTATGAGTTCTTTGTGTATGGATGTTAATGCTTTATCAGATACCTGATTTGCAGATACTTTCTCACATCCCACAGGTTATCTTTTCATTTGACTGATGACTTCCTTTGCTGTGCAGGAATCTTTTAGTTTGATGTAGTCTCACTCATGTATTTTTTCCTTCTTTGTCCTTTGTTTTTGATGTCAAATCGAAAAAATCATTGCCACGGCCTACATCTCCTAGGAGTTTTCTGGCTTTGGGTCTTATGTTCAAGTTTTTCATCTATTTTGAGTTGATTCAAAAATCTTTTAAAATGAGCATTTGAGCAGCCAAATGAGGCTCCTTTCCTGTGCTCTGGGGGTTCCCCTGGCCACTCCCTGGGTGAACCGTGGCTGCTAGCCTTGAGCCAGTGATGCAGGTGGGAAGTAGGGGTCCTGAATGCCCCCTCGGCTGAAGGGGTGACTTTGGGGGTGGGTGACAGGTCCAGACAGCCTTTGGTTTCCCCAGAAAATGGCATCAGTGACTGAATGCTGGCGGCTCCAGCCCTCCTGCGGCTTCTGGCTGGCGGTTAGAGAAGGAGGAAGCAGTGCTGGTGAGTGTTTATGTTGCTGACTGTGTGCCAGGCTCCTTGTCTGTGCCATCTCGTGGTTCAGTCTTTCCCCACAGTCAAGTGCGGTGGTGCTGCTCTTCCTCTTTTAGGGATGAGAATGTAGAGGTGGCTGGGTTTTGGCAGCTTGCTCAGGTCACCTAGCCAGTACGACTGGGAGACAGGAACCATCTCTGAGGCTGCCTGGCTTAGCCTGCAAGTCTGGAAGGAGCCAGACCAGGAGGGCAGTGGAGTTCCATGGCCCAGAGTGGGGGGTCCAGCCTCTAGGGCCACGCTGGCCAGCAGACTGGAGCAGGGTGGGTGGGCCCAGGTGATGCCGGGCACCTGGAAACGGCACACTCACTCAGTGCCTGGTACCTGCCTCCAGGCCTGAGGCTAGGGAGACAGTTCATCCGCCAAGCAGATAGGTGTCTGGGAGAGGGCCAACCTCCATGGGGTTGCCCAAGGTAGGAGCACCAGGCTGGCTTTCTGGGACTCCAGGGATTTCACAGGGCTTCCCTGCTGCTAACCTCTGCAAAGACATGGCTTTTCCTCTGGGGGAAATGGGGTGATTTCAGTCCCTCCTGACCTTGGGGAGTTCCCAGCTCTCAACTCCAGGGAACCCACCCCTCGGGCACTCTCTTGGAGCCCTGGGGACAGGCAGCAATCATGTTTTGTCTTGCTGGCGGAGGTCTGGATGCTGTGATTTGTTTGCAGTTCTTAGAATATCCATGGCCGCAGGAGGCCAGCTTGTCTGGGACTCCTGACAGAAATGGTGGTCCTGGGAATGTGTACTTTCTCTAAGGGGTCATAGCTGTGTCCTTGCTCATTCAGCTCTGCGGGCCACTGTGGGTCCTGGGAGCCAGGAGGGGCAGGCACGCTGAGCACCCCACGGCCGGGCTGCCTCAATGTCACGGTCATGGCCTTTGCGGAAGGTCCTCGCCATCCTTTCTTGCCAGGGCAAGGGCCTTCTCCCACTGGCAGGCTGGGTGGCTGGACCACAGGGCGGGAAGGTCCCCCTCTGCCCTCCCCCGCAGTGGAAACATGACCCCGCACCCCCTTGTCTGGCTGCCAGGTCAGATCAGCACCCCACGGTGAACAGGGGTCCTTTTCCTTCTCTGGGAGCCATCAGGCCTTTGGAGCGCCTTCTCCCTGCAGTCATTGCTGTTCATGAGTAACATCCTGCCAGAGGCTCATCCTGCCTCTTCTCCCCCCAGGATCATGCGCCCGGATGACGCCAACGTGGCCGGCAATGTGCACGGAGGGACCGTCCTGAAGATGATCGAGGAAGCAGGAGCCATCATCAGCACCCGGCACTGCAACAGCCAGAACGGGGTAGGCGTCTGGGGACCCTCCGCCAGCCCGGCCAGTCTCTAGGAGATCCAGGCAGTCCCCTCCCTGTCAGACTCTGTGGGGTCAGGGCAGGAGTCTGAGTGGAGCCTGGGCCTGGAGCCTGCCCCTCCCTCTTCCCTGAGCCTTGGGGTCTTCTGGAAGCCTTGGCCCTGGACCAGGAACCCCTTGGATTGGCACTTGGTTTGGGGCTCATTGAAAGGAGGCTGAGGACCCCCAGAAACTAAGCTGAGAGACACCTTTTCAGCCCCTCTCCCTGCGTGTGGGGAGAGTTGTGGCTTCCTGAGTCCGAGAGACTCCAGCCTCTCAGAGCCTGTGTGGGCGGCAGTTAATCCTGGGTGTCACAGTCCTTGCCTGCACCTGGATCTGTCCCCTGCTCGACCCACCCTGGGTCCATTGGCAAGTCTGCGAGCTCTTCCCTCGGTGGCTCCTGGGCTGCAGGGCCCGCAGGCCTGCACCAGCTCCTGCGGTGGTGCCTGCTCTCCACCCACTGCCCAGACAGAGGCAGACTTGCAGATTGAGGGGAGGGCTTCAGGGCAGCTGCTGGGCGTGCAGCCTGCCAGGTCCCGCCTGGCCCCCAGCCCTGTAGGATCCTGACATTCTCTGAAGCCCGCCCTTGGGATCCTGTGGGCCTCGGCCAGCCCCTGTCCTCCAATTCCACACTCGTGTGGGGAGTGTGCATGTGTGCATGGGTGTGCATGCTGTAGGGGTGCATGCGTGCAGAATGAACCAGGCTGGGCTAAGTGTGGGGGGTGGACGGGGCCTGGGGGCCTCAGTATAGGGAGGAGTGGGGTGGGTTGCCTAGGACCCTGCTGTGAGGGAGGGGCTCTCCTGCCTGCTGAGAGTTTAGATTGATTCAGCGCCCTTGAAGTTGGGCTAACTCATCACATTCAGAGAGCGCCCTCTGGTGGCAGTGAGGAAGACAGGCCTGGGCCTGAAGGTCCAGGGCTGAGGTGGGGGCCGAGCCCCTGAGAGAGACCTTGACAGTCCAAGCCAGGCCTGGCAGGAGAGGCTGGACGTAGAAAAGGAAAAGCTCCAGGACTGGGAGTGAGGGACTAGGGGCTCGGGAGGCTGTGTGTTGTTCAGTCTCTCAATTGTGTCTGACTCTTTGCGACCCCATGGACCACACCACACCAAGCTTCCCTGTCCTTCACCATCTCCTGAAGCTTGCTCAAACTCGTGTCCATTGAGTTGATAAGGCCATCCAACCGTCTCATCCTCTGTCGCCCCTTTTCCTGCCGTCAATCTTTTCCAGCATCAGGGTCTTTTCCAGTGACTTGGCTGTTCGCATCAAGTGGCCAGAGTATTGGAGCTTCAGCTTCAACATCAGTCTTTCTGGTGAATATTCAGGATTGATTTCCTTTAGAATTGACTGGTTTGATCTCCTTGCTGTCCAAGGGATTCTCAAGAGTCTTCTCCAGCACCACAGTTCGAAAGCATCAGTTCCTTGGTGCGCAGCCTTCTTTATGGTCCAACTCACATATGACTACTGGAAAAACCATAGCTTTGACTAGATGGACCTTTGTCAGCAAAGTGATATCTCTGCTTTTTAATATGCTGTCTAGGTTTGTCACAGCTTTTCCTCCAAGGAGCAAGAGACTTTTAATTTCATGGCTGCAGTTACTGTCCACAGTGTTTTTGGAGCCCAAGAAAATAAAGTCTGTCATTATTTCCACTTTTTCCCTTCTGTTTGACATGAAGTGATGGGACTGGATGCCATGATCTTCATCTTTCAAATGTTGAGTTTTAAGTCAGCTTTTTTACTCTCCTTTTTCACCTTTATCAAGAGGCTCTTTAGATCCTCTTTGGCTTTCTGTCATTGACATGGTGTCATCTGCATATCTGCGGTTATTGATATTTCTCCCAGCAATGATATACTCTCCATGTAAGTTAAATACGCAGGGTGACAATATACAGCCTTGATGTACTCCTTTCCCAATTTGGAACCAGTCTGTTGTTCCATGTCCTGTTCTAAGTGTTGTTTCTTGACCTGCATACAGGGTTTCTCAGGAGGTGGTCTGGTATTCTCATCTCTTTAATAATTTTCTCAAGTTTGTTGTGATCTACACAGTCAGAGGCTTTAGCATAGTCAGTGAAGCAGAAGTAGATGTTTTTTTGGAACTCTCTTGCTTTTTCTGTGATCCAGTGGATGTTGGCAATTTGATCTCTGGTTCCTCTGCCTTTTCTAAATCCAGCTTATACACCTGGAAGTTCTCAGTTCACGTACTGTTGAAGCCTAGCTTGAAGGATTTTGAGCATTATCTTGCTAGCATATAAAATGAATGCAATTGTGTGGTAGTTTGAATATTTTAAGGCATTGTCCTTCTTTGGGATTGGGATGAATACTGACCTTCTCCAGTTCTGTGGCCACTGCTGAGTTTGTCAAATTTGCTGGCATATAGAGTGCAGCACTTTCACAGTATCATCTTTTAGGATTTGAAATCGCTCAGCTTGAATTTGATCATCTCCCCTGACTTTGTAGTAATGTTTCGTAAGGCCTGTTTTGACTTCATACTCCAAGATATCTGGCTCTAGGTGAGTGACCATACCATCATGGTTATCTGGGTCAGTAAGACCTTTTTTGTTCTGTTCTTTGTATTCTTGCCACCTTTTCTTAATCTCTTCTGCTTCTGTTAGGTCTTCACTGTTTCTGTCTTTTATTGTGCCCATCCTTGCATGAAATCTTCCCTTGGTATCTCTAATTTTCTTGAGGAGACCTCTGGTCTTTCCCATTCTATTGTTTTCCTCTTTTTCTTTGCATTGTTCACAAAAGAAGGCTTCTTTTATTTCTCCTTGCTATTCTTTGGAACTCTTCATTCACATGGATATATCTTTCCCTTTTCATTTGTCTTTTGCTTCTCTTCTTTTCTCAGCTATTTGTAAGGCCTCCTCGGACAACGATTCTGCCTTTTTGCATTTCTTTTTCTTGGGGATGGTTTTGGTCACCACCTCCTGTACAACCTCTTATGAACCTCTGTCCATAGTTCTTCAGGTACTCTATTAGATCTAATCCCTTGAATCTATTTGTCACTTCCACTGTATAATTGTAAGGGATTTGATTTAGATCAGTCCTGAATGGTCTAGTGGGTTCCCCTACTTTCTTCAATTAAGTAGAATTTTGCAATAAGGAGGTCATGATCTGAGCCACAGTCAGCTCCCAGTCTTTTTTTTTTTTTTTTTTGCTGACTGTATAGAGCGTCTCCATCTTCAGCTACAAAGAATATAATCAGTCTGATTTCGGTATTGACCATCTGTTGACGTCCAGGTGTAGAGTCGTCTCTTGTGTTGTTGGAAGAGGGTGTTTGCTCTGACCAGTGCGTTCTCTTGGCAAAACTCTATTAGCCTTTGCCCTACTTCATTTTGTACTCCACGGCCAAACTTGCCTGTTACTTTGGGTATCTCTTGTCTTCCTACTTTTGCATTCCAGTCCGCTATAATGAAAATGACATCTTTTTTTGGTGCTAGTTCTAGAGGATTTTGTAGGTCTTCACAGCAGCCTCTTGCAGGCAGAGCTTGGAGAATCCCAGAAGGGGCCCTCGGGCGGGGCCCCCATCCTTTCCTGGCTCTCTCCGCACTTGCCCTTCCCACTTTGTGCCAGCGAGTGGTGCTGTAGCCCCACAAATGTACTGAGGGCTGAAAGCTCAGCAATTCCCTCAGGTTGTTTCAGCCTCAGGGGTGATGTGACTGTGGGCGGGTAAGCAGGGGTGGGGTGGGGGTGGAAGGGACAGGCCCCCCTTGAATCAGAGGGTGAACCCACATGCTGTGCTTGCCTGCACAGCCCCTGCTGCATCGCCACTCTGGGGCCTGACTCCAGGACCTTATAGGAACNGGCGGGTAAGCAGGGGTGGGGTGGGGGTGGAAGGGACAGGCCCCCCTTGAATCAGAGGGTGAACCCACATGCTGTGCTTGCCTGCACAGCCCCTGCTGCATCGCCACTCTGGGGCCTGACTCCAGGACCTTATAGGAACAGAGACTCCTGCCTTCTGAGGCTCTCCTGGGAAGGGGTGGACATGGAGGTCCCCGGCATCCCTCCTGAGAGGCTTGTTCTGTGGGTTTGGGGTGGGCTGGGGAACTGGCCTGTTCGCCAGGTGTCAGATGAGTTCTCACATAGGTGAGAGAACTGTACTTTGCTGCTGTAGGTGGTGGCAGGTGGCCAGTGGGAAGGGTACAGACACACCAGGGCTCGAACTATCACCCGCAAGCCTGACGTCTCCAGTCCCCGCAGGAGGGTGCTGTGAGGACCAGCTGCCAAAGTGAAGCCTGAAGCTGGCACGGGATGCACAGACCCTCGGGAGCTGCCCACCCAGCCCAGGGTACCTGTGCTAGCACGCCCAGTGTCCTCAGAAAGCCAGCTGGTTTCTTGGTTCTGATAGAAAGTCGTAAAAGTGCTGGGTGTTGTGATTGGCAGTGAAGATCAAACATAGGACTATCTTTAGTGTCATTTGGTTAATGTGGATTGAAAAGGAAGCTGATTCCATGATATATGAAGAACTATTACAACTCAACAGCAAAAAATAAACAACCCATTTTAAAAATGGGCAGAGGAACTGAATAGACATTTTTCCAGTGAAGATGTGCAGATGGCCAGCAGGCGTGTGAAGGCTCGCCATCAGTAATTGTCAGGGAAACGCAGATCAGAACCATGAGATGCCAGCTCACGCCTGCCTGAATGGGTGTCATCAAAAAGACAACAGATAGGAAGTCTTGGTGAAGGTGTGGCGATAAAGGGATCCTTGCATACTGTTGGTAGGGATGTAAACTGGTGCAGCCCCTGTGGAAAAGAGCATAGAGGTTAAAGCTGATGGGCTTCCCAAGTGGTGGTAGTGGTGAAGAACCCGTCTGTCAGTGCAGGAGACGTAAGAGATGGGGGTTTGATCCCTGGGTCGGGAAGATCCTCTGGAGAAGGGAATGGCAACTCTTAACATCCTTGCCTGGAGAATCCCATGGACAGAGGAGCTTGGTGGGCTACAGTCTATGGGTTCTCAAAGAGTCAGACACGACTGAAGTGACTTAGCATGCACACACATGTGATCCAATTATTCCACTTCTAAGTATTTATCCAAAGAAAATGAAAACACTAATTGGAAGTGGTATTTGCACCCCCTTGTTCATGGCAGCCTCATGGCAGTTCATTGCAGTAGCTGAGACGTAAGATAACCTAAGTGTCCACTGATGGATGAACAGGTAAAGAAATTGTGGGGGATTCTGTGGTAGTCCAGTGGTTAAGACTCTGCAGTTTCACTGCCGAGGGCCCGGGTTTGATCCCTAGTCAGGCAACTAAGATCCTGCAAGCTGCACAGCCCAACCAAAAAAAAAAAAAGAAGTTGTGGTGTATATATATGTACACTGTGGAATGTTATACATAAAGAAAGATGGAATCTTGTCATTTGCAGCAACATGGATGGACCAGGAGGGTGTTAGCTAAGTGAAATAAGTCAGATAGAGAAAGACAGATGATTCACCCAGAGGTGAGATATAAAAAAGAAGGAAACAAAAAATACATGAACAAACCAAACACAAGCATATAGATACAGAGGACAGAAAACTGGTTACTAGAGAGAGGAAGGGGTGAAGTAGAGGGGGGCCGGGAGCAAGGTGGGTGAAGGGATCATTGCTCAGTGATGGATGGAAGCTGTATTCTTTGTGGTGAGCTCGCTGTAGGGTGTGCAGAAGTAGAAACAGAACGTTGTAGACGTGAAACTCATGCAATGTTATAAATAAGTGCGTGTGTGCACGTTGTCATGTCCAACTCTTTGTGACCCTGTGGACTGCAGCCTGTCAGGTGCCTCTGTCCATGGGATTCTTCAGGCGAGAGTGCTGGAGTTGACTGCACGTCCTCCAGGGGATCTTCCTGACCCAGAGATTGAACCCATGTCTCTTGCTTCTCCTGTATTGGCAGGTGGGTTCTTTACCACTTTACCACCTGGGAAACCCTATAAACCAATGCTACCTCAATAAAAACTGAACCTGCAAAAACTTGGTTTTCAGGAGTCTTCTGGCATCCAGTGGTTAAAACTCTTTCCAACACGCTTTCTTTTGTATATACATATATGTGTCTATGTATATATTTGACTGCACCAGGTCTTAGTTGTACAGGATCTTTAGCTGTGGCATGTGAACTCTTAGTTGCAACATGTGAAATCTAGTTGCCTGACCAGGGATCAAACTCAGGCCCTCTGTGTTGGGAGCTCAGAGTCTTGGCCACAAGACCACCAGGGAAGTCCTAAGACTCCTTGTTTTCATCTCCAAGGGCCTTGAGGAACTAAGATCCCACAGACTGTACACTGCATGGTGAGGCCAAAAAACAAAAAACACCTGATTTTCAGTGCTGGTGTGGAGAGGTGCTGGGGCCCGGCGAGCACTCTGCCCTATTGAGAAGCACTGTGGGAATGCTTGGTGAGGTGTTTGTATGCTTATGCCCAGTAAACCATCCGCAGGACCCAAAATGATAGATAGATAGATAGATAAAATGATAGACAGATAGATAAAAGAAAGCTCCTCACAGGGTTATTCATAATAAGAAGCAATTGAGGTTGACCCAAATCTAACAGAAGAATACTCTGTTTCGCCATTAAAAAAATATCCTTGCAGTGGAGTATTGCGAAATGGCAGCCATAGAAAGTGTTAAAAAAAGGAAGGAGGAAGTAAGTCCCTCATTTTCATGAAGCGTGAGCTCCCAAGGGTTCCCCTCGTGGCTGGGGACGTAAGCCTTCTTGTTCCTTTTGAGTTTTGAGTCGTGAAAATGGGTTATGTATTTAAAGGATAAGGAGCATTTTTTAAAAAGAGATGTGATTGCTAAGAGCTTGTCATAACATGGGCAGGTTATTTTTCTTCCTGTTGAATGAAAAAAGCAGATTGTGAAAGTGGATCTTTAGCATACACAACAGCTAGGTGAGATTATATGTGGCAACTATGCATGACTATGAGTGTCAGCTGTATGCCTCGAACCGCAAAACGAGGAGCCAGGCAGACAAGTAAACCAGTAAAACCCGTATTCTCGGGACAAAAAGGCCTGGAAAAAAAGATGCCAAAGTAGAAGGCGTGGTTGTCTCTCGATGGGAGGGGTGAATTTTCCCTACTCTACTTTTCTGTACTTCCCAAGTTTTCCATGATGAGTATGTATGCCTTTTTTCACTTTCCGTTTTGCGAGTAATAGGTATCCTTTGTAGAAGTCAGGAAAGAGAAGTTGCTTGGAACCCCACCACCCAGGATCACCTGCCTCAGCAGCTTTGCCCTGTTGCCCCCCAGGCAGTGCTTCATCTCCTGGTTTTGCATTTAGGAGTGCATGCTGACAGTAACTTGCTGTAGTTTATTCTTTATTTAAAAAAAACTTTTGTTTCTTTGGTCATGCCACCCAGCATGTGAGGTCTTAGTTTTCTGACCAGGGGATTGAACCCATGCCTCTGCAGTGGAAGTGCGGAGTCCTGACCCCTAGACTGCCGGGGAAGTCCCATGACTTGCTTTACTGTAACCATGGGGAAAAAACCAAGGGTAGTTTTAGGGAACCATGTCCAGGGTGGGGCCTTGGGATGACTGACCCACCTCTGGTCTTTGCAGGAGCGCTGCGTGGCTGCACTGGCCCGGGTCGAGCGCACGGACTTCCTGTCACCCATGTGCATTGGCGAGGTGGCACATGTCAGCGCGGAGATCACCTACACCTCCAAGCACTCGGTTGAGGTGCAGGTGCATGTGATGTCTGAGAACATCCTCACAGGTAACGTCCGCTTGCAGCGATGGTGGCCTTGGGGCAGGCGCAGCAGCCATAGCTCCTGGCTCATCCTGACACTGTCTGTGATGACCTTCCTGCATTCTCACCACCACCTGTGGGCAGCGACGGCTGTGTTGTCGCTCTGCAGATGGGAAACGGGGGCACGGGCCTAGTTAGGCAATGAGCCGGGTGTGCGGCCCCTCTTCCTCTGCCTTCCTGGGGCAGGGGCTGGCAGCCAACTGGGCTGGGCGGAGGGGTGGCAGCGGGCTGGAAGGGCACCAGTCACCTTCCAGCCCTGCTAATGTGCACCCGGTGCCCCGCCCCCGCCCCCTGGCCCCTCACTGCTCCTTGGAACACGCTGGCCAGGCCCTTGCTCTGCTCCCCGGGGGCTCCTGCAAGCCAGGCTGCGGGCTGGTGCTCACTGGGTGAACCTTTGACTCGGATTTGATCTGAATATTCTCTTCCTCAAGAGTGGTAACCATGGAAACCCTTTTTCCTACCCACTGGGCGCTGCAGGGGAGTGTGGCTCCCGTTCACTCACTGCTTTTTATAACCGAGATGCTCATGAGGCAGACAGCCCCCTTGGTGCCCTCGCTGCCCCGCTCTTCATCCCAGCTCACCCGGTGTCCCGCCCAGAGAGGCCCTGCCGGCTCTGGGGGAGGGAGGTGCCTGGGTCCTTGTCCCTCCTCCAACACCCCGTCCTCAGCCATGGCTGCCTGCAGAGTGCTATGCTCAGAGATCTTCATGGGGCTCCAGACTTCTCCCCCACACAGACCAGGCGCTCAGTTACCCATCTAGAACATTCCGATGACCGCAGCAGGCCCAGCCGCCGCATAGTGAATGGTGCAGCTGAGGCAGAACCTGGGGCGGGGGAGCGGTCAGCTGGCTTCTGCCCCACGTCCTGATCTGTGGCCTGAGCTCTGTGTTCGGGGCAGCTCCAGCGTCAAAGAGACCTTGGATGCTGGTCTCAGGCTGTGGCACAGAAAAGGGTCCTCTGGTCCTGACTTCCTACATGGACTAGCAGCCCACCATCCCAGAGAAGGCCCCTCTCATCCCCCCACCTGCCTCCCCCATGCCCACACCCACCACAGTGGCCCAGTCCTGCTCTCCTGGGCTGAGATGGGAGTGGAGCCTCCCCGCTCAGGAACCAAGGGAGGAAATGGCTGGCTGCACTCCCTGCTTCTCTTGAAATTCACACTTAGTTGATAGTGTTTTCAGCAGTGCTGGTTTTTTCATCGCAATTTTCTGGTGTCTCAAAAAGGGTAGTGGCCTGCTTTACAGATTCCCGTCATCAGGACCCTTTTCTGCACATCAGAGGCTTCAGCCAGGGAGGAAGCCCGTGAACAGAATGGCATCACACTGAGTGGGGACGAGAGGCAGGGGACAGGGGGCCTCTGGGGCTTTCAGACTGGAGTGGCAGGGATCCTGGGATCTTGGCTCCTCCCACCAGAGGTGGTTCTCAAGGGGACACACTTGGTTGTCACAATCAGGGTGATGCTGCCGACTGCCTGGTGACCAGCCTGGGTGTCTGCAGAGGGAGGCTGAGGAGGCTGGTGCTGGACTGCTGATGTCTGAGGGGAGTGGGCGTGTCCCCTGCCCCTGCAGCTTCTGTTGGCTCATGATGGACAGGGACTCAGTCACTGATGAATGAGTGAAGGAAGGGAGTGGATGAGTCGCTCCTGTGCTGAGAGGGAGCCAGCAGGGGGTGCTGTCTAGAAGGAAGTGCTCCAGCCCGCTTTCTTCTTTCTTTGCAGGACCCTCCCTCTGTGGGCAGGAGTGGGCAGTGCTCACCCAGTGCCTGTGCTAGCGACACGAAACCCCCTGCTTCGTGGTCAGGATGCTCTCCACGCGCCCTCCCTCCCCTCCCTCCCCGCCCCACCAACACACAGAGTCCCCAGCTGCCCTGGCCCTGAAGGGTGGGCACGGAGTCTAAGCTGCCGCGAGGACAGAAGCGGCTGTGCAGAGCACAGCCTCCCAAGACAGCGGGCAGGCTGCGGGCATGGGAGGGGGACAGAGGCTCAGCAGAGGAGGGCCGGCCAGCACTGCCCAGCTTTTTGACCCCAGGGAGGGCCAAGGCCGAGGGAGAAACCCAAGGCTGGATCACGGGTGGGTGTGGACGCTTGGAGCCCTGGGGCTGCGTCTTCTCTCCATGGCTTGGTCGCCTTGCCCACGAGCCCCTGCTGCAGGTCCAGGCGCCCTCCTCCCACCTTGATCTCACATCAGGTCCCCCTCTGGGTCTTGGCACCACGTCTGTATCTCTGTCATCCTCTCTCTGTCTTTCCATGTTTGGGTCTGTGTGAGTCTCTCTTATCCTGGGACCCCGTGTCTCAAGGTCTTCCTGCCTCGATGTGTCTCTGCTGCGTGTCNAGAGCAAGGCCTCCAAGAGCAGAGACTGTGCTGTGCCTTTCTAGGAAAGCAGAAGGACGACTTACGTGTCCTCAAGAAATGCCTTTAAAGAGATTTTTTTAAAAAAGAGCCAACCTCCCCAAGCTAACAAATCCTCGTGTCCAGCAGGGTCATGAGACCTCTGCTCTCACGTGGAGGCTAACAGGAGCCCTGGTTCTGACACCAGCCACGAGGACCAAGAAAACGTAGCCTCTTCACAAACCAACGCCTCCTGCTGACTTAACATCTGGGGACACATCATGAGAGCATGCTCTTGATGGGCTGACACCCACTCATCCCCAGAGGCTCATCGGACTCAGCTGACTCGAAGCAGAAGACTGCCCAAACATGCCAGGCAACAGTCTGAGTGAGCCTTTTGACTCAAGCTCACATTGACACACCAATAAAAACGAGAGTCCACTCTCCAGTGCTCCCCCAGCCTCTCAGGGCCACAGTTGTCCCCAGGCCACCAGAGGTCTCTTGATTCATCACAGGATCACCGAAGTCCCTGGTCCCTGGGGGACGAGGGGGAGCATAGTGACGAAGTCCTCGCTGAGTGACACCGCAGGGGACAGCTGGGCTTCCTCAGGAAGAAGCACTCATGTGGTCGATTCACACACACACATGTACATGTGACAGCAGTGTGTGTGCATGTGTGTGCTGTATGCTCTGTGAGATATCTATGTATACATACGTGTGGGATGTATGTGGGATCAACCTAACATACCTGCATGTGTGAGACACGTAAGATACACACAGAGGCAGAGTGACGTATGTACTCAGTAAATAACCACTGTCAGTGCGGGGTCGGCCAGAGGAGGCTAGCAGGACCTAGGAAGCCTGATGGTCAAGCTCCCAGCACCTGAGTGTCCGTGCTCCTGGGAGTCAGAGCCAGGCTTTCCAGGACTCAGGTGGGCTGTGCCCCGGAAAACAGCAGACCTATATTTTGAGTCAAGAGAAGGCTTGTTCGTGGGCCTAGCACATGTTGGGGGGGAAGAAAACGCAAATAAATATTAGCAACGGCTGCAGCTGTAAGCCACACAGCTTCTCCCATCTGGAGCTCTCTCTGTACCCAGTGGAATGCTTCCAACACCCCCTGCAACATAGGCAGAGTTGATATTTATGTCTCATCAAACCCAGCTAAACAAAGGGAATGGGAAAGCGACTGGGGGCCCATGCCAGGATGCAGGAGGGAAAGCGGGGGATGAGGGGGGTGACGTGCAGAGCTGCCCTGTCCCCATGGGGAGGAGGATAGGGGCCAGCAGAGCCTGATGTTGCTTGCCCCTCCCCTGCTGGCTAAAAACCCACCAGCTCTCAGCACCCAGGCCCACCCCACTCCCTGCCTCCAGGAGCCAGAAGGAAGCAAAAGCTGATGTGCCTGACCCAGGAATCTTCCTTCAGCAGCAACCCCTGAAGACGTATCACGTGGCTACTGAAGCCAGAGATAAGGCTTGCTGGAGACTTCTAAAACTGTGTAGCATCTGAAAATTAAATCTAAAAGTTAAATAATGGCATTTGAGTGTTTACATGAGATGTGGCTAATTTAACATCAAGTGCTTAGTGGGAAAGAGGAAAGCAAGGATAAGCACACTTGTACTTTCTAAAGAGACAGTCACTGAGCCTCAGACTCACACCTGCTTCTTGGGTCTTAAAACCCCGCAGTCAGTGCTGCTTGAAAATGACAAAATGGTCAGCAGCAGAGAGAGCAGCTCCA
>SJYV01009798.1:2438795-2451604 GCA_006410875.1 Neotragus pygmaeus
TGTGTGTGTGTGAATCGACCACATGAGTGCTTCTTCCTGAGGAAGCCCAGCTGTCCCCTGCGGTGTCACTCAGCGAGGACTTCGTCACTATGCTCCCCCTCGTCCCCCAGGGACCAGGGACTTCGGTGATCCTGTGATGAATCAAGAGACCTCTGGTGGCCTGGGGACAACTGTGGCCCTGAGAGGCTGGGGGAGCACTGGAGAGTGGACTCTCGTTTTTATTGGTGTGTCAATGTGAGCTTGAGTCAAAAGGCTCACTCAGACTGTTGCCTGGCATGTTTGGGCAGTCTTCTGCTTCGAGTCAGCTGAGTCCGATGAGCCTCTGGGGATGAGTGGGTGTCAGCCCATCAAGAGCATGCTCTCATGATGTGTCCCCAGATGTTAAGTCAGCAGGAGGCGTTGGTTTGTGAAGAGGCTACGTTTTCTTGGTCCTCGTGGCTGGTGTCAGAACCAGGGCTCCTGTTAGCCTCCACGTGAGAGCAGAGGTCTCATGACCCTGCTGGACACGAGGATTTGTTAGCTTGGGGAGGTTGGCTCTTTTTTTAAAAAATCTCTTTAAAGGCATTTCTTGAGGACACGTAAGTCGTCCTTCTGCTTTCCTAGAAAGGCACAGCACAGTCTCTGCTCTTGGAGGCCTTGCTCTGTGTGGTGGTCCGTGAGGGATCATCTGTCTGTGGAGGGGGAGGCTATGGGCTCCATGGCGCCCTCAACACCCACCATGCTTTGTTTCTTTTGGACATACCACCCGACTCCCTTCAAAGCCTCTTTCACAGAGGTGGACTCTCAAGCCCAAGATGATGGTAATGAAGCCATTGAATGTGTTCAGACTTGGGTGGTTTTGCAGCTGAGCCACTTGCAAGAAAAGCAAGATATTTAAAACCAGCTTTTGAAAGAAGGTCTGGAATGGGCAGGGTCAGAGAGGAGCATACAGGGCCCCAAGCCCAGCTGCTTCTCCATGGGCTGAGCGGGAGATGCAAGTGAAATGGATGGAAGGGCAGAGGTCAGAGCCCGTCAGGGGAGTGGCCAGGCAGGGGTCAGCAGGGAGGCCCTGAGGACCCCAGACCTCCCCGATGGATCCCGGGACAGAGGGTGTTGTCTGCACTAGGCCCTAGGGCAGTGGGCACCAGAGGACGCAACATTCTCCATTATGCCACGCTTTATTTTCATGTTTATATTTACCTTCTTGGGTCAGAATACCTGTGATCCATCAGGAGAGCTTTGGTGGGTGCTCCTTATATCCCAGCAGCCTGCTCGAGTGGCTGGGAGTCAATGGAGTGAGGCTGCCCAGTGTCTGGGGCACATGGGGACCTGCCCTCTTCTCTCCTGGTCTTGCGAGGACCTTTTCTGGGGCTCCCTGACTCTCTAGTTCTGTGTCTAGGAAGGACTGGGGCAGCTATATATAACATAGAAAGTGGCTGAGATTATCAGTGTGATGTTTTAGTGGTGAAAAACTGGGAGCAGACTAAGTGTCCAGATATGTATCCATCACATAAATTATGGCAGAGTGGTACACGAGAGGAAGGAAGGCTGTGACTTTTCAGCTTCACGTACAGCATGGCAGAACCTTTTATACACATGGGTAGAAAAGCAGTTCCAGGGAGGATGTCACTCAAAGATCTGACCCAGACTCTCTCGCCCAGGGAAGTCTCCGTGGTATTTCCCCCTCCTCTGTCTTCATTATTTGTATCGTGCATGTATTGTCAGAGAAAGAAGAGATAGTTCCAACTGCAGGAAGGCGGCGCACACAGGAGGCGACCTGGGGCCCAGGCTTGACACTCTCTCGTTCTCCCGCCCCGCCCTGCCCCACAGTACTCCCGGCAGGAGCAGGAGGAGGAGGGCCGCAAGCGCTACGAGGCCCAGAAGCTGGAGCGCATGGAGACCAAGTGGCGCAACGGGGACATCGTCCAGCCCGTCCTGAACCCAGGTAGGAGCCGGGCTGCAGTTTGGGGGCCAAGGCAGCGAGGCCTGCTCGTGAGCGTTGTCTTGCTGGGGCCAGTGCATCCCCAGGTGCTGTCTTGTGGGGCATCCTCCCTTTGACCCTGCATCTCGCAAGCCCTGTCCAAGTGGCGCAGCTGACTATGGGGCTAGGGGACAAGCCTGAAGGCCTTAGTGTATCTGCTGCCATGGAGTGCAGACCGGGAGGCCCCCCAAGGGGAGGGGCCCCGCTGCCTGGGCAGAGGGATGCACGCCTGGCCACAAAGAGTGTGTCCCTCTAGTTTACCTGGAGTGCGTTTTTGATGGGATTTCCAGCTCATAAAAAAGACAGAATGGCGGACTTCCTTGGTGACGCAGTGAATAGGAATCTGCCTGCCGATGCAGGGGACACAGGTTTGATCCCTGATCCATGAAGATCCCACATACCGCAGAGCAACTAAAAGCCTGTGAGCCGTAACTATTGAGCCTGTTCTCTAGAGCCCAGGAGTCACAACCATGGAACCCCCGGAGCACCCTGGAGTCTGTGCACCGCAACTGCTGAGCCCACGCGCCTGCAGCCTGAGCTCCACAAGAGAAGCCGCTGTAATGAGAAGCGTGCACTCCGCAGCTGGAGAAAAGCAGACGCAGAAAGCAATGAAGACCCAACACAGCCAAAAAACCCCACAGAATGGCAGCAGCATTTCCCACATTGTTCTTCCCGGGCCCAANGAGCAACTAAAAGCCTGTGAGCCGTAACTATTGAGCCTGTTCTCTAGAGCCCAGGAGTCACAACCATGGAACCCCCGGAGCACCCTGGAGTCTGTGCACCGCAACTGCTGAGCCCACGCGCCTGCAGCCTGAGCTCCACAAGAGAAGCCGCTGTAATGAGAAGCGTGCACTCCGCAGCTGGAGAAAAGCAGACGCAGAAAGCAATGAAGACCCAACACAGCCAAAAAACCCCACAGAATGGCAGCAGCATTTCCCACATTGTTCTTCCCGGGCCCAATGCCCAGACGTGGGTTCAGTAGACGGACTCTGAGCGCCCAGGGAGCTTGGGGCGCAGAGAACTCTGCCAGGCCCGGCTCCTCACGGCTGCTTCTTCCTGGTGCCTGGAGGGCTGTGGCCATAACAGAACTTCTGTCCACAGTCCCGATAGGTAAGGGAGGCTGTCCCCCGAGTCCCTGATGGAACAGATTCAGGGCTGGGCCATGGGGCCTGAGCCTGGTGTTGCACGTCACCTTCCTCTGTGCACACCTGACCACATCTTCCTGCACGGAGTGTGGGCTGTGTGTCCTCTCCTCTCCGTGTTGGCCCGGCTCCCAGGGTGAGCATCCGTGTTCCATGCTGGATCCCAGAGCAGCGCCTCATGGGCCCTGGGTGCGGGTGGTGTGGCTCCTGATCCGGCCCTTGCCTGCTGTCTGAGGACCGGCCCCAGGTCACCCCTTCCTCACTCGATGCCGCTGCTCCATGAGCCCTGGGCTCTGCCCTTCTCCCGCGAGTGAGCGCAGTGAGCGCCAGGGCCAGGGCTGGAGAGACTGAGGCGCTCGTGGTGCCTCCAGTGTGTCCAGGCCCTGGGCATGTGCCACAGGCGGTCAGCGACCTCAGTCCCAGGCTCTGCTTTCAGGAGGGCGGGTGAGCAGGCAGGTCAGGAAAGGCACAGAGGGCCATGGGGGAGTTGCGATGTCTAAAGGAAGACAAAGACTTGGTGTTGGGGGAGTTCCTGGGAGAGAGGCTGGAGCAGGTTGAATGGCAACTCCCTCCCCCAGGACACAGATCACACCAAGTCCCTGGGCCCTGTGACCACACCCTGATTCGTGGAGGGGGGCCTCTGCAGATGGAATCAAGTTAAAGATCTTGAGATGCCCCAAATCCAGTGACCAGTGTCTTTGTCAGAGACAGAAGGGGGGCAGCAGTGTCAGCTCGAAAGCAGCAAAGAGAGGGGCTGGGAAGAGGTGCTGGCTGGCCTCTGAGGGCTGAAGCCACCCGTCCTGGGGCGATTGCCGGCCAGTGCTGGGATAGAGGCTGGAGCTGAAGGCAGTCTCAGGCTTTGAGGGCCATGGGGTTAATCCTGGCTTACTCCTTTGACTGACTGTCTGGGAAACTAAAATTACTCAGGGTTTTCAATCAGTTTAAACTCCTTCACTCATGAGATTATTTTCTGTTTGCCGTCCTCTGATTGTAAATCTGATACATAGTATTTTTAAGGATCTCTTACTCTCCAGTGATATTACTGGAGGATGGCATTCTGAATCTCAAGCTTTTGTGGTAGATTTTTATAAGCTCTTTAGTTTTGCCTCTTCTGTCCCTAATAAAAAATGCATCTTTCTTGGCAATAGGGACTGACTTTTAACCACTTCTTAAAGAAGCCACATATCCATTCTCTGCAGGGTTTTTGAGCACTGCCGTGTGCACTTGGCACTGGGGTCTCCTAACACTTGTGCCCCTCCCTGTGGGAGGACCCCCACCCCGACTTGAGGAGGCAGGCTTGACCTTGGACTTGCCACCCCACCACCCGCAAGTCCCCCTGGATCTGCAGCTCTCCGTTACTTTTGCAGTCAGAGTCAGATTTCATGTCTGTGGCTGTTGCCTAGCAACCCCTGCGAGGGTCCGAGTTCATCTTTCAGGTGTCTTTTCAGAGAGTCTGGGAGTTTTTTAGAAGCCCAGTTTTTCTTACTGTGTTTCCTCCATCTGACAAGACAAAATACAGTTACCTTGAACTCTTCAGTTCATGACCATTAGTTGTCCAGCCTTAACTGTGTAGGGACTGTCTGGTCCTGTAACCCACCGTCCATTCTGGGGGCTCTCGGGATTATGATGGAATTATCTCTGCCTCTTCCCTGGCCTCTGGGTTTGCAGCAGTGTTCACCTTGAAGTCTGATCTCCACTGTCCCCCGTGTGCGAGTTGCTAGGACAGCTGGGGTCTTTTTTTGTTTGTTTATTTTTTGGTTGTGCTGGGTCTTTGCTGCTGTGCATGGGCTTTCTGCAGTCGAGGTGAGCAGGGGCTCCCTTTCCTCGCGGTGCTCGGGCTCCTGACTGCGTGGCTTCTCTTGTGGAGCACGGACTCTAGGGTGCCTAGACTCAGTAGTTGTGGCTCTAGGGCTTAGTTGTTCTGTGGCATTTGGAATCTTCCCGGACCAGGGATCGAACCTGTGTCCCCTGCATTGGCAGGCAGATTCTTATCCACTGAACCACCAGGGAAGTTCAGCAGCTGGGGTCTTGATAAGTTAGACCATCCCCTCATTCCTGGGCTGGGCCTGGACCCTGCCTCCCTGAGCTCAGCCAGTACCTGACCACCCCTGCTGGCCAATCTACTCTGAGCCCCCCACAAGAGTGCTTCATGCTTGCCTGCTGGGGGCTGGCCCTGGATGGGAGAGCCTTCTCCCTGGGGTCTGGCCAGGCCCTGTCACCCCAGCTCCCATCAGCACTTGTCCTGGGGAGGAAGAGGGAGCAGAAGAAGGAACCTCTGGGCTTGGACCCCAGCTCTGCTCCGTGGGGACTTAGCCTGTCTGCACCTCAGGTTCCTGCTGTGGGCCTGAAGGAGGGGGGGTCTGTGCTTATCTCTGGCTGCCCTGGGGACCACTCAGTTTCCAGACAGCATTCTGAAATTGCAGGTTCAAAGATGAGGTGCATTGGTCAAGGACGTGGTAGCTGCTTACACTCTAAAATCCTAGTTCCTAACACTAGAGGTTTATTCCCTGTAAAGTCCTAATCCGGGGGATCTCCTCCAGGAGGTCGGGACCTTGGCCTCATAGCTCTGCCTCTGTGTCAGGTAGCTCCTGGCACCTCCAGAAGGGAAGGAGCAGGGAGGCTCTCTGTCAGGGGCTCAGTGGGTTGGCCCTGGGTTGAGACACTTCTGCTCACTTTCCTGTGGGGGCTGGGAAGTGTGGTCCAGGCGGGAAGCAGGCGAGGAGACAGGCCTGCCGGGTTCTCCCTCCTGGCCCTGTGTGTGCACGCCACCCTCGAGGACAGCGACCACCAGCCTGTCCAGCCCCACGTCTGTCTGTTAGGGCAGCACTGGTCACAATCACAGATGACCCCTCTATGTCTGTGCCTCGCCCTTGAGCTTTGAAAAGACCCATCTCACATTTCTCTCTGGTTCCCCTAAGAGACAGGGCGTAAAGAACAGGGGAAGGGCCACTGAGGATGAACAGGGACAGGAGGTGACTGTGGACCACCCTGGCACAGCCCCAGCCTCTGGAGCCCCCTGAGCCCCCAGAGTTACAGCTCATGGCCCAGGGTAGGCGCACTTGAGGGTGTGTGTGCATTTTTCTTTTCTGTCAGAAGTTTGGTGTTTTCACTTGTTAAAAGCACATCAGTGTGGGGTCCAAGAACGCTGAATTAGTAGACACGGCTTAATTGATATTTTAAACATTACTGCAGAACACTGGGGGGCATCTCTTTGACTCAGTGGTTATAGTTATTTCAAATGGCTTGTCATTTGAATAAGTAGATAGTTGACATGACAGAGATTTTTGTGTACTATTTCCATTGTTTGAAATTAAAAAAAAATCTTTTTTGTCATTGTCCACCCGCAGACCTCTTAACTGGTCAGAGCAGTTCTGAGAGTGGGCCAAATTTGAGGCTTTCATTTCCATTCATGCTGTAAAATAGCTGCTTTGATGTTTTTTATGAGCAGCATACAGAGCGGAGAAAGCGCCCCAGGGTACTGCGTGGCTCTCGGTGCCTTGTTCTTTGTAGAGAGAGGCCCAAGGGAGACAGTCCTTGAAGACTGGGGGTGCCGTGGGCTGCTAGTGCTGCCCTGGAGTGTTTCTCTGACGGCCGTGGTGGCAGAGGGACTTAGCTGGTGTCCTCTGTGGCCCTCAGGCTGTGCCCCTCTGCCCAGTCGCCCCAGGCCGCAGTAGGCGTGGCCAAGGGTGCACCTGACCAGCAAGGGCCATGATCTCCTTCTGAGCAGAAAGAGGGTTTTGGGTGCTCTTCTTCACTTAGAATGAAATTAGGAATGGGGCAGGGCAGCATCCTGGATGCCTTCTCAGGGCCTCCCTTCTCATCCAGTGTAGTGTGTCCAGCGATGATTCCAATGTGGTTCCCCGATGATCTGGACTGTTGTGGACGACCCCAGGCCTGGGAGGCAGCTAGGAGAGGAAGCATCTCCTCCCGGGAGTCGTCTGTGCTGACCACAGTCCCCAGGCATGCTGGGGGCCCTGGAGCGCCCTCCCTGAGCCATGGAGCCATGCGTGCCGTCTGTTGTCTGGTTTTAGATGGCATCCTTGTGCCGTTGCTCCCGAGGGGTCCACATCCAGGTGGGTGGGCTGGAGGACAGAGTCCTCCGAGCTGACCTCTTGGCAGGACATTCTCCACCAGCTCCAACACTGCAACAGGCTGTGGCTTCAGACACGTCCCAGGTGGAGGGTCCACCCAAGGCTGGTGCCAGGACCTCCCATGGCAGCTGGCTCCTGCCTCTGCTGGTCACACAGGGAGCCCGGAGAGCAGGCAGGGGGGCAGGCCAGTTGCCAGAACCCCCAGAGACAGAAGCTGACCACAGATAACAATGAGAGCCCCGCGCCCTCCCCACCTCCCGAGCTGGAGCCGCTTCATGGCCTCCGCCGCAGCCGAGGGCCCTCCCAGCCAAGAGCATGTCAACATGATCGAGTCCCTCCCGCAGGGCCCTCTTGGAGCAGATGGCACTTCACATACGAGCTGGAAACTTGAGTCTAAATCTCTCTAAGCTGGGAGGCTTGAGAACAAATAGCAATTATCTTGAGTTTGGAAGTCAGTCTTCAAAACCCCATCTCACAAGAACGCAGATCTTCCTGCTTCAAGACCCCCGCAGACAGCCACACCTCCTGCGATCCCACATGGAGGAGCACCAGGCAGAGCCTCAGAGGCCACTGTTGACGCTGGGTGACCGGACCTGTGTCCTGAACACTGTTACGTCCTGCAGAAGCTTTGTCTACGTCCAAACACGGGAAGGACCTTCTTCACCTGCAGGGTGTCTCAGCCATTTAGGGGCCCAGCAGGCTGGCTTCCTCGGCAGCTCCGTCTTGCTGGGGCAGGAAGGGGCCACCCTCTCTGAGCACCAGCTGTCTGGGCAGGAAACAGATGGGCGTCAGCTATCCTTCCCAGAAGAGTCTGGGAAGGCGGAACAGTCACGGCAGGGGGTCTGCCTAGAAGCCCTTTTATTGAATTACACCTGTCAGAAGAGTCAGTGTTTTGAGGGATGGTGTCACTTTCTGGAGATGGGGCTTTATTTCATCTTTTTTTTTTTTTAAGTGTAGCCTCTTAGAGATTTTCAGCAACAGCCATGCCACATGGGTGAGGGGTGGTGGCTTGGTGCTCTGGGAGTGTGCACGGGGAACACAGGAGGAAAAGCCAGCACCCCTTCCGGTGCTGCGTCTCTTGGGCCAGGTTGGCACCGAGGGCCAGCCGGAGTCCAGGGTGGGGTCTGCGGTCCCACACCTGCTGTGTCTCTGTCTGATCTGGAGTCCTTACCTACTGTTGTGTTTGAGGAAGTCGCAACTTTCTAGAGGCTGTGTAATAAACTGCTAAAATGTTTACAGAATGGGGCTTGAAAGTCGGATTGGTGACTGTGTCCTAACAGATGGCCACATCCATCCTGGGGGCTTATCCCCCAAAGGTGGTCAGTGGCTGCCCGTGGGGCAGGGCAGGGCCTCACTGGGGACACTGGTGTCCCCAAGGAAATGACGTCACAACCCACTATCCAAGTGGCTAATTAACCCTCAAACTCTCCCCCCATGGACTGGAGCGTTTTGAGACCATGTTCCTTAGAGAAGCCCCACCCAGGGTGGTGGCAATGTCCATGTGGACATCAGGACAGAGTCGCACGTCAGGGCCCTGCAGCTGTGGAAACTGATCAGTCTCGTGACCTAATCTCGCTCCTTCATGATTCCAGAGCCGAACACGGTCAGCTACAGCCAGTCCAGCTTGATCCATCTGGTGGGGCCTTCCGACTGCACCCTGCACGGTTTCGTGCACGGAGGTAAGGACAAATGACCCTCGCTGGTCCCTTCCCACTCGCTGGTTCCTCGTTAATCCCCCCAGGAGGCCATGTTGCCATCTGACCCAGTTTAGGCTCTTGTGTTTAATGAAGTATGAATTTCAACTTTTAAGAAGTTGCATAATAAATTACCAAAGTACTGTCAACGCCTGTTTTTCAAACTGGTAAATGAAAGTCAGATGGGTAACTGTCCTAACGGAGGGTCACATGGAACCCTGGGAGCTTATGGCCACGAGATGTCTAATGGCTGCCTGTGGGTCAGGGCAGGCAGGGCCTTTAGGGGAACAGTGAGGTCACCAGAGAGAGACGGTGTGACCCACCAAGAGAGAAGGGTCTTGCCTCTGGTGTTTGCATGTGTTTCTTCCATTAATCAAACTCCACCTCAGACAGCACAGGGCTTGGAGCTCTTAGCTTGGGGATCACGGCTGGCACAAAAGAGGACTTAGCTCCAGCCTCACAGAGAGATGCTTTCTACTTTAACGGTGTGTGATTATTTTTTCTGTGATTTAAGGAAAATATAAATGGTACGTCATAATCCAGAGTTTAATGGAGATAATTATCTCAGATGACATTAAAGTAAATTAAAAAAAAAAGGTTGATGTAAAGAAAAAACATAAGGGAAAAGGTCGGGAAGCAGTATGGCAGTTAGCAGAAGTTGTGTGGGTGGTGGGAGTCTGGGCACTACTCCTTTTGGCATACAGGTAATTCCTCATCCCCCAGGTGTGATGGGCACTTGCACATGCTATCCATTTGCACTCTCCATTTCCAATTGCCTTGAATGCCAAGCTTTCCTTTCTTCTCCACTGTGAAAACTCCTGTTCATCCTTCAAAACCCCTTCCAATAGTGCCACTCCATGCAGGACTACATTAATACTTCTACCAGGGATGCCTCCGGAGCAGAGCTCAGTCTTAACTCTTTGTGTAGGCTCTGGGGTTTCGCATAGAGTCAGAGAGATGCTTTGCAGAAGCTTGTTCCGGAAACGAGAGGCACAGGTCAGGCTCGGGTTGGAAAGCTTGGGGTGATAGGCCCTGGGCCTGTCAGAATCAGGGAATGGGCTCTGATTTGAGATGTGTTTTTCAAGTTTGTTTCTTTTTTTTTAAACTAATCCTCTTTTTGTGTATTTCTTTTTCCAATTTCATGATAATTTTCCTCTTTGAACTAAGTGCTGGCCACAATGCCCTTAGATCTGACGAACTTAGTCCTACCTAAGGGAAGCTGTACTTCAAGCAAAGGGTACGTTCTAGGCCCATGAATGTTGTGACAGTCGGGGTGTCCTTCTACTTAGAGAGCTGCCGTGGCCTCAGCAGCTTTCTGTTCTTCACTAGCCCCGGCATCCAATGGCCAGGCTTCTGGGACTGCGGAGAACTCTTTGAGACTCGTAGTGTATGCTGTGCTCAGTCACGTGCAGCCCTTTTGCAGCCCCACGGACTGTAACCTGCCAGGCTCCTCTGTCCGTGGGATTCTCCTGGCAAGAATACTGGAGTGGGTGGCCATTCCCTTCTCCAGGGGATCTCCCCAACCCGAGGATCGAACCCACATCTCTTTAGGCTTTTGCACTGTAGGCAGATTCTTTACCACTGAACCATCAGGGAAGCCTTATAGAGCTCTGTTCTATCTGAACACTGTGCTATAATTTTTGCTTATTTCGTCCAGAATTTTTGCTTATTTTCATTCAGTAAACCTTTGGAAGTTTACTGAATATGGTATTTCTACCATCACTGTCTCCTTGGCAATAAGTTTATAATCTTCAGTCCGATCTTTCCTCACATGCTTGAGGCATTCATGAAATGCAGGTAGCAAGGGAATTTTTGGAATCTTTTAGAAATATATGGCATTTTGTTCTCATTTATGGAACCTGTGTGGCTGCATTTAAAACAGTCATTTTTTGAAATACATGTTAAAGAAGTGTTTACAATGGCTTTATAATATTTAGTGCCTATTTTAGTAGGAATTTTGTGCTCACGATTTACAAATGATGCCTTATAATTTTACCAAACCTAGTCTTGCCTTCTGATGCCTCGTAACTCACCAGGAGTGAAGGAACAAAATAAATATCATGCAGAAAACACTGAGCACAGTGATCTTACTGTATTTTCTATGGAGAGAATGCTGTCACCAAGGACAGAGTCTAAGTCATTTAAATGAAAGTCTTCCATAAACTATATGTAATTCGGTGGATACCAATCACAGGAGAAAACAGCGAAGTGAGATGGCTGCTAATTTCACTTTTTTTTCAGTAATTTCGTGTTGCACATGTGTCTTAGAGAAACTCCTCTCCTGCCCTATTTTCTTTGGTTTGCACACGTTGAGTAGTCTTCGTCTTGAGGACTGGCTCCTGCCCTGCCACTTAGGAAACACGCAGTACAGACCTGGGCAGCGGCGAGCTGGTATGACATGTAGTGGGGAGGGCTGGAGGTCACTGATGGGATCCAGGACTCCCGTCGGCCAGGGGCTGTCGGGATGGGGCCTCTGATAACCAGTTGAGGGAATAGAAAAGATGTGGGGAGTGAACTGGACGGTGCGGAGGACACTTAGTTGCCGCGAGGGAAAGCAGCCTGACTGCTTCTCCTGGTGCTGACTTTCAGGGCCTCTGTGCAGCAGCAGCGGCCAGGCTTTGGGCTTCCTCCTTCTGAGTCCTCCCCTTGGAAGTTCTGGGATCTCGGTCCAGGAGAGGCTGTTCCCCCTCCACTCTCCCCTCCCTGTGGTTGTCTGAAAGGGGTGACCTGGCAGCTGTCTGTGAGGTGTTTAGGTTCTTGTAACGCTCAAGACCTTTTTATAAACTCACTCAAACCCCCATCCTTGATAAGAACACTTGGGGTACGAATTGATTTTACTTCCCCAAGACTTAATGGGGGATCTTATTCAGAGGGGAGCCTGGAGGATCTTCCCGTGAGGTCAGGATTAAGGCAGGTTAACATTGTTTCAGAGATTTTAGGCACCACAGTAAAACAGGAAAGAAAGCAAAGTCACAAGAACTGGCAGAAAAGAAGCAATGCTCTCTAGTTTTGCTGATGGCACAGTAACATACCTGGAGAGCCCAGGAGATTCGGTGATAAAAAAAACTCAAATAATTAAAAATTCAGGAAGGTAGCAGCATACAAAATGAATAATAATACTAATTATAGAAAAGCTTGCCTGAAATAGAAAAGCTGCTTTTCCTTGTTTTGGTTTGCAGATCTGTTTTTTTCCTGCAGTGTGCTTTGTGTCGATGGATTTTTAACTCCATCATGACACATGACTTTTTCACATCTGATGAAAAGCAGGGGTGGTTTTGTGCGATTGTCTCTGATTCATCTTCTTAAAGGTCTTGCTCCTTCTCCCATGTGGGTTCCTGATGCCCTTTGCCGTGATTTCTCTCCTGGGGCCTTGCCTGGCCTGGCCCTTTGTTGACTGTTTTCCACATGGCTCTCCCAGCCCAAGAGGAGCGTTGCCACCACAACTGGCCTAAAGTGAGAGGAAGCCGAGACCGCTGGGCTTTTCTAAGACCTGTCTGGCCGTGGGGGCAGATCAGAGAGGGAAGACTCCAGAGGTGGGGGCCCTCCGCCTGGGCCCTGCTGACCTGCGGCTCTCGGCTCCGTGCGCTCACCTCTGACTCCCTTCCTCTTGACGTGCCTGTTGTTCTCCTGCCTTGATGTCCAGCCTGGCCTTCCCACCTAGCTCCATTCACCCGCCCGGCCCACACCGGTGTCTTCCTGGAGCGTCCTGAACTCCTCCCCGGCAGGTGGACGCAGCCTTGCCGCTTCACCCGCCGTGACCTCCATGCCTCCTCCCTTTTTAATGCAGTTTATGTTGGATATATCTAATGAACAATGCTGTGACAGTCTCAGGTGAACAGCGGAGCAGCCCAGCCATGCACATACCCGTGTCCGTCCTCCCCCACACCTTCTCGTCCTGGCGGGACAGCTGCGTCCTGCCTCC
>SJYV01009798.1:2451681-2473067 GCA_006410875.1 Neotragus pygmaeus
CCCTGGTCGAGGAACTAAGATCCCGCAAACGTTGCAGTGTGGCCGAAAAAATAAATTGATTAATTAAAAAAATAAATAAATAATAAAGAAACCTGGCAGGGAGAAGCCAGACAGTCTCAGGAGGCTGTCGCTCAGCTGGCTCTTAAAATAACTCCCCTTATAATTTCCAAAGGGTGGGCTAGTTGAAATAAGATGAACTTACTATCGTTTTCTTAATATAGGAGGCCGGCACCCACACTCTTGTCAGCCAGGATTAAATATAGAAATGGGGGCATTGCAAATCGCCACCCACAGTGCGGGCAGAGGCAGTGGCACCGAGCTGAGAGCTGCTAATGGCTGCTTTGGGTTTGCAGCAGGCGCGACCCAGTCAGCATAGCGGGTCCAGGAAAAGAAAATTAAGCCTCTATTTTTAAGCTAGTCAACGTGTTGTCAATACTTTTTTAAAAAAAGGAAAAGGAAAAAACAACCTGTAAGCAGTTAAATGTTAGATTCAGAAATATCTCTGGTACCTGATGTTTATCTGTATGATAGTGGCCAAGCAGGTCTTCTCTTTTTCCCTTCCCATAATTCCCGAAATGAACGCAGAACTGAAGGCCAGCCGATCCTACAGTTTTGTTGTCATCTTTTAAATGACGCATCTCGGGCAATCAGGATAGCTCACAGCAGACTGTAACTTGCCAAGTCCTCCCATCGTCAGCGGCACCTGTTTTACCTAACTGGGAAGCGGTTGGTGAAGTTTTTCAGCAGGAACTTAGAGGGAGTTTTGAGAAAACTCGGATGCTTGATATTTTTAATTGAAGTATTAAAAAAAGTAGAGGGGAGATGGTGGCTNGTCCTCCCATCGTCAGCGGCACCTGTTTTACCTAACTGGGAAGCGGTTGGTGAAGTTTTTCAGCAGGAACTTAGAGGGAGTTTTGAGAAAACTCGGATGCTTGATATTTTTAATTGAAGTATTAAAAAAAGTAGAGGGGAGATGGTGGCTTCCCCCGACAGGACAGTGGTGGCAGGAAGGACAGTTGCAAACCAGGCTACTGGGTTTCTGATTAATTTGTCTGGGTTGCATTGTAGCTGCAGCGTGTGGTTCCCTGCCCAGGGATGAAACCCGGGTCCCCTGCCTTGGGAGCTCAGAGTCTTACCCCTGGACCACCAGGAAAGTCCCTGTTTTTGTTTTTAAACAAAATTTACTTTTCTCAGTGGACACATTGATTGTAATATATCTTGTCTGCAGTCATCGATAAGGGTGTTTTGTGGTGACAGTCCTTCTTTGCACATTTCATAAAGGAGTGAGATTATGTGGGTTTTATCGTCTTATTTCTGCAAGGACGTTTTCTCTTAGCAGGGAGAACAAGAATATCTCAGACCAGACCCACGCAGTGACTGGTCCAGGGCTTACCCAGAAGAGGGAAGACGGCTCGTACTCAGTGTTTATTAAACAGGCAGACCTCCTTTTACTGAGTTTCACTTCATTGCACTTCAAAGTTTTTTTTTTAAACAAATTGAAGGCTTGTGACAGCTCTGCATGGAGCAAGTCCGTTGGTGCCATTTTTGCAACAGCATCTGCTCCCTACATGTCTCTGTGTCGCATTTTAGTAATTCTCCCAGTATTTCATACTTGGTCATTATCATGTTTGTAACGGGGAATCCATGATCAGTGATCTCTGACACTGTTGTCACAAAGAGATGATGACTCGTTGAAGGACCCGACTGATCTTTTAGCAGTAGATTCTTCTCAATTAAGATGTGTACATTGCTTTTTTAGACATAATACTGTTGCACACTCAATATTGACTACAGTACAGTAGAAACATAGCTTTTATATGCACTGGGGGACCAAAAAATTCGTTTGACCCAGCTGTTTCTAAATTCCCTTTGTTGCAGGGGTCTGGAACCGAGCTCACAATATCCCCGAGGTACCTGTAATCTCCGTTTTATGAGATCAGTGCCTTTTTCTCTGAGTAGCCCGCAGAGTCCACTTTGCACACAGGACCTCAGAGGGCCCAGTTATGCTTCACACTTCTCCATCGAATTTATGAGAAGAGACTCGAGGCTGTGGGAGCCATGGGCACAGGTTTCTGCTTCCAGCTCTGACCTCGCACTTTCTTTTTTTTTTTTTTTGACCGTGCACTTTCCACTCACACACTGCAGGGGCTGGGAGTCCAGCCTGTGTAAGGCCATACACTGAGCTCTGCACACGTCCAAGTTCTTCCCCCAAAGTTTTTCTGTGTCCTGAATGCTAAAATCTACCTGCCGTCACTTCTCGATGACCCCACTGTGGTCCCGGGAGGCAGAGGTAATGGAAGTGGATGGGGATGGTCCAGGTCGGGGCCATGTGGAGCAGACTTCCCGTCCCTCGGGGCTGGGGTTCCTCCTCTTCCTGGTCACCAGCTGCCGGTGTATCACTGTCCTAGGACCCGGGATAAACCCCAAATTGGGACATCATCTGACAGTAGACATGCATGGTGAGGTCATGCCTGCTCCTGATGTGGGCACCAGGAGGCTGTGGGCTCAGTCCAGGGGTCGGTGCTGTAAACACCATTGTTTCTTGTCAGGGCTGTGGGCAGTCCCAGGTCTCTCTCAGGTCTCCCAGCTCAGGTTTGTGTGCCGGCTGCTGGGGTAGGCAGGGGGCTTGTGAGACGGTACGCTAGTTTTGAGTGTGGAGTTTTTTATCAAACACTCCCCCGAGCAGCTCGCCTGGCTTTCTGTGGATGAGATGAGTACACTGTCCCTGGCCTCACTTGGGCTGACTGGTTGTTACCCAGGTGTGGGCCCGGGGACTTGCTGTCAGAGCTGCTTCCGTGGGTCAATCAGAGTTCCTTTGGTCCTTGATCACTCAGTTGGCAGTCCTTTCTGAGTTCTGCGTGTCAGGTTCGGAATTGGTCAGGACATGCGGACGACAAGGCGTGTCCCCACTGTGTGTCAGCTTCCAGGTCACGTTATGCTGTGGTCTGGGCTGGGGGAGGTTTCTGGCGTCAGGAGCTCAGCCAGCTGCTCACGTTCTCCCCCTCCCCCTCAGCTCGTGTGCCCTGGGCTTGGGGCCCATCCCGGCCACACACACTAGATCCTGTAGTATTTTTAGTAACAGTGAAATCTCTTGTGGAACCTCTACCCATGTTTTGGATAAATGGGGCAAAACGCTGGTTGAAGGAGCTGCTTGTTACTTGTGCCATATAGCCCGCTCTTAACAGCTTCTGCTTTTCAGGATGAACAAGTAAGGGATTAATTTTAGGTACTTTCTATGTTCTAAGCATTAATTCCAACATAAATTCTTTTTGTCCAACCTCCAAGTCGCCCCTCTTCTGGTGATACCACCAGGTAACCTGGGAACTCTGGGTGCAGGACCCCCTACCTTGCACACACTAATGTCACCCCCACCTCTCATCATACCTTGAATTCTCTTTTCCAGTCTTGTCTTAGTTGCAGGGAAAAAGCACATTGTTGTTCATTCTCTTAAGTCGTGTCTGTGACCCCATGGACTGCAGCACTTGAGGCTTCCCTGTTCTTCACCATCTCCCGGAGCTTGCTCAAACTCATGTCCATTGAGTCGGTGATGCCATCCAACCATCTCATTCTCTGTCGCCCCCTTCTCCCCCTGCCTTCAATCTTTCCTGGCATATGGGTCTTTTCCAATAAGTCAGCTCTTCACATCAGGTGGACAAAGTATTGGAGCTTCAGCTTCAGCATCAGCCCTTCCAATGAATATTCAGGGTTGATCTCCTTTAGGATTGCCTGGTGTGATCTTCCTTGTTTTCTTACATAACAGCTTTATTGAGATGTAATTCATGTACCATACAGCTTACCCGTTACAGGTCATTGGTTTTTCTATAGTGTATTCACAGCGTCACATAGCCATCACCACAAGCAATTGTAGAACACTTGCGTCACCCCAAGGAGAGACCTCCTACCCACACTAGGAGCCAGTCCCTACTTCTCCTGAATTCCCTGTGCCCAGACAACCTTTAATCTGCTTTCTGTCTCTATGGACTTTTATATTCTGGATATTTCATATAAATGGAATCCTCTAATACGTGGTCTTTTGTATTTGACTTCTTTTACTCAGCATAATGTCACGTTTCATCCATGTTGTAGCCTGTCCTCAGTACTTTTTTTTTTTTAATCACTAAGTAATATTCCATTGTGGGGCTTCCCACATGGCACAGTGGTAAGAATCCGCCTGACAATGCAGAAGACTTGAGTTCCATCTCTGGTCTGGGAAGATCCACTGGAGAAGGAAATGGCAACCCGCTCTAGTACTCTTGCCTGTGAAATCCCATGGACAGAGGAAGAACATGTTGTTCATGATGTTGCAAAAGAGTTAGACCCGATTTAGCAACTAAACAACAACAATATTCCACTGTGCAGATACACCACGTTTTCTTTGTCCTTTTAGCTGTTGACACACATCTGTGTTTCTCTGCTCTGGTGTATTATGAGTAAGGAAGGCCCTCATGAGATGTACTTACAAGTTTTTGTGTGAAGGGATGTTTTTCTTTCTCTTGGGTGCACACCTGAGAGTGGAATTGCTGGGTCATGTGCCAGCTCTCTGTCCACCCTTTTGAGAACCTCCCAGCTGTTTCCAGAACGGCTGCATGATTTCCATCCCTACCAGCCATGTAGAGGGTTATGATTTTCCACCTTCCCTCCAGCTCTTGTCATCTGGCTTTCTGAAGGCGGCCATCCCAGAGGAGGGCATGACGAAGCTCTCCTGGCAGGATCAGACACCTGTAGAGATTAGGAGCAGGGTCATCACTTTGTCAGTAGCCTAGATCCTTAGCCGAGGGTCTTCGAAACTCCCAGGAAGCCAGGTTTTCAGCCTGAGCCTCAGTCGGCTTCAGCCCTACTGGTGGAAGCAGGGGCATCATTTCCCATGACTTGTTTCCAGGATGGGCAGTGGGCTCCTCTCCCTCACATCTAACCTGCTGCCTGCCCTCCTCTGCAGGGGTCACCATGAAGCTTATGGACGAGGTGGCTGGGATCGTGGCTGCACGTCACTGCAAGACCAACATAGTCACGGCCTCTGTGGATGCCATTAACTTCCACGACAAGATCCGAAAAGGTAACAGAACTTTGCCGACAGAGAGAGGCCTTGGCTCCTTGGGTCTGTGCACAGTTTGCTTTTGGTTCACCCTTGCTCCCCTGGGCCCCGGTCTCTGGCCATTTGCCAGAGAAACAGAATCCAGAGGTCTTTATCCTGCTGTGATACTGTTCAGCCTCTAAGTTGTGTCTGACTCTTTATGACCCCATGCACTATAGCACTCCAGGTTTCCTGTCCTCTCCTGGAGTTTGCTCAAATTCATGTCCATTGAGTTGGTGATGCTATGTAACCATCTCATTAAGGGGTGTCCTTGGCTCAGACAGGAAAGAATCTACCTGCAATGCAGGAGATGCCAGTTCGATCCCTGGTTTGGGAAGGTTCCCCTGGAGAAGGACATGGCAACCCATGCCAGTATTCTTGCCTGAAGAACTTCAAGGACAGAGGATCCTGGCAGGCTCTAATCCATAGGATTGCAGAGTCGAACAAGACTTAGCAACTAACACTTGTCACTCTTTCCTGCTAAAGAGTGGCATAAACTTACCCTCTTGAGGGGCCCGAGACACAGCCCTACGAAGACCCCATGTGCACAGGTGCTGCCGCTGCACAGTGGGGGCGTGTAACCTCTTGGGGAGGGGAGATGGATCTCCTGTGTCGTCAGCAGTGGCTGGGTCAGAGCAGGAAGCCCCCAGCCCTCAGCCCATCTGCACCACCCAGCACGGAGCTGGTGGCTTTTCCAGCAGAGATCCAGTCCCAGCCCCACCCGGAAATGGTTCTGTGCTCATGTGAAGACATACAGTGACTGTCCCCTTAGTCCGCTGTGTCTTCTGAGATGAGGCTGTGTGCCCCTGGAGAGCAGCCCTTCCTTCACTCTGGGGTCAGGGGTCCAGGCAGTGAGAGGAACAGAGAGAAGGCGGGGGCTGACTCCTTGCTTCTGGCCTCGGGGAGCAGTGCCAGTAGTCCGGGCCTCTGAGGCCCCCTCCAGCTGGGGTCCAGCCCAGCTGCATGCGCACACCTGCAGACATGCTTGGCAATAAGTGCTGCCTGCTGGGGACAGAGCAGCCTGAAGCGGAGCTGTACACGCCTCCCCTCCCGGCCTAGTCCAGAGCATGTCATCTGACCCACGCTGGCCTGTGGTGGGTACATTAGGGGAGGGAAGGGCTGGTCTGTGGCTCCCTGCTTTCAGAACCCCTTCCCAACTAGTAGGTGTTTGCCTCAGATGCAGACCACAGTCCTTTTAAAATTTGCTCAAAATGAGTGGGTCTTATCCATCTTGGCAGGTCCTCCCAGGGCCTTGGTGCTGTATATGGGGTGCTATGGACATTCGGGAGAGAAAGGGTCCTCTCCAGCCACGAGCCCTTGCCCCTTCAGAACCCACAGTGGACACCATGCTCGTTCCGTGCATCCCCGGTGCCCTCTGAGAACCGCCAGCTGAGAAGCGAAGCGGTGTCCTCCAGAGGCAGCCAGTTCCTCCAGGTCAGCCTGTCAGCTGACCTGATGCTTCAGCAGTGCTCCGCCGCTGAGGGGAAGGCCCCAGAGGGTGACGTCTGCCTCTGTTAGAAACAGGGAGCCCCCACTCCTCACCCCTGGCTCTTCACCCTCCATCTTGTGACCAGAATCACCTTTCAACAGGGAGGCCGGGGAGGTCAAGGAGATGCTCGTTGGGCAAGGAGATGCTCCGTTGGTTCGTTTTGAGGGAACACTGTGAACCCTGGCCAGAGGAGAGCACTTTTACTGGGGATGCATTGAAACCCGAGAGATGTCAGGGCAATGTGGGTGCAGAAAAGACTTTGTTTCTGAAGAGTTAGTCTTATTTCAAAACACAGAGAAAAGGGGACTTCCCTGGTGGTCCAGCGGTTAAGACTGCGCTTCCACTGCAGGGGAACAGGTTTACTCCCTTCTCGGGGAACTGAGATCCCACATTCCTCAGGGCGTGGCCAAAAAAAACCCAAAACACAGTGAAAGCGATCTTCATTTTCACAAGCCATGCTTTTCTGGTGGAACATCCCACTGTGGATGGGGTGAGAGTAAGGGCTGGGCTGTGGGCTGCCCCCCACGACATTGAGCCCTCTGCACCCCACACCCCCACAAACCCCTCGCAGCATCAGAGCCTTGGCCTTGAGCCTTTGCAGCCCGGGGCCCCGGAGCTGGGCCTCCCGGCCTGGGGAGCCCCAGGGAGCAGAGAGAATGTTTCTCTTTTCTCAGATCACATCTTGTTTTGTGTATAAAGGAATGTGGGCCAAACTGAAGTCACAGTTATGGAGTCTGGCCCATTTCAGTACAGCGTCCCCAGGGCCATTAGACAGTGTCACACCTTATTTGTTGTTTTTCCCGAGGAATGTCCCCGTGTGAAGCTGTCGACTTCTTCACTCCCCCCTCGCCGTGGCTCGAGGAGGAGGAGCCTGGCCAGTCACTGCCGATGAGGTCTCGGTCCTGGCCGCTTCAGACGGTTGTCACATGTCGTGTTCGACACGGAGGAGCAGAAGCCCTGAGGAACTGCCGCTCCCCGGCCCCTCGTCCTCTCTCACTGTCCGCTGCTTGCTGGGGATGTGCAGGGCGAGGCTGGCCGTGCTGGGATGACCCTGTGGGCTCAGGGTTCCTGGTGCCGGGCATCAGAAGAGTGTGAGACACTTGGTGAAGGGGTGGTGTTGACATTCCCCATGGTGCCGCTTCGATTTTCTGATGCAGATCTGCTGAGATGGCTGTGAGCCCGTGGGGCTCTTGGGGCCCGGACCGTGAGCTGCTGCCTGTCCTTGGTCTCGGCCGAGAGGGCGGGAGCTGATGCCACCGCGGAGGGGAGAGCTGCATGGCTGTGTCCAGTTCTGCTGGCAGGCATGCCGGGCAGCGAGAGGGCGTGTGAGTGTTCCTGGGCGGCACAGCAGTGACCACAGCCTGGGGGCTCCAGGAGTCAGCAGTGTGTCCCCTCCCCGTTATGGAGGCCAGGTGCGCCTTTGGGGGCCATTATTCTGATGACCATAGATGGGGTCTTAGCAGAGGGGGTGTGACTTTCTCTGACTCCCCGATTTCAGCATATTTCACTAGAACAACCGCTGGAATGGAGAGGAGGCCAGGCCTTTGGGTTGACCAGCTTCTCAGATCTCAGGCAGAAACTGCTCTGCTCTCTGTCCAGCCTCCGGGGAGGCTGCTTCCTCAGAGGATGGGTGTTGGTGTGCTGTCAGCAAAACCCAGCCTGGCTGTGGCCTCAGCGGTCAGTTGTGGCAGGGGTGTCTGTCAGGAAGCCATGCATGCAGCTTTGTGGGATGAAAACATCGTCTGGAAGGTCAGAGGACGACTTTGAATTTCAGCCCCAATGGGTGTGTACTGAGAGGGGGCTCGGTGGCACCCACACTTCTGATACAGTGGGGACATTGCTGTCTCATAGGATTGTGGCAGGTTTGCTGTTACCAGCCAGATTCTTGGAGCACGTCATCACTGCAGCCTGGACCATGGAGGGCCCACCCCTTATACCCTCATCAGCGCCCCCACCAGCCCACATTCACGGTCTTTAACACTGGTGACCTGTCTTCCTGGTGACCCCACCAGGTTCAGCCCAGCCCCTCCACCAGCGGGCACTGAAAGTCCTCCAGGGTTTGTCCCCCTTCCCACTGGGGTCGGCAGGTTTGAGGGTCTTAGTGGTCGTGCAGAAAATCAAACTTGAGCCAGGCCCTTGAGATGGAGGAGGACCACTTTGTCCACGAGTCGGGACTAGGGGGGAGTCCAGTGTCACATACCTGAGACCCCTCAGAAAGTGGTGCCGAGGTGAGGTCAGTGCTGGGGGAGGGCACAGGGGACCCCAGCCACCCGCCTGGTAACAGGGCTGCCGGCGTTAGTTGGGGCAAGCTGGTGAAGCCCAATGACCCCGGGCTTCCTTTCACTTGCTCCATTTCTGACTCTTTTTTGTTGTTGTTGTGATGCTAAAATGCTAAGAAAAGTGAAAAGGGGGAAATAGTTGCTTTTGTTCTAGTGGTTTTGGAGGCCTTGGGTAGGAAAAACTACAGGTGACCTGCACTTCTCTTGTGGAGAAGTGATCCCTTCCAGACTATCAGGGTGGGAAGCGAAATCTCTAGAAGATGCTTGTCACAAGCACGCTTGCTGCCCCGGCTCCTTGGAGCTTAGACGCTGAGCTCTTCTCAGAGTTTGCAGTACTTGGCAGTGTAGCCTTGGGAAGAGTGATGTTTTAGTATTCTGCTTTCTTTTTCAAATCCCTGTCTGAAACCTGCCCTGGAAGAGACACCGTGTGCAGGGGGAGCTGGCAGTCCTCCTGGGTGGTCACTCGAGGCAGCCTCACCATGATTTAGAAAAGGGTCGGCTGTGACCCACGGCTCGGCTCGCTGCAGGCGCCCCGTCTATTTAAGTCTGGTGCCTGTTGCTCACTTTTGAGTGCCAGGCATGGTGCTGAATGCTTTACACAATTACCCCTCACTTGGAGGGGTACGATTGTCCTCCCCGATGAGACTGGAGCCCTGTTTACCTCCAGTTTTCTGATCCGGAAACTGCTGGTCAAGGGATTAAGGAAACTGCTTGTGGCTGAAGGGCAGGTCCGTGGTTGAACCTGGTGGGGACAGTCTGCTCCAAGGTCAGAGCTCTCAAACCCATGACTGGTGCCCTCCCACCACCCTCCAGGCCTGAACAGCATCCTCTGCCAGGGCCCAGGGGCATCAGCCTTGGCGTTGATGCTGATCAAGTGCAGCGCCAGCCATCGTAGATGCTCACACTGGACTGCCAGAGTGATGGTTCCCCCCTCACGTGTATGTGAGACTCCAGACTGAAACAGGACTGAGGGATCTGCAGTCGTTGGCATCTGGCCCCAAGGAAGGCCCGGCTCTGTCTGTGTCCCCTCATAGTCTCGGCCCAGGGACCCCTCTTCCTGTTGAATTCAGACAGTTAGAGGCAGACAGTTCAGTCTCTCCTCCCAGCAGCTCTATGATCTGCTTACGTCAGGTTTACCTGCATGAACCCCCCCAGCACCGTCCCCACAACAGTCAGTAGCCACATGCGGCCGTGATTCAATGTCAGTAACGAAAGTGTCAGCAATGAAAGTGCTACTCCCTGGTCAACAGGCCTGCTATCCTCCCAGAGGCTCTAGGAGGGAATCTGCTTCCTGCCTCCTTCGGCTTCTAGGGGCGCCTGTACTCTCTGGCTTGTGGCCTGTTGTCCACCCTTATAGCCACAGCCCAGCATCTCCCTGACCCTGTGTCTGTGGTCACGGCTCCCTCGTCCTCTTGCAAGGACTGCTGTGATGACCTTGGGCCCACCTGGGTGATGCAGGCTGAGTGCCCACTTCAAGATCTGTAACCTCATCCCACCTGTGAGGTCCCTTTGTGTTAAATTCCAGCTGACGCAGAGAGGCCAGTAAGGCTCTAGCCCACTTCTGAGCTCTGCCTTTTACCCCACCCTGGTCTCACCCCGTGAGCCCTGGGGATAGGACACTGGCAGAAACCCCAGGAGAGCAAGGGGCTTCTCAACCCTTGTGGGATAGGAAGTGCTCCCCCTCTGTGGCCAGCCTCCCCGCAGTGGGCATGGGCCCCTCTGAGGCTTGGAGATTGGGGATGATGGGTGGAGGCAGTGAGCTTCCTGGTTCATCACAGAGTGTTTGCACTGAAACTAAGGTCCCTGAGAGCACAGCTGAGTCCCCATCTCTCAGACAGGCTCCTATGCCACAGATGCCCCCGAGGGTCCAGCCTTGAGTGGAGTCACTCAGCCCCAGATCCAGGACAGCTGCCCGTGTCCTGGGACCCAGGTGGAAGGGCAGGGGTTCGTTCGTGTCTTCACCGCTGAAGAGCTGGAGCTCCCTGCCTGGTGCACTCGCCCATTTGATTCATTGTGACAGCGTCAGAAGCAGCTTCTTGCCTTATGCAAATGTGCCTGCTGCAGAAAGAGAGGAAGGAAGCGATTTGTTTTAAATGTCAGTTATTACTACCTTGTTGGAAGGACTCTTCTCACGCCCTCGAGGCACCGCAGGGCGTTCCGCGGGCACTCTCTCCCCTAGGGTTTCAGACACCTCCCCCACCCCAAGGGCTGTGTGAGGACACTCAGACCCCAAGACGTGACAGTCCTGGGCTTCTGTCCACTCGCACGTACTGTGCAGGAGTGACCTTCCAGAGAGACAGCTGTTTGCAGATGAGGAAATCGAGGCACAGCAGGCTCCAGGCTTGCCCCCTGCCCAAGTCAAACCTAGGGCTGGGGACTCCCAGCACTCGTGGGCCCCAGGGCTCCTCCCCAGGGCATCGTAGCCTGGGGAATTGGCGGGCCTCCCGGGTGGCTCCAGACCTGGAAAGCTCGCCCCTTGTGGGGATGGTATGGCTGTGTCAAAGCTAATTTGTCCCTGCTTCTGTGACGCGGAGGAGAACTGGGTGGTCCCTCCTGACCTCACTTCCGGGATCCCACCCCATCCAAAGTGGCACGTGGGACCCAGCGCCCGCAGGAGATGCTGTTTTTCCCCTTGAGCCTGTTTCACCAATCTTAAACGTGTCATCGTCCAGGTGGGTTTGGGTGTGTGATCTAGTGGGACAGTCCCTGCCCTTTGGACCACTCTGCCAGGGCCACATGTGTCTCACTGTCCACCGTGGGGCACCGTTGAGCATGTGGCAGGTCACACCTGCCCTTGCAGTTTCTAAGACAAAGTGAACAGGAGCCCAGCTGGACTCAGACTGGGGTCGTGCCCTACCCAGACAGGTCCCCACTGTCCCAGGCTGAAGTTGAGACTGGCCCAGCCCCCTGGAGGTAGCAGCCCTGCCCCTGGTCCCAGGGAGGAGGGAGGGAGCGTGGCCTTGCCGGGCTGCTTGGGCAGAGGCGGCCACCGTGGTAACTGAGGTGAAGCGTCTGCAGGAGGGGCCCCACCCGGCTGGAGTCTGCCATGGCCACTGTCCACACAGGGCCACATGTTGGTTCAGGGGTGAGGGGCGCCCACTCTCATGGAGCCCCCAGGCTGTGAGGGAGCTGAGCAGACCTGCAGGTGCCTGGAACTGGAAGCCTGGGAGGAGAAGAGCTCTGTTCCAGAAAGAGACGCCCGTGCAGAGGGTGGATGGGGCGGGGCAGCGTGGGGGGTGGTCTGTGGAGTGGTCTGTGGTCTGTGTCTGTTTCCACAAAGCTGGGCCCATTGCTGTGACCCCCACCTCTGTGGACTGACCACTTCATGCCCTCAAGTCCTGGGGGAGCCAGTGACGTGGCAGCAGCTGGTGGCGCCTTCCTGGCTCCTGGGAGCTGACAAGCCCTGGATGTGGCCAGAGGCACCCGGGGTGTGGCTGACGTCAGACCTCAGGGTTGTCTGGGGTGTACTTTCCCAGCCAAGGGTCAGGGAATGGTGGCCCTTGGCTACACTGGGGTCTCTCTTTATCTGTTTCAAATCCAGTCTCTGCCCCTCAATTACCGAGTCTGGCTTCCCGTTTTTAAGCACCTCTGTGTGGGGCAGCCTGGGGCTCGTGAGGTAGGAGTGTTGCCGTCTCCGAGGGGTGGAGGCTGGTGTTGGGGCTGTGCTGAAGCTTTCCCGACTTCTAGGAGGCTGTCATTGTGTCTCCTGCCGTGAGTGTCTCTCAGGATCGTATCCCCTCGGGTCTCACGTACATCATCAGCCTGCTTCATTTTCTGAAATCAGTTTTTGATGAGAAATTTCTTCACATTTCTACCCAAAATGATCAGCCATGTGGTTGGTGGAAGGCTTACACAGGAGATAAGGCATGGGTGTGTTTTCATTAGTTCTTTGAACAAATGGTTGTTAAAAGGCCCTGCACTCATTGCCCCTGCATCCCTGCCCCTTGGCTGGGAGCTCTGGTGAGTTTCCTCTTGAGGAAGGGGCTTGACCCTGCTTCTCATCACGTGACCCCCCAAGCCCTTTGTCTGGTTGTGGGTGAGAGGGTGCTGGCCGGCACTGGGGTAGCCTGATGGGGATGGGCAGAGATGCCGGGAGATCCTCAGGGCCGCCCACCTCGCCTTCCTACTCCCCTAGAGACGGCCCATGGGGGCCACGTAGGGGCTGTTCCCCGGGCTGTTGCCCGTTGCTGATTCGTTGGCCTTCCTTTCCCCAGAAGTGACCATATGTGACGCGGAGCGCTCCCTGTGAATATGGGGTGAGTGTGGCACAGAGCATCTGTACTTTATAACACGAATAACTGCTCCCGCTTCTGACTGCCCACACGCTGACCCCTAACCATCGCCCGCTGCCCTGATTTATCTGTCCTCCTAGTCTCTAAACATGTCTTGTGGGGCTGTCTTTGTGGAGCTGGGACCTTGAGGTTCTCGGGTGTTAGAAGGTCACTGCAGCCAGAGCTCGTCTGAGCTAGACAGGAATTTCCTTGAACCTGGCCCAGAAGCAGGCTGCCTGGGGTGGTGGTCCTGGGCACGTGTCAGAGGAAAACCCTAGGCATCAATGCTGCCTTGGGGTGTAAAGCACCATCAGTGGTGGTAATGAGTGTGCTACATGCCTGCCACCACCAGGCAGGAGCCTCAGCACCTGGCTTGTTTCATGCCAGCCCNCCTCACTTCCGGGATCCCACCCCATCCAAAGTGGCACGTGGGACCCAGCGCCCGCAGGAGATGCTGTTTTTCCCCTTGAGCCTGTTTCACCAATCTTAAACGTGTCGTCGTCCAGGTGGGTTTGGGTGTGTGATCTAGTGGGACAGTCCCTGCCCTTTGGACCACTCTGCCAGGGCCACGTGTCTCACTGTCCACCGTGGGGCACCGTTGAGCATGTGGCAGGTCACACCTGCCCTTGCAGTTTCTAAGACAAAGTGAACAGGAGCCCAGCTGGACTCAGACTGGGGTCGTGCCCTACCCAGACAGGTCCCCACTGTCCCAGGCTGAAGTTGAGACTGGCCCAGCCCCCTGGAGGTAGCAGCCCTGCCCCTGGTCCCAGGGAGGAGGGAGGGAGCGTGGCCTTGCCGGGCTGCTTGGGCAGAGGCGGCCACCGTGGTAACTGAGGTGAAGCGTCTGCAGGAGGGGCCCCACCCGGCTGGAGTCTGCCATGGCCACTGTCCACACAGGGCCACATGTTGGTTCAGGGGTGAGGGGCGCCCACTCTCATGGAGCCCCCAGGCTGTGAGGGAGCTGAGCAGACCTGCAGGTGCCTGGAACTGGAAGCCTGGGAGGAGAAGAGCTCTGTTCCAGAAAGAGACGCCCGTGCAGAGGGTGGATGGGGCGGGGCAGCGTGGGGGGTGGTCTGTGGAGTGGTCTGTGGTCTGTGTCTGTTTCCACAAAGCTGGGCCCATTGCTGTGACCCCCACCTCTGTGGACTGACCACTTCATGCCCTCAAGTCCTGGGGGAGCCAGTGACGTGGCAGCAGCTGGTGGCGCCTTCCTGGCTCCTGGGAGCTGACAAGCCCTGGATGTGGCCAGAGGCACCCGGGGTGTGGCTGACGTCAGACCTCAGGGTTGTCTGGGGTGTACTTTCCCAGCCAAGGGTCAGGGAATGGTGGCCCTTGGCTACACTGGGGTCTCTCTTTATCTGTTTCAAATCCAGTCTCTGCCCCTCAATTACCGAGTCTGGCTTCCCGTTTTTAAGCACCTCTGTGTGGGGCAGCCTGGGGCTCGTGAGGTAGGAGTGTTGCCGTCTCCGAGGGGTGGAGGCTGGTGTTGGGGCTGTGCTGAAGCTTTCCCGACTTCTAGGAGGCTGTCATTGTGTCTCCTGCCGTGAGTGTCTCTCAGGATCGTATCCCCTCGGGTCTCACGTACATCATCAGCCTGCTTCATTTTCTGAAATCAGTTTTTGATGAGAAATTTCTTCACATTTCTACCCAAAATGATCAGCCATGTGGTTGGTGGAAGGCTTACACAGGAGATAAGGCATGGGTGTGTTTTCATTAGTTCTTTGAACAAATGGTTGTTAAAAGGCCCTGCACTCATTGCCCCTGCATCCCTGCCCCTTGGCTGGGAGCTCTGGTGAGTTTCCTCTTGAGGAAGGGGCTTGACCCTGCTTCTCATCACGTGACCCCCCAAGCCCTTTGTCTGGTTGTGGGTGAGAGGGTGCTGGCCGGCACTGGGGTAGCCTGATGGGGATGGGCAGAGATGCCGGGAGATCCTCAGGGCCGCCCACCTCGCCTTCCTACTCCCCTAGAGACGGCCCATGGGGGCCACGTAGGGGCTGTTCCCCGGGCTGTTGCCCGTTGCTGATTCGTTGGCCTTCCTTTCCCCAGAAGTGACCATATGTGACGCGGAGCGCTCCCTGTGAATATGGGGTGAGTGTGGCACAGAGCATCTGTACTTTATAACACGAATAACTGCTCCCGCTTCTGACTGCCCACACGCTGACCCCTAACCATCGCCCGCTGCCCTGATTTATCTGTCCTCCTAGTCTCTAAACATGTCTTGTGGGGCTGTCTTTGTGGAGCTGGGACCTTGAGGTTCTCGGGTGTTAGAAGGTCACTGCAGCCAGAGCTCGTCTGAGCTAGACAGGAATTTCCTTGAACCTGGCCCAGAAGCAGGCTGCCTGGGGTGGTGGTCCTGGGCACGTGTCAGAGGAAAACCCTAGGCATCAATGCTGCCTTGGGGTGTAAAGCACCATCAGTGGTGGTAATGAGTGTGCTACATGCCTGCCACCACCAGGCAGGAGCCTCAGCACCTGGCTTGTTTCATGCCAGCCCATACTTACCCCAAGGGGCAGCTGGAGTCTGTTTATAGGAGAAAAACTGGGCTCCGTGAGATTAAGTCAAAGGAAGGGAAGACCAAGGTCAGAGGTTGCAGGGAGCCTGTGACCGGGAGAGACGCTCTAGGGTAGGTGCTCAGGACCCAAGGGTGTGGGGAGTGCAGAGAGGTTGGGTGGGGGCAGGGCGAGAGCAGGGGAACCCTCCCCCCCAGGACAGTATCACGGGAACGTGTGACCGTCTGCGGTGGAAGCTGCTGGAGTTGGGAGGTGGGGGCACACGGGGACCCCGACCACAGAGAGGGCCGCGGGGGTGTCTTTGGAGGGCAGATCTTTGGCTCAGGGGAGAGTGCTGGTGCCATGGGCGAGACTGGCGGGGAGGAGAGCATAACAAGACAGACGCAGCCCCACCTGGACAGAAGGTAGGAGGGAGACATGGGCTGGAGTACAGACGGACTTAGGACCATGGTCAGCACGAAGGCTTGGCCTGGCCATACATGCAACCCTGCCGTCAGACCAGCATCCAGAGTGTTAGAGCCAGCCGGGAGGACCTGGGGAGGGTGGAGGACGGTCCTTCAGTGGCCCTTAGAGCACCCACGCAGCTCCAGGGGCGCAGGTAAGGCCAGAGCGTGGTCAGCACAGTCAGCCTTAGCCTGCTGAGGGACCTGAGAGCAGGCGAGGGGCCAGCACCCGTCCCCCATGCTGCCACGCCGGGCGCAGAGACCCTTGCCTGGCTGGCCACCGGGATCCCTTCAGCTCTGAATGTTTCCGTAAGTGAAGGAGGCCCGCTTGCTGACCAGAAGGCGAACACTCAGGGGCTCCCGCGTGCTGTCGCTGTGACATCCTACAGTGAGGACTGTGGTCTGTGCTGTCTCACCGGCGTCTGCAGCGTCCTCCCTACCCGCCCTGGTCTGGCCGCCCTGACCCGCTGTCTGCTCCGCAGGCTGTGTCATCACCATCTCCGGGCGCATGACCTTTACCAGCAATAAGTCCATGGAGATTGAGGTCTTGGTGGACGCCGACCCTGTGGTGAACAACTTTGTGAAGCGCTACCGGGCCGCCAGTGCCTTCTTCACCTACGTGTCCCTGAGCCCAGAGGGCAAGTCTCTGCCCGTGCCCCAGCTCGTGGTGAGTGACCCCTCTGGCCCGTGTGTCCTTGGGAGTGACTGACCCCCATGCTGGGCCAGCCTGCTGCGCACTTACCAGGCTTGCAGGAGAAACCAAGTCACAAGAGTCTATTCTGGGCGCTGGGCCTCCCTCCACTCCCGAGGGGCCAGCCACCTTGGCTGAGGTGCAGGACATGCGTGAGAGCCCATCCCTGGGGGCGCGGGGGAGGGGCTGGGCAGACAGTGTGAGAGGTGGTGCCCTTTACAAGTTCCTTGCCGAGGGATGAGCGTGCTGCCCTGGGGGTCCTGACGGTGTGTATGGTTGCTGGAGCGGGGTTAGGGGAGGGGACCCTCCCGGGGTGAGTTCTCAAGGAGCCCCTGGCCTGAGTCCTGCACGATGAGGACAAACCAGACCCCGCACCTTGAGGCTGGGCCTCATGGCCTTCCCCAGCCTGGGCACGGGCGGGCAGCTGCCACCACGAGCAGACCCTGGGTCTCTAGTCCAGGCACAGATCCTGGGGGCCTCAGCCCCCGCAGGGTTCCCGTGGAACTGTCCTGGGCTCTACAACCCAAGAGGCTGCTGTTGGGGCTGCTGGGGGTGAGGGTCACAAGCATGTTCTTTGGGAAAGAGAAGGTTGGATTGGATTCGCTGAGCATGTAAGGATTTCCCTCCCTCTTGCCATCCCCCTCAGCGGCCCCCCCCAACCGCCATCTTAGCTCCTGGCACCTGCAGGCNAACTCCCTTTCTCCTAGCTACCATAAGGTACTAACAAAGTTTCTTCTGCTAAAGAATAAACCTTTGTTATGGAGAATGCCCTGGGAATATTTCACAGCCATACTCTACTCTCCTTACCACAGCTGCAAAGGAATCTTTTTCACTCTTCACCATGAGAATCTGGTGAGGTTCCTGGAGGGAACATCCATGAAGCTGTGGGCCCTTGTAAAGCTCTCCTCCATTCACTTTCTCACCTGCATGCTAGTCCACACTTATCTTCCCTCAATTCAACACAATTATCATTTAAGTGTTCCTACCAGCTTATGGCTCCGGCGGCTTTTCCCCCAGGTAAGCAGCTCTAGGTTGCTTTATTACTCCGGAGGCACCTGTTCTCTAAATCTCAGGGCAACATATTATTCTCTGACTTTATTTCTCTGGTGGTCCCAAGTCATTGATTTTCAGTTTTTCCCAGAGTTTTTTCTTAACACAAGGGCAAGACACACAACTCCAAGCTCTTTACATGTTAAAGCTGATACCAGTCAATTTGGTGACATAAAAATTAGGCTTGTTTGGTCAAGTCATTAACTTCTCTGACTGCATATGCATTTGAAAAATGTGAAACAATACATCTCATATAAGTACAATGTGAAAGTTAAATTCAGTGATTGATATGAAAGATTCTTGTCAGTACTATAAAGTACAAAACATATGTCTTGATGTTGGTGTCTTTTTATTGCATTCTAAGTTCAGAATAAGCTCTTGTATTATCATAAGTCTATTGAGTACCAGGATGAAAAACCTACTTTTCTTAACCTGATGGTTTTATACACTATAGTATGCTGAGTAATGGTCTCCCCAAAAGGCCATATCCCAATATGTTAACTTATATGACAACAGAGACTTTGCAAATGTGGTTAAGGATCTTGAGATGGGGGATGGGGGATGGGTTATTCTGGGTTAACCAGGAAAGTGTGATGTTAATCAAATAAGTCCTTCTAAGAGGAACTTCTAATAGGAGATCAGAGACACTGGAAAAGAGAAGGCAATGTGATGATGCAAAGACAAACTGGACTCATATTCAGAGAAAGTGACCATATGTCAAAGAGCACTGGAGGCTACTCAAAGCTAAAGATGACAAGAAGATTCCCCTAGATTACAGAGAACACCAGCCCTGCCTACACCTTGACTTTAGCTCAGTGTTACTGACTCCAAACTTCTGATCTCTAGAACTCTAGGAGAATAAATGTGTGCTCTTTTAGGGCACCCAGTTTGTGATGATTTTTTACAGTGGCAACAGGAAACTAATAATACACCCAGAAATAAGTAAAAGCACAGTGTGATAAATGAGTTCTGTGAGATTTCCTGAGCCCCAGAGGAATTTTCCTAAGGGTCAGTGATTTGGGAAACTTGAGCTCACAGAGTCTGGAAACAAATATCTGCACTTGGATAAGTTCCTCAAACAGGACCTGAAGTGAACACTACAATAATATTCTAACAAGTAGCATCTCCCTTGCTGTTTCATGTTTTCTCTCTCAAGCTCACATTTTCCCTCTCTCTCCCTATCTTTTTTTCCATCCTTCCTCCTCTCGTCCTCCTTTCTTCCCAGAAACACACACACACACACACACACTCTCTCTCTCTACCTGCTTTCTAAATCTTCCCAGTAAGTGGGGTTAAGCACTGGACTCATACAGTGTGATGCCTTATAGGGATTAAGTGGGGTGATGCTAAGTCAGCTACTTGCTCCCACTATTTTACCTTTGGAAGCCTGGATACATGTAGAACCCATGTGTAACCCAACTACATGTAGAANTTCCCAGTAAGTGGGGTTAAGCACTGGACTCATACAGTGTGATGCCTTATAGGGATTAAGTGGGGTGATGCTAAGTCAGCTACTTGCTCCCACTATTTTACCTTTGGAAGCCTGGATACATGTAGAACCCATGTGTAACCCAACTACATGTAGAAATACTGAGGCTGAGTATAGAGGTAAAATGGTTTTATATATTGTACTTGAAAAAAAATGCTATTGTTGCAGAAAGGGGGACCTCTTCCAGGACCCCAAACTGGGCTCTTGCCTAATTCTCAGAAACGAATTGTCCAAGGAGACACATGTGCTGACAAAGCAGGAGATTTTACTGGGAAAGAGCACCGGGGTGGAGAGCAGTAGGATAAGGGAACCAGGAGAATTACTCTGCCACATTGCTCACAGTCTCCAGTTTTATGGTGATGGGATTAGTTTCTGGGTTGATGATCTTTAACTGATCATTCTGAATCAGAGTTCTTCCTGGTGGTGCACGCCTTGTTCAGCCAAGACAGATGCCAGCAAGGATCCTGTGAGGTGGTCGGACATGTGATGTCTCCTTTTGATCTTTCCAGAACTCTTCCAGTTGGTGGTGGCTTATTAGTTCCGTGTTCCTTACCAGGACCTCATGTCATAAAACAACTCATGCAAATGGCTACTATGGTGCCCGGCCAGGGTGGGCGGCTTCAGTCAGTGTGCTTCGTCTAACAATATGAGTAACATGGTGTAGTCTAGCCTGTCAGACCTTCAGTAATTTTGTCCCTAGATATTTTGGTAGTTGAAACATGCACAGTTTTCCCTGCTCTGCTTTCCTCAGGACACTATTTTAAAATTCATTTCTTTAGTGCCAGACCTATCAAGTTTTATATGAATGATCAAAAGCCTTGGAAATTATATATATATATATATGTACACACATACACACATAGATGTAATACCTTTAATAAAGCAATCACAGAGGTGTGAGATGTCTACAAAACCTGTAGATTGCAATTCTGTGGCTTCTGTTTATTACTGAGTTCATAAGATGAATATTATTGTAATGTACTCCACTTACATTATACTTGAGTACAATACTTTCAACAAAAATATCTGCAAAATCAACACCTCAAACCCAGTGTATTATTTTAATTACAATAAGGCATTCTTTAAGGATGACTAGTGCCTCTAAGGAATAAAATGAAGATTAGGCAAGTGTGTGATTAAAATGGAGGCCCAAGAAAGGTTACATTCTCTATGCACTTATTCTCCACAGGGTGCACAACCCCCTAAGAGTAAAACAAATACTTTCTAAAGCTGAAAGTCTTCCATTTGAAGAGGAATGCTTAAAATAACAAATTATGTTTGTTTTACCATCACATTTCCTTAACATATAGATGAGTTATATTTCCTCATCACATTTCCACACACACACACAAAAAGCTTCTTTTGACAAAAATTATATTTTGTCCCTGCAAGGTGTGCTGGACTAGAAATATAGGACACAAAAATAGGCTGACATTAAATTATGTTGAAAAATAAAAAGGGAAAAAAGGATTGAAAAATAATGGGGTTTTAATGTAATAATTCATTTAGCCAATTAAGTGGCTCTTATACAATACTAGTATTACTAATATCAGTATGTCTTCTTAAGTTTTTCATTTTTAGAAAATGTGTAACTTTATTTATTTTTCGCTGTGCTAGGTCTTCACTGCTGTGCACGGGCTTTCTCTTGTTGTGGTATATAGGCTTCTCTTTGCAGTGACTGCTTTTGTTGCAGTAGTTGTTACGGCTCATGGGCTCAGTGGTGGCTGCTCATGGGCTTAGTTGTCCCGGGGCATATCCAGTCTTTCCAAACTAGGAATAAAACCCGTGTCTCCTGCATTGGCAGGCAGATTCTTAACCAATGGACCACCAGGGAAGCTCCAATATGTCTTTCTTTTGCTAAGCATTGTAGATTTAACTATAATAGTTACCAAATGCATTGTTCTCTATTCTCATTGCCATTAGTGAAACATATAGTATATCTGTACCTTGGCTTCTCTACCCTTGTAAATACCTTAATTATCTGAAATTTTTTCTTTCTCATCAGCACCTGTACTACATACTATATATACATTGTTAGCATTATCATATTCTCTATGTAGCTAAAGAGGAATACCATAGTTGGAAGTGTATAT
>SJYV01009798.1:2476649-2504867 GCA_006410875.1 Neotragus pygmaeus
GGGAACACCAGACCACCTGACCTGCCTCTTGAGAAATCTGTATGCAGGTCAGGAAACAACAACTAGAACTAGACATGCAACAACAGACTGGTTCCAAATAGAAACAGGAGTATGTCAAGGCTGTATATTGTCACGCTGCTTTTTTTTTAACTTTTATGCAGAGTACCTCATGAGAAATGCTGGACTGGATGAAGCACAAGCTGGAATCAAGATTGCTGGGAGAAATATCAACAACCTCAGATATGCAGATGACACCACCCTTATGGCAGAAAGTTAAGAAGACCTAGCCTAGTGATAAAAGTGAAAGAGGAGAGTGAAAAGTTTGGCTTAACACTTCTCATTAGGAAACTAAGATCATGGCATCAGTTTCCATCAGTTCAGTTCTGTTCAGTTTAGTCACTCAGTCGTGTCTGACTCTTTGTGAACCCATGTACTGCAGCACGCCAGGCCTCCCCGTCCATCAACGGGGATTACTCAGATTCATGTCTATTGAGTTGGTGATGCCTTCCAACCATCTCATCCTCTGTCATTGCCTTCTCCTCTCGCCTTCAGTCTTCCCAGCATCAGGGTCTTTTCAAGTGAATCAGCTCTTCTCATCAGGTGGCCCCAAAATATTGGAATTTCAGCTTCAACACCTGTGCTTCCAATGAACATTCAGGACTGATGTCCTTTAGGATTAACTGGTTGGATCTCCTTGCTGTCCAAGGGACTTTCAAGAGTCTTCTCCAACACCACAGTTCAAAAGCATCAATTCTTCAGCACTCAGGTTTCTTTATAGCCCAAATCTCACATCCATACATGACTACTGGAAAAACCATAGCCTTGACTAGATGGACCTTTTTGGCAAAGTAATGTCTGCTTTTTAATATGCTGTCTACGTTGGTCAAAACTTTTCTTCCAAGGAGTAAGTGTCTTTTAATTTCATGGCTGCAGTAACCATCTGCAGTTATTTTGGAGCCCCCCAAAATAAAGTCGGCCACTGTTTCTCCATCTATTTGCCATGAACTGATGGGACCAGATACCATGATCTTAGTTTTTTGAATGTTGTGCTTTAAGCCAACTTTTTCACTCTCCTCTTTCACTTTCATCAAGAGGCTCTTTAGGTCTTCTTCACTTTCTGCCATAAGAGTGGTGTCATCTTCATATCTGAGATTACTGATATTTCTCCCAGCAATCTTGTTTCCAGCTTGTGCTTCCCTCCACCCCAGCGTTTCTCATGAGATACTCTGCATATAAGTTAAGTAAGCAGGGTGACAATATACAGCCTTGGATACTCCTTCTCCTATTTGGAACTAGTCTGTTGTTCATGTTCATTTCAGGTTCCATCACTTCATGGCATATAGATGGGGAAAGAATGGAAACAGTGACAGAATTCATATTTGGGGGCTCCAAAATCACTGACTGCAGATGGTGACTGCAGCCATGAAGTTAAAAATGCTTGTTCCTTTTAAGAAAAGTTATGACAAACCTAATCAGCATATTAAAAAGCAAAGACATTACTTTGCCGACAAAGGTCTGTCTAGTCAAAGGTATGGTTTTGTCAGTAGTCATGTATGGATGTGAGAGTTGGACTATAAAGAAAGCTTGGCACCAAAGAATTGATACTTTTGAACTGTGGTGTTGAGAATACTCTTGAAAGTGCCTTGGACTGCAAGGAGATCCCACCAGTCCATCCTAAAGGATATCAGTCCAGAATATTTATTGGAAGGACTGATGCTGAAGCTGAAACTCCAATAGTTTGGCCACCTGATGTGAAGAACTGACGCATTGGAAAAGACCCTGATGCTGGGAAAGATTGAGGGCAGGAGGAGAAGGGGACGACAGAGGATGAGATGATTTTGATGGCATCACCGACTCAATGGACATGAGTCTGAGTAACTCCGGGAGTTGCTGATGGACGGGGAGGCCTGACATCCTGCAGTTTTCGTGGTCGCAAAGAGTAGGACGTGACTGAGTGACTGAACTGAACTGAACTATCATTTCATTTTTATAGTTCATGTTTTGCTGTTTTTGTTTTCTGCCACTGTGTGACTATATGCTTTTCAATTATCCCTTAATGATGCTCTGTAGCTATACATTGGTAAGCGTTATGTTCTTTATTCTTTATTTTATGAAGTTTCATTAGGATTTCTTTAGGCAAAATTGCTTTTTATTTTTTCTGCTCACAGTAGAGCTCGTTTCAAATATGAAAACTTGTGCTTTTCTGTAATTCTGGAAATTTCTAAGCAATGTCCTTTTCAAATATTCCCACTATATTTTTTCATTTCCTTGTTTCTGGAAGTCCTATTAGATGACTACTAAATCCTAAGATTTGTGCTAATTTCTTGCTATTCTTTCAATCACATACATGGGTATACAAATATATTTGTATGTTGTGTAGAGTCCATTTGGTGTTACTCTATATCATTTATTAATTCATGTATCCTTCTACTGACAGTATGTAATAGATCGCTTATCCCATTTCTTAATTTTAAAATTGTATGTAATTTTAAATTCAGGAAGTTTTATTACACTCTTTTTCAGAAGCCTAAGGATATTTCTCTGAACAGGACTAATTTTGCTTTGGTTCTAAAACTAATTTTATCCTAAATGGTGACTACTTAAAATATCTGGACAATTTTCTAAGTAAAAAGTCTAATAAGCAATAAAGAGGATTTACAATTGTGCTGGTTAATGCAGTTTTAAAGTGTAAAGAAAAAACAGATTCTGAGTGTTTTATAATGAGTTCTGGTGATATTAACTCCATCTTTTGTCTTGTGTTTTGTTTGTTTATTTGCTAGTTTTCTAAATAGTATTTTTTGTGATTATTGAGGCATAGGTGAGGTAGTACAATTAGAGGCTTTTTAAGTAGGCATGATGATGGTTTGGTATACATATGCATGTGAAAAGACACCTACCATTTAGTTAACATATCCATTACCTTACGCACGGGCACGTGTGTGTGTGTGTGTGTGTGTGTGTGTGTGTGTGTACACACATTCAGTGAGAAACATTTAAGTTTTTCTTTCAGCAAATTTCAATTACACAATACAGTGTTAAGAACTATAGCCATTTAATGCATGTGATATATTAGATCTTCAGAACTTATTTATCTTATAGGTAACAATTTGTATCATTTTAAACAACATCTGCTATTCCCTCTACCTATTAGTCCCTGACAACCACTTTTCTAATCCACTTTTTCTGTGAGTTGGTTATTTTTTTAGTTTCCAAGTGTAAGAGATACTTCTCAGTATTTATCTTTCTCTCTTTGGCTTATTCTTTTAGCATAGTGCCTATAAGATACACCCATGTTGTCCCAAATAGTAGTATTTCCTTTCATCTCATGGCTCAGTAATATTCTGATGTATCTGTAAAGCCCATCTTTTTTACACATTCACCCTTCTCGTGGCTCAGTAATATTCAGATGTACATATAAAGTCCATTTTTCTTACACATCACCCATTGATGGACATTTGGATTGTTTCCATATCTTGGTTGTTGTGAATAATGCTGTGGTAAAAATGGGAATACATGTATTTCTCCAATATCATATTTTCATTTTTTTGGAGGATGTACTTAAAGTGGGGTTTGGGTCATATCGTAGTTCCCTTTTTAATTTTTTTGTTGTTCAGTTGCACGGTCATTTCCAACTCTTTGTGACCCCATGGACTGCAGTACAACAGGCTTCACTGTCCTTCACTAACTCCAAGAAATTGCTCAAACTCATGTCCATTGAGTCGGTGATGCCATCCAACCATGTCATTCTCTGTCATCCCTTTCTCCTCCCACCTTAAATCTTTCCCAGCATCAGGGTCCTTTCTAATGAGTTGGCTGTTTGCATCAGGTGGCCAAAGTATTGTACCTTCAGCACCAGTCCTTCCAATGAACACCCAGGACTGATCTCCTTTAGGACTGATCCTCCTTTGGTTGGATCTCCTTGCAGAATAAGGGACTCTCAAAAGTCTTCTCCAACACCACAGTTCAAAAGCATCAATTCTTCAGTGCTCAGTTTTCCTTATGGTCCAATTCTCACATCTGTATGTGACTATTGGAAAAACCATAGATTTGACTAGACAGACCTTGTTGGTAAAGTAATGTCTCTGCTTTTTAATATGCTATCTAGGTTGGTCATAGCTTTTCTTCCAAACAGCAAGTGTCTTTTAATTGCATAGCTGCAGTCACCATCTGCAGTGATTTTGGAGCCCAAGAAAATAAAATCTCTCAGTGTTTCCATTATTTTCCCATCTATTTGCCATGAAGTATTGGGACCAGATGCCTTCTTTTTTTGAATGTTGAGTTTTAAGCCAGCTTTTTCACTCTCTTCTTTCACTCNGCAGTGATTTTGGAGCCCAAGAAAATAAAATCTCTCAGTGTTTCCATTATTTTCCCATCTATTTGCCATGAAGTATTGGGACCAGATGCCTTCTTTTTTTGAATGTTGAGTTTTAAGCCAGCTTTTTCACTCTCTTCTTTCACTCTCATGAAGAGGCTGTTTAGTTCCTCTTCACTTTCTGCCACAAGGATGGTGTCATGTGCATATCTGAGGTTATTGATACTTCTCTCTTCAATCTTGACTCTGGTTTGTACATCATCCAGACCAAAATTTCTCATGATGTACTCTTCATATAAGTTAAATAAGCATGACAATATACAGTCTGGACATACTCAGGAACCTCCATATTTTCTTTTCTTCCATAGTGGCCACACCAATTTACATTCTCACCAACAGTGTGTGAGAGTTCTCTTAACTTCCTCGTCAACATTTGCTCTCTGTTGTCTTCTTCATGAAAGCCATTCTAACGGATGTGAGGTGATAACTCATTGTGGTTTTGATTTGCATTGCCTTTATGATTAGTGATGTTGGATATCTTTTCATGTACCTTTTGGCCATTTAGATGTATTCTTGGAAAAAATATCAGTTCCTCAGCTCATTTTTGAAATTTATTGTTTGTTTTCTTGTTACAGAGCTGTATGAGTTCTGTATATTTTATTTTGAATATTAACCCTTTATCCAGTATATGGTTTGCAAATTTTTTCTCCTATATGGTATATTTTCTCCTATACGGTAGTTCATATCCAGAGTTTCTGGGTCTAAAATTTGTGATGTGAACCATTATGTTATCCTATGTCAAAGGCTGGCTATTTGTTCTAGTTGGGCTGACTTTATATTCAGAGGTTGTTTATCAAAGCCATTATGGGAGACTAGAAAGGAAAGTAAATTTAGAGTCAGAACACTTGATATAAAGCTGTGGTCTTAACCATGTTATTAAGAATCACCTCTATAGTGAAGTGAAGTGAAGTTGCTCAGTCATGTCTGTCTTTTTGCGACCCCATTGACTGTACCCGTCAGGTTCCTTTGTCCGTGGAATTCTCCAGGCAAGAATACTGGAATGGGTTGCCATTTCCTTCTCCAGGGAATCTTCCCAACCCAGGGATCAAACCCAAGTCTCCCTCATTGCAGGCAGACACATTACCATCTCAGCCATCTGTGAAACCCCAAAATCACCTCTATAACATTAAATAAATCCTAGTCGCTAGGCCTTGCCTTCAGAGATCTGATGATGTTTCATACATGCAGAACATTCNAGTCTCCCTCATTGCAGGCAGACACATTACCATCTCAGCCATCTGTGAAACCCCAAAATCACCTCTATAACATTAAATAAATCCTAGTCGCTAGGCCTTGCCTTCAGAGATCTGATGATGTTTCATACATGCAGAACATTCTAGATGATTTTATGTTGTCATGGGTGGGAGGAGTGGCAGAGAAATTGAGAAAATCACAGGTATAAGTACTTGTCTGTACTAATTATATACAGATTTTAGATTTGGGGATTATAATCCTATAATGCATTAGCTTCCTAATCTGTGAAATGGAAATGACCATTAAATGAAACAATGTATTTGTGACACATTTTACCAATTAGTGAAAAAGTGTTAGTCACTCAGTTGTGTCTGACTCTTTTCGATCCTATAGGGTGTAGCCCACTAGGCCCCTCTAAGCATGGGATTCACCAGGCAAGAATACTGGAGTGGTTTGCCATTCCCTTTTCTAGAGGATCTTCCTAACCCAAGGATCAAACCTGGGTATTCTTCACTGCAGACAGATTCTTTACCATCTGAGCCACCAGGGAAGCCCCAACTAGTATGTACATACAAATTAGTTACTGTTCTTAACACAGCTTCAAATCCTTTTATCACAAAATATCACTGTTGGTTGCAATTTTGTAATTCTAAAGCAATAAGATGTAATACTCAAAATACAGTCAAAGAAGGTCAATACTATACCAAAGGTGAATTTGAGCTCTGGTAGGCATTCCTCACTTTATCTTCAACATAAATATTGCAATAGCCTCTGTTGTGGCTACATTTTTGAAACTTTTCCCTTGTGTGTGTGTGTGTTTTACAGTAGGCAAGATTTGTCTTGCAAGTGTGATGCTTCCCCATATGAAATATAGTATATGGAAGTAATGGGCAGATAGTTGTGTAATAAATGAACTTGGTATTTCAGTTCAGTTCAGTCGCTCAGTCGTGTCCGACTCTTTGTGACCCCATGAATTGCAGCATGCCAGGCTTCCCTGAACATCACCAACTCCAGGAGTTCCCTCAAACTCACATCCATTGAGTCGGTGATGCCACCCAGCCATCTCATCTTCTGTCGTCCCCTTCTCCTCCNTCCTGGGGCTCCGGTGAAGCGGGGTGGGGGGTGGGGGAGGCTGCAGAGAGGAGGGCTGGTGAACCTGGCCTCGAAAGATGGGGGCTCCACCATATTGAAGGAAGGAAGGGGTGGCCAGGGAGGGTGCCGTCCTCAGGTGGGCTCTGGACTGACACCTCCCCTCATACAGCCCTCCTGCCCAGGGACCAGGCCTGTGGGGGGCGGGGGTAGGGGTCCATCGGCCTCGGCCTCTCCCTCCCAGGTCCTCAGCCACAGCACCCCCGCACCTTGCATTGGTCGTGGTGGGTTCCCTGGGAAAGCCTCGCCTCCCCCCCGACCACCCCCCAGCATTCTTGATGGGCTTTCCTGAGCCCAAGGATGGGGTGCCCAGCTCACCTGCACGCCACCCCGATGGTGCATCAGGATGGCTGCCACCCCGCCTGGCCCCTTGGTTGATGATCTGTGTCCCCTACCTCTGCCCACAGGCCTCACCTCCAGCTTTGACCCTCTCGGCCCCAAGTGCAGGCTCACCCTTGTTCTCTGCAGACCCTTGTCCCGTCTCTGTCCGTGTTGCCACAGGGCCCGTTGGGGACACCTGTGAGCCTGGCCGCCCCCAGCATCTCCGTCCTGTTTGCTGAATTTGCACCACACACAAGCGAGGCCTTGACCTCCGTCCTCCCGCCTCCCTCGCCTCCAGGCTCCAGCAGGGCGGGCCCCATCCAAGGACGCTCTCTGTCTTTAATCTCACTGGCCTCTCACTGGCTTTGGCACGACTCAACTGTGAGTGACTCTGCAGTGTCCAGACAGCCACCCCGTGGCCACGTCACCTGGGCTCTGAGAGAGCCCACCTGCACCCTGCCCTCAGTTGGGGATGGGCCCAGGCCCCAGGCCACCTCTATTTCCTCCACACGGTCTCAGCAGGCATCTCAAACATAACATTCCCAGCCACCTCCCCCCCAAACCCTGCTCTTCCTGGTGTGTTCAGCCTGGCTCCTCTCTCCCCCTTCAGCTCCAAGCCGCACACTCGCCCTGTTCCTGCTACCACCTCCCTGACTGCTCTGTGTCTGAGCAAATGTTAGAACAGGATCACGTTCGCTGCCTCTCCCAGCTCAATGGTTCAGCAGCTCCTTGGTGCCCTGGGCACGGACAGTCCGGCCAAGTCGGCTGCCGCTGTTCCTCAAATCCCAACCCAGTCCTGCCTCAGGGCCTTTGCACTGGCTGTTCCTCTGCCAGGACACTTCCCTCCAGTCATCACGATGTCGGCTCCTGCCATAGTTTCCCAGATAATTTCCTCCTTCAATGATCTTCCCTCCCCTCTCTGGATAAAGCCTTATTACTCCTTCCCCCATCACCCAATGACTCCTGTTGCCTGGAAAGAACCTGGAGTTGGTGGAAGGGGGAGCTCAAAAGGGACCAGGAACTGAGAGGGCTGGGGATGGGGCTGGCCACAGGAGGGGAGGGGCAGTGACCACCTGTGGCCCCCGCAGCTGCTGGAGGGCCGGCCTGGCCCAGGACCTCCCTTCCGGCCCTTTGCTCTGCTGTTGGCTGAAGGAGTGGGGCCTTCAGAGCCCCACAGATGGCCCTGAGACCAGGGATATCTGAGGATATCCATCATCTTCGTTTTGAAAAGGCTCCTTCTGTTGTAGATGCAGGTGGACAGGGTATCCTGGCAAGGTCTGCAGTCCAGCTGTTGGTGGTTCTGTGGCGTGCCCGCCCAGGGGCTGCTTTTGGCTCAATTGAAGGCACTACGGTGCCCCTTCTGCCCTGCCTGTACCCCAGAACTCAGCCTGCTGGGAAGACCAGTGCCAGCAGCAGTCTGGGAAGAGTGCCTCCCCCAGGGTCCAGTCTCCATGGAGAGCTGCTTGTGGTCATGGAGCCCTTTGTGGAGGAGCCCCTGGCCTTCTGGGGCTGGGCCCATCTCTGTACCTGGGGGGCTGCCTGCGCCCTTTCCAGAAACCCAGGAACCTGGGATGGGGGTGGGCAGGCGAGAGAAGTCAGCTACTTGATGAAGGGGATGGGACGGGACTGAATTCCCAGGTTTTCAGGGCCAGTGCTGGTGACGGCCGCTTTTCGCCGGCCAGCTGCATGTAGACCCAGGCTATCCTTGCTAATTAAAGATGGTCTTTGATTCTTCACTGCGGTGTCCTGGGGCCACTGATGTGGATAAAAATAGCCTCTAGTGGGGGAGGGTGGGCAGAGTCCCCAGCCTCCAGCCTGGCCTCTGCGGTGCTCACCGGGGAACCACCAACAACCGCATTGTCTGTCTCTAAGCCCACGTGTGGCGCGTGGGGGCTCAGCCTTCCCCACCCCCATTGTCAGCACTTCTCCTCCAGTCTATTTTTAGCTCCCGTCCCCAGGGCCTGGCTGACATGGAAGGCAGCGTGGCTGTGGGAGTTTTTCTTGATGAATATTTTATGCTGGGAGGGCCCGCTGCACCGCGCCAGCAGATGCCGGCACTTCCAGGCTGATTGTTAGAGGCGAGTGTGGCCCGTGGAGCCAGCCAGCTCCCTCTGAAGGCCTCTCTGCGGCCGTGCCCTCTGACTTCGAGGGTCGGGGTGAAGGGCAGAGTTAGAGGGGGTGGCTTCCACACTGGTTCCAGCACCTCCCAGGGGTGACTTTTCAACCTGGGAGTGGGAGGACTTTAGCCCCCCAAACGTGAGAGCTAGTGGACCCTGTGTTAAAGCAGGGCAAGGCTGGTTTCCGTTCCTGGTTCAGTCGTGGGTGCTGCAGACCCTGAGGTCCTGGGAGACCCGCGTTGGGGGAGGTCTCCGCTCGCCGAGGGAGCCACCCGGACCCTGTGCCAGGGCAGTCACATGATGCCATTTTTGGACATGAGCATTCACAACTGCTTCGTGGGTCATTTGGAAAAGGATCACTTGTTTTCCCCGGTGAGCTGAGCAGCATGGCCACGTCGCATTGGAGTCACGGAGCAGGGTCTTTTCAAAGCCGCTTTGCTTGGCTCCCAGAAAACCCAAACCTCAGAGCAGCCTGCGGTGTGGGGTTTAGGCCGCTGCGTGTAGACTGTCATCTCCCGGTCAACCAGGAACTGCCGACAGGTGGAGGATAGGGCCTGGACCCGGGAGCTCCTGTTGCCAGCACTGAAGTGACAGATCGGGATGAAATCAGGAGGCAGGGAGGAAACTGAGGAGGCCACCGGCCTTCCCTCTCTTTTGGAGGGGCTGGCTCATAGTTGGCGGGGCTCCACCAAGAAGCAGTGAAATGTGAGCTCTGCACTTTCTTAGCTAGAGGTGCTTCCTCCTTCCATCACGGCCAAACCTCAGGGCCCCATCCAGGGCCAGTCACCGTACAGGTTTCCTGAGGACCGGCAACCAAGGCCTGGGTACCTGTGAGGCCGTTCCTTGTCTCCAGGACAGGCTGGTCTCCAGCACACCAGCCTGGGCTCTGCCCTGGGCCCACAGCGGGAGCTGAGCACTGAGCTCACACAGTGCCGATCCACCTCCTCACTAGGTGTTGGGGTGGGTTATCCGCACCCACCCAGACCCACGGTGACAGCGATGAGACGTGACTTTGACGTGAAGTCGACATGGAGCAGACCTTGAACCCCTTGGCCAAGGCGACCCCTTCCTGGGTACTCAGAAATACTAAGGACGAAAAGACCCTGCAACCCCCCAGGGGTAGGAAGGATGTAGAAGGGCCTCCCCACTCACTGGTAGGTGCACACAGAATCAGAGAAGAGCATGCCAGCCCTGCCCGCAGGAGTGGAGATGCTTCATCAGGGGCGTTGTCCATCCCCAGGTGTACTGGACACCCCATTCATGCCTCCTGTCACCAGCGCAGGCCCCTGTTGAGCCCCTCGGTGGTCTGAGCCTTCTGGAACTGCTCGACGCGGAAGATGCCTGAATGTGTCCTCTGAGCAGAATCCTCAGTTCTGAGTCGTCGTCGTTCAGTCGCTCAGTTGTGTCCGACTCTCTGCGATTCCATGGACTGNCTGTTGAGCCCCTCGATGGTCTGAGCCTTCTGGAACTGCTCGACGCGGAAGATGCCTGAATGTGTCCTCTGAGCAGAATCCTCAGTTCTGAGTCGTCGTCGTTCAGTCGCTCAGTTGTGTCCGACTCTCTGCGATTCCATGGACTGCAGCATGCCAGGCTTCCCTGTCCTTCACCATCTCCCAGAGTTTGCTCAAACTCATGTCCATGGAGTTGGTTCTGATCTTTAACACAGAGCCACGTCGGTTTGGAATTCAGACTTTCTTGGTTTGATCTTCATTGGTTTGCTTGTTCATTCACTCAGCAGATGCTTCCGGGACCCCACTGTGTTCCGGGTGCTGTGTGGCCTCAGACAGACGGCGGGAAAGATGCTGACGCAGAGTGCACGCAGGGCAAAAGCTGGCAGTGAGAGCGCAGCTCCTGGCTTGGGCCCAGCCTGTGGGAAGGGCTCAGCAAAAGGCAGTGTGGCGGAGTCGGCATGTCAGCACACCGGCCCTGAGGCCAGCATTGCGAGCGGGTCCCGAGCCCCCTCTCCTGTGGGGCACGGCACCTTCCTGCCTCCTGCCTGGCAGCACCTGGTTCCCTGCCTCTTCTGGCCACCTGTTGACCCTTCTGCAGGTGAACTTCATGGTCGCACAGGAGGGCAATTATCTGAGGAGCGGAGCCAGTGCTGTAGGGTGAGGGGAAGCCCCGGTGAGGGTATTTATGACTCCACATTGGCTGTGTCATTGGAGGCTGTGATGCCGTGTGCTGGGTTCTGCGGTTCTGAGCCCGGCGCAGTAGCTGCACAGTCCAGCCTGTGGCCCCTGGGAACTAGACACCAGACCGCAGACTGCGGCTTCCCAATGCCCAGCCCATCCCTGCCCCAGGTCAGGGTCTGTGGGCCCAGCTGGGGGACACAGCCGCATGTGGGCAGCTCACCAGTGCCCCTGGCCACACCATCCCGAGTGGCCCCGGTCATCAGACAATATCTTAATTGCCTGCGCGATTGTCCCAAGATCCCTCTCCTGTTATGAAGGCTGGAGAGGCTGTGCTGCGTGGCTTCCTAATTAAGAAGGTCTGCATCCCTCAGGCTCACAGGAAGTTGTTCTGTCACCACTGGAAACCCTCTTCGCACCAGACATTCATTAATTACAAAAAGGACAAGCTCTTGATTTTACTGAGGGTGGAACTTAGTCACTCATCCTCTCTGCCAAGTTCCAAATGTGTGTTCCTGAAGCACAGAGAATGCAAAATGGAAAACATTTGGTTTGCACTGTTAGGCTCTGAAAGCCACAGGCTTCCCCACCAGTGGAAAGGAGCCTGGGAGACAGTGCTGGCGGGAGGAGGGAAAGATGAGCATCGGAGGCCCAGAGCCAGCAGGCGGGAGCCAGCGGGGCGCCCCCAGCACAGGGGGCCCAGGCCCTGGGACCCCACCCCCACCCCTGTGTCCCTGGGCCTGAGGATGACCTTCCAAAGATCCAGCTGCCTTCAGTTGAGCCCCAGAGCCAACTGCCCTCCTCCCAGGGCATTGACTATGCGTTGGCAAACAGGAATACCCTTCGTCTTTGAGGCTGTTCATGATGACAGGAGTTCATGAGTGTGCTGGTGAGCACACACGTGCACACACACAGTGAAACTGCTGTGCGTGGAGAGCGGCCTCCACTGGCCCCACAGGAGACCCTTTACCACGTCACCTCCCGGAGACCCCTGGTTCGCATCTGGCCCCAGGAGCATCCTGGAGGCCACCTGGCCACATGGCAAGTCCCGGTGACCCCATGGTCCTTGGCACCCCTCCGAGGAGAGCAGAGGCCCAGGTGCAGGTACCAGACCTGGTCAATTCCGGTGTCTTCCAGCACCAAGAGAAGCGTCCAGAGCCTTCGGTGCACGCTGTCTCTTCCACCAGGCAGGTGAACAGGGGTCGCTGCACCCTGAGCTGCCAATGGGCTCCTTTGCTGCCACCTGTCCTTTTTCAAGTGCACAGGAAGCCCTCCCCCCCCAGGCTGGGGGATGGGCAGCCTGCAGGGGTCGGTAGCTACTGCCAACAGCTTTAGGCACTTGAGAGGAAGTGCTATTTCTACGGAGGAGCTTTGTCCTTCTCCCCGTCACCTCCAACCCCCCATTAAAAACAGCAACAGCCAACAACTTATGTATTTATTTACTTTGCCGGATGGAGGGAGACGGCTGCGAGGAGGCAGTGGCAGCTGGGCCGTGGGTGGGGCCGTGTGCAGGGAGCCATCTGTCTAGTTCTGCCAGCTCCGTGCCCAGCAGGGAAGTGGTGGCCCCTCTTAGTCACTTGGCTGGGAGAGCTGTTTATCCAAGCTCGCAGCGCTGGGGAGGCTGAGCATCCAGCAGCCGGCCGGGTAGGACCCTGCCTCCACCAAGAGCAGAGGTGGTCACCCCTGGCTCTGTTCTTCCCCCACATGCCTCGGCCCTGAGGTGTCTTTATAACGCCTCCTGGGGCAGGTGGGCAGGAAAGGGCCATCAGCATGTGGGGTAGCAGCACCGAATCCACAGAGATGAGGTGATGGGTGAGCCCTCGCCAGCTTCTTGTTCCCAGGCTGAACAAGGTTTGGCTGCACTCTACAGCCAGCCAGCTGCCTGCACATCCATCATCAGGCGGCCGGAGGTCTGTCTGAGGGCAGATCCTGGCTGATGAATTAGCTGCGGAATATTGAACGTCAGGGACTCGCTTTGCACAGCAACCTTGGGGCTGGGTGCTGGGCGCTGGCTCCTCCCCACTCCTTGCTGGGCGGACACTGGAATTGACCAGGTCTCATACCTGCATCTGGGCTTCTGCCCTCCTGGGATCGTGCACTGAGAAACGGCCAGAAGCTTCAATGCACGTCTAGAGACTTCTGGGGGTTGGGTAGCAGCAGTCGTTTGGGGGAACCTGATGGAGGTCCGGGCTCGTCACAGCCACACATCAGGGCCACGTGAGCCCTCACCCTTGAGGGTGCATTTGGACCTGGTGGGAAGGGAAGGCGCAGCGTCCGTCTCCTCTTTGCCTCCTCTGGGAGGCTCTGGTGCCAAGGCTGGAAGGGGAATGTGCCCCTGCCCCTGGCCTGTCCCCTCCTGGGTGCAGAAGGCTGTAGAGGCTGGGCCCCTGCAGACTCGGGTGGGCTCCAGATTCATTCTGGATATTCACCAGGGTGATGCTGGAGGCCACTGTGTGCCCTGATACCCACCAACAGCCCCATCCCTGAGAGCCTGTCAGCACAAGCTGGCCTGGGGGACGGCAGCAGCAAACAGTGGCTCTGCCTCTTACAGGCTGTTGCTTGGGCAGGTCACTCAGCCTCTGCCCCACGTCATCATAGGAGGGGGATGTGATGACCCTGGACGCCTCCTGGGTGGTTACACAGACTCTGACGAGCTGGAGGGTGCCTGCATGCCTTCCCAGGAACCCTCACTACACCTGGCCCTTGAGACATCTTACTCTGCTCCGCTTGGACTTTGGTCCAGGCCACTGTCACTTTCCTAGGGCAGCACCGTTCGCCTCTTTCCTGGTGTGTGGTCGGCCATTCGGTCAGCTCCCTGAGGCAGGGTCCCGTCGAGGATGCTCGGCATGCTCATGGGAGCGTGTGCATCCAGGCCGGATTTAGTTCCGTGAGCATCGCCACTGCCTTGCTGCCTCCCTCGTGTGCCCGGATTTGGGTGGGGGCCCACCACGCTGAACCTTCCCTTTGACTTTCTGTAAGCTAGGACGACACTCACTCACACCTCTGCAGTGGTTTTGAGATATGATTGTGTGCTGTGTGGTTGCCTGTGTAAATGTACAATCCAGTGGGTTTTTATGTATCATGGATGGGAGCCACAGGTCTCAACCGTGCCAGGCAAGTCCCATATAGAGGCGGGAGAGGAAAAAGTCCCCACTGTCTTAGCATGGTGGCCTTGACCTTGGATTCTTGGCCACTTTGGCTGTGCCTGCAATGACGGAGACCTGAGTTTGATCCCGGGGTCAGGAAGATCCTTAGGAGGAGGGCATGGCAACCCTCTCCAGTATTCTTGCCCCGAGAATCCCTCGAACAGAGGAACCTGGCAAGCTACAGTCCATAGAGTCACAAAGAGTCAGACATGACTTCCATTTTCATTTAGAACAGGGATGGACATGGAGAGGGACCAGGGTCCTTCTACCCACAGTGCTCCATGGGCCAGCTGCCTTGCATCGCCTAACATGCGTTAGAAACGGGTCCCAGCCCCCGGACCCATGCGCTTACAAGATCCTCAGTGACTCGTACATGTGCATTTGAGAAGCCCCTGATCTCGCACCTTTTACCTGGATGTACGCGGGAGCCTTGGGCTGGGCTCAGCAGGATGTGGCCTTGTCTTCATGGGGTGCCTTCAGCAGGGGCTGGAGTACTTGGGGCCCCAAGGATGTCTCGTGCCTCCCCCCGCCCTCACTTCCTGCTAAAATGGAGATAGAACATTCCATNATGTACGCGGGAGCCTTGGGCTGGGCTCAGCAGGATGTGGCCTTGTCTTCATGGGGTGCCTTCAGCAGGGGCTGGAGTACTTGGGGCCCCAAGGATGTCTCGTGCCTCCCCCCGCCCTCACTTCCTGCTAAAATGGAGATAGAACATTCCATTTTCCTGGGATGTTTTAGGTCAAATTGCATAGCCTCAAGTTTCTTTTTTTTTTAAGTCAGCCAGAGATGAAACCAGAGCCAGCCTTCAATAAAGTATCTTGGAAAAGTCAGCATTTTCCACGTGTGCCCCAAGAGTCTTCAAACAGGGACTAGAACCACTCTAAGAGGCACAACCTAGTGCTTCAGATGCCCGGATGTTCTGTTGGCTCCAAGTCGAGAGGTGCTGATAGTGCACACCTGGTGACATTTAGAGACCCATTTCTGAGAAGGCTGAAAGGGAGGGAGGGTTGGGTATAACCTGACATTCCGTCCTCTGGCTGATTGTTCTCTCTTTTGTCAATATACCATTTGCCTGTAAAACCCTTGGGCCTAAAAATAGCTGCTGGGGCTTGGTGTCATTGTAGATGAAGGGCACCTGCCCCATTTCTTTGGCTTTCAGACACCCTCAGAATGTCGCAAGGCAGTGTTGTCCAGAGGAATTAGCAAAGCTCTTTAAGCCTGAATCCCTGACCCCTGGGCAGTGAGAAAGAACTCTGCGGTGGGACAGGTGGGGTCTTGGATGTGACCAGCTGGTGCTGCTGCGGTGACCTCTGTCCGGGGCCACAGCACTTAGTGGCTAGGTCAGGCCACCCTCAAGAATGAAAGGGGGTCCATTCACTGTCATACTGGTCCGCAGGCATAAGCCAGGATGGTCCTGGGCAAAACATGGCCTTTGGCCAAGTCTCTGGTCCCTTGAGGACCTGGCTTCTTAGGCTGTACAGAGAAGAGGTGAGGTGGNAGGGAGTCCGGTGGGTCCCAGGCCCGCCACACCTGCAGCCTGCCGAGCGGCTCAGGGATGCAAGGGAGGGAGAAGTCCGGTCCTGGAATGCTGCGGAGACTGAGTGTGACGCGATGTGTTGGGGTCTGGCCCTTAGTGTCCCCTGCTCCCTGTGAATGAGCAGAAGGTGTCACCAATCTGGAGGAAGAGGGTCTCCTGGTTTCTGCAGAGCCAGCCCCCTCTCACTCTGCTTTTGGAGACCGTACTGTCCACTCCCCAGCCCATCTCGGAGATATTCCTTCCCCATCCTAGGACCACCAACCACCTCAGGAGTCCACAGAGTCCATGCTTCCTCCCCAGTGTTGCCCTGGACTCTGAGCCTCACTGTTCCTGTCTGTATTGTGGAGATAGTAGGACCCATCTTGCCTGGGTTGGAGGCTCAGAAAGACAACCTTAGCTCAAGGAACAAGAAAAAGCCAAGTATCCAAGCATTTTAATGTTTAAGAAGTCAGGATTTTGATGTCAGACAGAGTTTGGATCCTGGCTCAGGCACATTAGAACTTGGGCAAATGGTTTTACCTCTGCTTAACCATCTTTTAAAAAAATATATACATTTATTTGTTTGTTTGGCTGTACTGGGCCTTAGTTACAGACCTAGTTCCCTGACCTGCAGGGATTGGGGACCTCTGCATTTGAAGCTCAGAGTCTTAGCCACTGGACCACCAGGGGTGATGGAAGTCCTTCAGACAAGATCACTGGTGTGTGAATTGAGAGGAGGGCACCTGTTTGAAGGATGAATGTCCCCTGTAGGGCACATTCTCCTGCCCACACACCTGGGACCCTTCCCTGAAGTGAGACACTGTTAGGCGACTCAGAGGAGCTGGCACCATGAACGGTGGTGCTAGTGGCAGCCCGTGGCATCTTCCCCACCATTCTGCACCAGTCATCAACAGGTGGGCGGCGTGAGCTGGGCTGGGCCCAGGGTCCCAGGGGTCAGACTGCCTGCTTGGGCACCTGAGGAAATACCTCCCAGTTTGATAGCCACAGAAGCCCAATGCAAGTAGAAATAGACGTCAGCCCACCAGATGCATGGTGAACCCGGTTTTCTGTTTGATAACGTAAGCCTCTGACCCACAGCAGCATGTGTACTCTGCCCATTCTGGACCCAGAGTAGGCTGCTATACCCCATGAAGGTACCCATTAGGGTAGCCCTGGGGCCTCATTACCCCTAAAGCTGGATTGTCCCAGGTTTCGGTTGGGGTTACCTCGTGTCTGCCTGCAGGTCTGAGGCTCAAATACACCTCTGAGCTCAATGTCTTGGACCTTAAGAGATGCCATAGCTCAGAGAGCAGGGAGGCCTTTAGCACACACATCTACACAGCAAGCATTTCTGTGTGCCTGGCTCCATTCTAAGCACTTTCTGTGGCGTAACTTCTTGGCTACCGACATGCTTCTCCGGACAGATACCCTCATGTCCACTTATAGGTGAGAAACCTGACCCCCAGCTAAATCATGTAACTGGCTGGGGAGCTGGAGTTGGAGTCTTAACAGCTCTTTACCTCACACCAATGGCATGTGTATGCTGAGGTCAAGGAGGCTTGCTGGACACCTGAACAGCTGCTGGAGGGTCTAGTGGGGCCACCTCTCCTCCCATGCTGGGTCTGGGGTGAGGAAGGGACAGCAGGTGTATAAGTAGAAGCCTAATGTTTCGGAAGGAAGTTGTCTGGCTCCAGAAGTCCCCCAGCCCCCCTCAAGGCCATTAGTGGTCACTAGTGTGGTCCGGAATAGACTCTCATCTGGGTCAGGGGCCCAGGCATGCCCGTAGCAAGGGCACAGAAATGAATGAGACTCATAGGACTCAGAGATCCTTTGGTGTCCACTGGGGTCAAGGCCACACTCTGTACAGCACAAACAGGGGGGCCCAGCAGTGGGCCAGGAAGTGTTGTTTCCCCTGTCCTGAGCACTAGGGGCCTGCAATGGCCTGTCCACACCAAGCTGGGAACAGTCCCTGGGAGATCATGGGGCTGTCTCTGGTTCAGTGGTACCTATAAGTATTGAAAGTGTTAGTCTCTCAGTCATGTCCAACTCTCTGTGACCCTATGGACTGTAGCTCGCCAGGTTCCTCTGCCCATGGGATTCTCCAGGCAAGAATACTGGAGTGAGTAACCATTCCCTTCTCCAGGGGATCTTCCCTGTTGGGGACAAGAGAATTGCAGCCACTGAGATTAAACAGGCTAGAGAGTGAGAAGGCCCCAGGGTAGGCAGTACACAAGAGGCCTGCACTTAGCACTGTGTTTCTCCCCACACTGCCTGCTCCAGGCTGTGGCCAGAGTGGCCTGCTATGGGGGGCCTCATATCGGAGGACTGGTCACTGTTCTGTGCAGGGAGACGCCGGGCTGGAAGTGGGGTTCACTGTCTTGCTCTCTGGCAGGATGGGGGAGCTCCCAAAATGTGCCTCCTGCCTGGGTCCTGTGTCCCTGGTTCCTACCCACAGACTGTCCTTAGGGCCAAGTTCTGGTCCCTGACCAGCCGTAGTCCCATGTTACTCAAGGTGTCTGGAGCACCCACTGTGTTTGTGACCTGGCCTACCCTGGGCTTTAGAGATGAGGCGTCTGTGCACCCAGCTGCCCCCTGGAGGAAGCATCATCATCCTCATTTCCAAGAACATGAGTGAGGTTTTGTGGGGCCACACAGCTAGTGTGCTGGAGCTTGATGGGACCCCAGCCTGGGGTTCTGCCAGGGCCTTCCAGGTATGCCCGGCCATGGAAGGCCTGCTGGGGGCTGACCCAGGAAAAGCAGGCCATGCTTTCCCAGAGTGGGCAGGAAACTGGTTCCCAGATCACCCTTTCCTCACAGATTAGATGTGTATAAGAGACAGATGGAAGTCCTTCAGACAAGATCACTGGTGTGTGAATTGAGAGGAGGGCACCTGTTTGAAGGATGAATGTCCCCTGTAGGGCACATTCTCCTGCCCACACACCTGGGACCCTTCCCTGAAGTGAGACACTGTTAGGCGACTCAGAGGAGCTGGCACCATGAACGGTGGTGCTAGTGGCAGCCCGTGGCATCTTCCCCACCATTCTGCACCAGTCATCAACAGGTGGGCGGCGTGAGCTGGGCTGGGCCCAGGGTCCCAGGGGTCAGACTGCCTGCTTGGGCACCTGAGGAAATACCTCCCAGTTTGATAGCCACAGAAGCCCAATGCAAGTAGAAATAGACGTCAGCCCACCAGATGCATGGTGAACCCGGTTTTCTGTTTGATAACGTAAGCCTCTGACCCACAGCAGCATGTGTACTCTGCCCATTCTGGACCCAGAGTAGGCTGCTATACCCCATGAAGGTACCCATTAGGGTAGCCCTGGGGCCTCATTACCCCTAAAGCTGGATTGTCCCAGGTTTCGGTTGGGGTTACCTCGTGTCTGCCTGCAGGTCTGAGGCTCAAATACANTGTGCACTGGGGCAGCGTCATGTGTGCTGCGTGTGGATCTGGGAAGTGTGAAGATGAGAGGGCTGGTCCTGGGACAACAGCAGGTATGCCTGTGGCATAGGGCCCACCTGGGCCGGGCCTGGCAGCTTCCCTGAGGATGGACGCAGCCTGGAAGCAACCCTAGATGCCGCACCTTGATCAGGAGTAGATGGAAGTGAGGGGATGTGCATTGAATGAGCACCACTGTATACACCCCCCCCAGGAGCCAGGAGGCTTCAGAGAGGAGAGAGGAAGGCAAAGCAGCCCCACCCAAGCCAGGACCGGACAGATAACGGACAGATAATGGAGCATCAGGGGACTCCTCTGTCTCCCAGTCCCAGGAGCCCCAAGAGCTCTGCTGATGCAGCCAGGGGAGAGTCACTGAGTGCCCTGTGTTGCCCCTGCTCCCTCCCCCCACAGATGCTCATGGTCCCTGGTGTCCCTGGGCCGCCACATGTGAGGACTGCTGTGCTACATTGAGGCCCAGCTTGAGGAGGATGTCCCAGCCGCCGGCCAGCTCCCGTCTGCACCATGAGTGATGAAAGGCGGCTTCCTGGCAGTGCGGTGGGCTGGCTGGCATGCGGAGGCCTCTCGCTGCTGGCCAATGCCTGGGGCATCCTCAGCGTGGGGGCCAAGCAGAAGAAGTGGAAGCCCTTAGAGTTCCTGCTGTGCACACTGGCAGCTACCCACATGCTCAACGTGGCCGTGCCCATCGCCACCTACGCCGTGGTGCAGCTTCGGCGCCAGCGCCCTGACTACGAGTGGAATGAGGGCCTCTGCAAGGTCTTCGTGTCCACCTTCTATACTCTCACCCTGGCCACCTGCTTCTCCGTCACCTCCCTCTCTTACCACCGCATGTGGATGGTCCGCTGGCCTGTCAACTACCGGTGAGTTCTTGGGCGGGTACCTGTGTGCACACGAACATCCTAGGCAGGGACGTGTGCCTGAGTGCACAGCAGCCTCAGTGTGGGGACAGGGCCCCCGTGCAGGGTGCTGCACCTGTGTCGCACTGAGGGCTGCAGGGGTGCATGCATGTAGGTGTGTGTGGGTGTGCAGGCACCCAGTACAGAAGTGCTTGGGGAAAGGGACGTGTGACAATGTACTTGGGGACCAGGGCAGTTGAGGACCCTCAGGGCTTAGGGAGAGACCCTGTAAGTGACGCCAGGTCCCTCTCTGTCTTGTCCCTGTCCTGTGCCAGGCTGAGCAATGCCAAGAAGCAGGCGGTCCACACAGTCATGGGCATCTGGATGGTGTCCTTCATCCTGTCAGCCCTGCCTGCCGTCGGCTGGCACGACACGAGTGAGCGCTTCTACACCCACGGCTGCCGCTTCATCGTGGCTGAGATCGGCCTGGGCTTTGGTGTCTGCTTCCTGCTGCTGGTGGGCGGCAGTGTGGCCATGGGTGCGGTCTGCACGGCCATTGCCCTCTTCCAGACACTGGCGGTGCAGGTGGGGCGCCGGACAGACCGCCACACCTTCACTGTGCCCACTATCGTGGTGCAGGACGCGCAGGGCAAGCGCCGCTCCTCCATCGATGGCTCCGAGTCTGCCAGGACCTCACTGCAGATCACTGGCCTAGTGGCCACCATCGTGGTCATCTATGACTGCCTCATGGGCTTCCCCGTGCTGGTGGGTGAGCCTGGCAGGTGGTAGGAGCCTGGCGGGGGGACATGGGCTCTGGGACAGACTAGGGCTGGGTGTGCTCCAGGCATTAGCGGTTGAATCTTCCTCACACTGATCCTTTCAGGAGGCAGCATCATCACCCCTACTTTGTAACTTAGGAAACCAAAGTTCAGAGAGGTCAAGTGACCAATATACAGTCGGGGCAGCCGTGGTGGGAACTGAGCCCATGTCAGGTGGCTGCAGAGACCAGGGTCTTTTCATGACACTGAAGGACACATTCCATCCCATACAGAGGCTATGGAAGGTGGGGTCACAGGCTTCCTCTTGGACCCAGGTCCCAGGGTGGACAGAGGGGGGATGTGGTGTAGCAGAATTGGCTTTGGTCCTGAATTGGGAGGCAGGGCAGGCCTTGAATGTGTGCTGGAAAGGTGGACTTGATCCCAGCAGCCAAACAAGCTTTCAGGTGGCACTAGTGGTAAAGAACCCGCCTGCCAGTGTGGGAGACATAAGAGATGTGGGTTTGATCCCTGGATTGAAAAGATCCCCTGGAGAAGGGCATTTCAACCTGCTCCAGTATTCTTGCCTGGAGAACCCCATGGACACAGGAGCCTGGAAGGTTACGGTCCATGGGGTCACAAAGAGTTTGACACAACTGAAGCAACTTAGCATGCACGCACCAGCAGCTGAGGATCAAGGTGAGGGCTGGTCTGAAGACCCTTCCAGGTAGGGTCCAAGACCCATGAAGGCTGCCTGGGCTCCTGTCCATGAGGCTGTGCCCCAGGCCTAGCCCAAGAATGATGTCTGGACTCAGTAGCTGAGCCCTCCCACCCATAAGGTTCCAGCCCAGCCCCTGGAGGGTCTAGAGATGGACAGGGACTGGTGGAGGGGCAAGGACCCAAGTGAGGCTTCATCCTAGCAGCTGAGCAGGACATCACTGCAGGACCCCAGCCTCAGCAGGTGACAGGTGGGGAGGCAGCTTCATAGGCAGGGTGTAGCCCCACCCTTAATGGGTTTGGTACCCCTTAGGTGGAGACCTCCTGTGTGCAGTGGGGCCCTTTGCTGGTAGAGGGAAGGCACATGTGTGAAATTGCAGAGCCAGGTGGGAATAGCAGTGGGGGGAGGGCCCCCCAGCTTCTCTTCAGCAGGGAATAGATGGGAGTACTGTTTACGGAACCCACATGCTGCTGCAGGCCTGGTGCAGTGTCTGGAAACTTTGCCTCAAGATGTTCTAGGCCCATTTCACAGATGAAGAAACTGGGCCCCAGAGAGGTTTAGCATCATTCTGAAGGTCACACAGCTCGCGTGCAAGAACCAATGTATGTCTGCATCATGCCCACTTCAGCTCTGAAAGGGGAACAGTTCAGTGTCATTCCAAGTGGAGGAGTGAACTACCCTGGGAGCAGAGGAATGAGGGGCCCCTGGGCCATGACCCAAAAGCCACCAAATTAGACCCTCTGATCCTCAGAAACTGATTTGATTCCCCACCTGGGTCTGAGATCGACCCCCAGAGTAGAGGCAGGGCCAAGGAGATCACGAGCCAGGGAGCAGGGAAGATGGTGGTAAGGCCCTGAACCGGGAGACTGGAGAACTGGCTCTCAAAAATGGTATGGTAATCCTGGCTCCCCGTCCCCAGGCAGGCATGGATGAAATGGGAGGCCGTACCCACTGCTTCCCGGTGCACACACACAGTCTGGTGACCGTCCATCTTGGCAGCGAGCAGCTGTCGGTGGGCGGGCATGGACTTCTCCCTTCACACTCCGGCCCTTTCTTGCCCAAGAGCCCAGAGTTTTGTCACCTCCTCTGCCTCCTCCTCTGGCAGGTGGGCAGTCAGACCTGCCCTGCATATGGGAGAACTGAGGCTGGCAGGGGAAGTGGGGTGATGGGGGTCCTGCCGGGTGCCAGGCCGACCCCTGTGCCCACAGGTGGTGAGCTTCAGCAGCCTACGGGCAGACGCCTCGGCGCCCTGGATGGCATTGTGTGTGCTGTGGTGCTCGGTGACCCAGGCCCTGCTGCTGCCCGTCTTCCTCTGGGCTTGTGACCGCTACCGCGCTGATCTCAAGGCTGTCTGGGAGAAGTGTATGGCCCTCATGGCCAATGATGAGGATTCGGATGATGGTGAGGATGGCTCCGTGGAGATTGGTGCCTGGGGGAGATCAATGGGGTCAGTGGGAAGACAGGTTTCAGATCCACTGATTTACCCCAGAGGTGCTTGAACCCCTAAGAGACCCAGTGTCCCATGGAGCATTCTTCTGTCTGGCTTGCCCCTCTACCAGGGTTTCAGTTAATCAGATGTTCCATTTAACAGATTGGCTGTGGACTCCAGCCTGAGTTTCCTGGAGTCTCTGACTTTAGGGGTCCTGGCGAGCTGCCCCCAGGGGCTCCTGAGGACCCAGTCCTGTCTCTCCCCAGCAGTAACAGTGTGACCCTGGGCTGAGCCCCTGCTACCTGCTAGCCAGTGTCAACTCCTTGTGTCTATTTAGTTCCCGTCCCCATAGAGGAAACTGGCTCAGGGTCTGTGACTTTTCCAGCTCCTCAACTAAAAGGGGGCAGAGTCAGGATTTGAACGGAGCACCCCACCCTCCTCCTCTTCTGCTAACTGGCCCACCAGCCCTGCATGTGTGTCTAGGGGTTCCTGGGGTTCACTCCTGAAGTCCCCCAAGTTTCCATGGCCCTAAACTTCTGCCCTGCCCTGCAGATACCAGCCTGGAACATGGTGTCCCCCCAGACCTAGTGCTGGAGCGCTCCCTGGATTACAACTGTGGGGGCGACTTTGTGGCCCTGGACAGGATGGCCAAGTATGAGCTCTCTGCCCTGGAGGAAGGGGGCCTGCCCCAGTTCTACCCTCTGCGGCCCTTGCAGGAGGACAAGATGCAGTACCTGCAGGTAGAGACAGGCAGGGCTGGAGACGCGCAGTATGCATGTGGGGGATACCCTGACCTCTCCAAGGCCTTTCCTCTCTGAGTAGGAGCCAATCTTGGGCCTGCCCTGTCTCCCAGGGTTGCCTTTCACCTCCCAAGATGGGCTGGCCCCAGGTCACAGAGCCCATGGGGGGCACCCCAGCCCCTATGCCCCAGTTCCCTTGTGCGCTAGGAGGGTGCTCAACCTGGCACCTGTGTTATTTCTTTGGGGCTTAGCACCCTACACAAGGGGACTTCTCCCCAGTTGACCCAAGCTACAGATGACAACACTGAGATTTGGAGAGATAGTCAGTTGCCCCAAATCGCACAGCTTCAAACCAGGGGCCCCTGGCCTGGTGACCCCTGACTCCAGGCCACCCTGCCCGGTGAGGGGAGGCTAGGTCCCCATTTTCCAGGAGGGTAGCAGGAGTTAACCCCGCGATCCTCACAGGTCCCGCCCACGCGACGCTTCTCTCAAGACGACGCAGCCGTGTGGGCCACCGTCCCGCTGCCCGTGTTCCTGCCACGCTGGGGCTCCGGCGAGGACCTGGCCGCCCTGATGATGCCAGGCGGGCCCGACCGGCGTCGCGGTAGCCTGCTGGCCTTCGCGGAGGACGCGCCCCCCTTCCGCCCGCGACGTCGCTCGGCCGAGAGCCTGCTGTCTCTGAGGCCCCCGGCCCTGGATGACGGCCCGCGCCGCGCCCCTGGCTCGCCCCCAAGCAGCCCACGCCGCCGCCCCGGGCCCGGCGTCCGCTGCGCCTCGGCCTCGCTGCTGCCCGACGCCTTCGCGCTGACCACCTTCGAGCGGGAGCCGCAGGCCCTACGACGCCAGCCCGGCCCGCCGGCGTCCTTCCCCGCCTGCGCCCCTGCCCCAGACCGCGCCCAGCCCGGTGGGGACGTGGCGCCCCCTGGCGGCGGCACGCAGAGGCGCCCCGGGCCGCTCCCGGCCGCACACGCACATGCTGGGACCCTGCGGACCGGCCTGAGCGCGTCGTGGGGCGAGCCCGGGGGTCTGCGCGCGGCGGGCGCGGGCAGCACCAGCAGCTTCTTGAGCTCGCCCTCGGAGTCGTCGGGCTACGTCACACTGCACTCGGACTCGCTGGGTTCTGCGTCATAGGACCCGCTGGCACCCCCCCCAAGTCACCAGGCGGGCCGGGCCGCCTTCGAGGCCAAAGCACCAAAGATGCCACCCTAGCCCGGGCTGGGCTTGCGGCACGCTCTCAGGACATGTGCCAGCCTTGACGGGGCGACCATTGCCTGGAGGGACAACGCCTGCCCTGGACAACCACCCTGGGTACGGACCAGCCTCTGGGCAGGGCACTTCCGGGGCAGAGTAAGGCTGGGGCCTGGGAAAAGGCGGGCTCCACACGGAAGCAACTGGGCTAGGGTGATGGTGGTGGTGGGTTGCCCAGAGAGGGACACCACCAGACAGAGCAAAGCCCAGCCGTGCAGGAGCCACCAGACTCCATCCGGCTTTCCACTCTGCACTACAATTGTCACACCTCAGGGGTGGGGTACAGAGGGTCTCTAAGCACAGGGGTCTTCGGAGCCCAAACCAAGTTCTCTGAGCAGGTCTCCCTGCTGACCTGTGCTGCCTCGCTCTCCCCATCTGTGATGAGCAGGCGACCATGTTAACTCTCAGGACTGTTTGGACAGGTCTCCTGGTCTGTGTGTGCCCTGGCCACGGAGTGGACAGGGAGGGAAAGTAGCATAGGATCCTCCCAGGGTCCTGTGTGGGGGTCAGTCTTCAGTGGCCTGGTGTGGCCCCCAAGCCTGAGGCCTCCCCCGCTTTGTGTCCCTAGCCCCCTTGGGCACTCTCCCCAGCCAAGCGCAAGCACAACACTTGCACCATCACCATGCACCACGCTCACTTTGACCCCTATCAGCATCCTTTCCCTCATCACTCTGCCTTCATTGTCTGTGCCCACCACATCAGCCATCTCTGGGACCGCTGCTGTGAAGGTTGTGGGGTATGTAGTGGAGAGAACTGAAGCAAAGCAGGAGTGGGTTTCCTTATCCCAGTGCCTATCGCCAACCCGTACATGTCTGGCCAGAAAGGGATCTTGGCGTAGAGTCCTCCCAGGTTCTGGGTGTAAGGTCTGGTCCATGGTGAGTCTTCCTCCACCGGGAGTCAGGACTCTCTTGCTGTCCATGCTAGGCACACCTCTTGCAGACCTGTGAGTGTCTGCTAGGTTTTGCATGGAGGAAGACCCTAGGCTCAGTCTAAGAAGAGGCCCAGGAATACCCGTGGACCTTGGGTTGTAGGGGCTGGGGTATATGCAAAGGCAGTCCCATCCCATCCCCTGCCTCCATGCAGTGGCCCCTACCTGTGAAGGTCTGGAGTGGGTTCCAGGGGCCTGCGAGGAGCTGGCCTGTGCCCTCTTCCCTCCTGCTCTGCAATCTGGAATTGCAGCACTGTCTCTGCCCCTCTGGGGGCCAGTCCAGCTTCCTCACCCTTCAGAGAGTGACCCAGCTCCAGAGAGACCTGGGGAGGGCTACACAGCTCTGTCTCAGCTTCAGAGGCCCCTTCAGTGTCTGGCTGTGGGGTAACTTGGGAGGAGCTGGCCACAGGTGAGTAAATCAGAATGTTCCAGTCAGGCCTCAGCCATGGGAAGCCTGCCTCGCCAACACTGCTGTGCCTTTAAGGATCGACATGTCATGTTGGGGCAGAGGTCACCAGTTAGCCGCTGTCCCCCTCGACCTCCCATCAGGCTGGCTGATTTGTCCACCTTGAGTTTTCACTCTGTGTATTTCATATCCAGTGGCAATACTTGCAGGGTGGTGTGGTCCCCTCAAGTCCCTCCAGGCCTGGATTTTACAAAGTTAAAGAGGAGGGAGAACCCCAAGTGGAGGCCACCAAGGCCTGGGGCTCCCATCTCTCACTTTGTCTAGCTTCCAGGCCTGTTTGCTGCCTTGATGAGCAGCTTGACCCTAGGTTCACCGGGGAGGAAGTTCTGTCTTCATACCACCGCCCAGCCCATAGCCAGGGATCCGTTTGTAGTTTTTTTTGACAACTGAGCATTTCTCTTCTGTACAGACTCCAATAAAAACTTCCTATATAATTTGCACCAGGCAATCCCAGGCCAGTTTCATGGAAACCCCTCCCTAGAATCTAACAGCACTGCTGGCCAGCTGCCCCTAAACATCTCTCCCTCTGGGTCCTGAATTCCTCCTCCAGTGCGCCCTTCCTTTGGGTCGGACTTGACTTTTTCCTCTATGCAAATCCGCAGGTGAGTCGGCCCAGGAGCAGCGGCCTGGTGGGCTCCAAAGCCCTGTGAGTGCAGGTGGCTGCGCCTGCCTAGGGATGGCTTCAGGGACCCCTAACCCCAATGAGGCTGGTTCTGAGGGCGAGAAAGTGTTAGTTGCTCAGTCATGTCCGACTCTTTGCTACCCCACGGTCTGTCCAGGCAAGAATATTAAGAGTGGGTTGCCATTCCATTAGCTAGGGGATCTTCTCGAGCCAGGGACCGAACTCAGGTTTCCTACCTCGCAGGCGGATTCTTTACCATCTGCTTCACCGGGAAAGCCCGGGGCACTGCGACTGGAGGCGTGCCTGGGGAGGCGGACTCATTGTGCCTGTTGACCCGCCCACCAACCCGGGCTGGGATTTGGAGGACGCGCCCCTGGGTCCGCGGTGTAAGGGCGCCACCTGGTGGCCCTCAGGATTAGTGCCCCAAAGGGGAGACACAAGAGGCCGCCCCAGGACCACCACTTCGGGACCCCAGCCCCGGCTCCAGAGAGCCGGCTGGGTCAGGTAGGCTCGGGCCGCCTCTCTCCGCGGTCTGACCAGAACGGGTTTAGCACAGGGCAAGACACGGGCAATCCCAAAAGAAATGTTTTATACAAGGTTGATGTTTGTACTTCAGATTCACCCAGTTTCATCATGGGAGAAATTAGAACCTTCATGGCCTCTTTATACCCATTCCACAGGTTCGCACGGTCTTTATTCTGAATTTCCAGATCGTGGGAGGAGGTGCCGCCATCTCCTCCTGATCTCAGAGCAGGATCCCTGTTCTCCCGGAGTAGAGTCCCGGCACAGCAATGACTTCATTTTCGGACGCGTTAACCGTCGCACAGCGCTCCGAGGACTGTCAAGGATGGTGGGCTCCCTGGAGGCAGCGGTCCGAGGCCGAGACTCTGGGAGGCCGAGGTGTTTTCCGAGTGGGGATTAGTGAACTATACCCTGGGAGGAGCCGGAGTCTGCCCTAGCATATCTCTAGTTTGCAGGATGGTGCGCGGGGTCCCTACCAGGAGCCTCACGGAGCAGGGCGTCGGGTGGCGGTGGCGGTAGGCTGAGCACCTCACCGGGCGGGGCCTCTAAGGAGGGG
>SJYV01009798.1:2510845-2526809 GCA_006410875.1 Neotragus pygmaeus
TTTGGGGGGTTGGGGGCTCAGCGTTCGTGTAGGGGTTCAGTATTGGGGTTTGGATGCTTAGTGTTCATTTTAGGGGCGGTTGGGGGCTCAGCGTTCGGTGTAGGGAGTTCAGTGTTGAATTTTGGGGCTCGTCATTCGGTTTAGGGGTTCAGTGTTGTGGTTTGGTGGCTTGACATTCGGTTTAGTGTGTTTGGCATATCGGCATTTGGTTTAGGGGTTCAGTGTTGGGGTTTGGGGGGCTCAGTGTTCGTTTTAGGGGGGTTTGGGGGGCTCGGCGTTTGGCATAAGGTTTCAGTGTTGGGGTTTGGGGTCTCAGGTTTCACTTAAGGGGCAGTTGGGGGGCACAGAATTCGGTTTAGGCGTCCAGTGTTGGGGTTTGGGGGCTCAGCGTTCAGTTTAGGGGGGTTTTGAGGGCTCAGCATTTGGGGTAGGGGTTCAGTGTTGTGGTTTTGGGGCATGGCGTTTGATTTACGGGGGTTTTGCTGGCTCAGCGTTCGGTTTAGGGGTGTTTGGGGGCTCGGCGTTCGGTTTAGGTGTTCAGTGTTGGGTTTTGGGGGCTNTCTATCCTCACTTGGTTCCTGCCTCACTCTCATCCCACAGTAATTTATTCTAGTCATTTGCTTACTTGCCTTTCTCCTCCATCATCCATCCATCCATCCATCCATCACGGGAAGTGGAGGCATTTACCATTTCAAAAAGGAACAATTTTTCTTTAGTTTTTTTTTTTGCTGTGATTTGGCATGCGGGATCTTAGTTCCCTGACCAGGGATGGCACATTGGCCCCCTGCATTGGAGGTGTGGACCGCCAGCCAGGAAAGTCCAAAAAAAGAGGGATTTCTAATTATAAAATAATATATATTGATTTGGGCTATGTGGGAAATACAGGAACCATATAAAAAAGATAGCTAAAGTCTCCCAGAGTTCCCCTACCACCAGAAGATTACTGCTGTAAAATAATTTTGGCTTCTATTCCAATCATTTTCCCAGGTTCATCCATATACTTTTGTTTTTCCCAAGTGAAGTCAGGATCACACTGAAAAGTTTTTCATTCTGTCCTATAAAATAACGTCCTGAGGATTTCCACCGTTGGCCAACATTCTCCCCCGAAACGAAGTGAAGGGGGCGGTCATCCTGCTCCGTGAATGCCGCAAGGGCAGTGNTTTTTCCCAAGTGAAGTCAGGATCACACTGAAAAGTTTTTCATTCTGTCCTATAAAATAACGTCCTGAGGATTTCCACCGTTGGCCAACATTCTCCCCCGAAACGAAGTGAAGGGGGCGGTCATCCTGCTCCGTGAATGCCGCAAGGGCAGTGTTCCTGCAGCAAGGGCCCCCAGCGGGGCGCTTGGAGACCCTGCCGAAGGCAAGGCGGTCCCACCGCGGACCTTGCGGGGCCGGCCGGGCAGGGTGGGGTGGAGGCGGATCGCCGGCTCGCGCCTGCACGCCCAAGTGTCGGTTTCGAGGGGGATCACACAGCCGGGGAAGCTATAGATTTCACGTGATTTCTCCGGACAACGGACATCCTGAAGTTTGGGGCCGCCTCCTGGCAGACACCGGCGGTGACTTCTCGGCTCAGGACCCAGGCTCCCCGCGGCGCCCTCCTCTGCTCCATCTGGGTCAGGCGGTCCCGGTTGGGGGCACAGTGGGGCGGGGCCGCGGGGCGGGGCGCTCCCGCCAAATTCAGGCCCCAGCCGCGCGGCTCGGCGGTATCGCGAGAGCTTGCTGGCAGCGTGCAAGTCCGGGCAGCTCCCCTTCGCGGCCGGCGTCGGCGGCGCAGTGCGCAGGCGCGGCGGGCAGGTTTCCCAGGGCTACAGCCGGCGCAGCCGCCGGCCTGTCCGCCTCCCTGCGCCATGGCCGGCTGCGCGGCGCGGGCTCCGCCGGGCTCCGAGGCGCGCCTCAGCCTCGCCACCTTCCTGCTGGGCGCCTCGGTGCTCGCGCTGCCGCTGCTCACGCGCGCCGGCCTGCAGGGCCGCACCGGGCTGGCGCTGTACGTGGCCGGGCTCAACGCGTTGCTGCTGCTGCTCTACCGGCCGCCGCGCTACCAGGTGCGGGCCGGGCGGAGGGCCGGGGCGGGGATGGGGGCCGAGCGGGCTGGGCGTCGCGAATGGGCACTGTGCCCCCGCGGGGTCGAGGTCCAGGTCGGCCGACAGCGCGGCCCACGAGAGGGGCTGCCTCCCCCGGCCGTGTTCTTAAGCAGCTGCGAGTTCAGGCGGCGGGAGGGCGCCCTCCCCGCCAGTCGTGGGGGGCGTGGGGTGCGGGCCCCCCTCCGCCCGGCGGAGTGCGTGGAAATTGCAGTTGGCGCGGTTCAGCAGCTGCGGCAGATGAGCGCGTGGGGTGGGAATGAGCGGGCCCACGAGTTCTTTTATGTAATTTGAGGTGTGGAGAACTACCTACCTACTGTCAAGTCTGAGGTTAGAGGCCCCCACAGTAACGTGGAAGGGGCTGGGCGCGAAGTCCCGGCTGTCCCGACCGGATTCGCTGCGTGGATTTGGGAGAATCCGGCCAATACGCTAGGTTTACGCTGTTTTCCCACAGCCCCGAATAACAATCCTAATAGTAATGGCAGCTAAAAACTTCTATAGCACTTCCTCTTAAGTACTTTACATGGGTCATTCTCACAGCAGTCCTCAAAGGTAGGTACTGTGGCGATCCCCATGTGTAGATGGAGAAGCCCAGGTCCAGAGAGGTTAAGTAACTGGCCTAAGGCCACAGAGAGAGATGAATTTTGAATTTGAGTCCAGGCAGCCCTGCTTCACCCCTTTAACCTCTGAGCAAGTCGACTCAGTGGACTTGGTGGTGGCCTGGAAATAGGATATATGCTCTAAACAGCCAGGTGACTGAGCCTCTTTTGGGTCCTTTTCAGATAGCCATCCGAGCCTGTTTCCTTGGCTTTGTGTTTGGCTGTGGAGTGCTGCTAAGTTTTAGCCAGTCTTCCTGGAATCACTTTGGCTGGTAAGAAGTGCTTTGGGAACCATAGTTGTGAGTCAAGGGTGGGTGGATCAGAGGGTCAGTAGTGATGGTCCCGCGTCCCTGGCTGGCTGAAGGCTAGTGAGGGTTCTGAGGGATTGAGGCCTCTAGCTTCCTAGATTCCTGCATCCCGGACCTTGAAGGTAGAAGCAGGTCTCTCGTGGCATCCTCCCCGTAGGTGTTCTCATCCATTGCACCTTCAGTAATATGACCAGCCCTTCCCAGAAAGAGGGTCTTGGTCCTCAGTGACAGGAAGGGGCAAGGCTCTGGCTCGTCTTCACAGGCCTTTTCCGTCTCTAATTTCTATTAGGTCACATCTAATGCTTCCCCCACGGCCTGTGTAGGATTTTCCCTACACTATGATTTCAGTCCCTTGAGCCTTCTAGTCCCTGACCTGGATATGAACCAGTGGCTTCCAGGTAAAAAGCTTTATCTCCTATTGTCAATACTCTGAGCCATCTAATCCTCCTTTGCTGGAATTATTTCGGTTTTTTGGATTTTTGTATTCGACATACATCACTACTTTATTTTGATACTTCCCCTCTTTCATGTTTTACTGTGTGTAATGTCATTTTTTTTTTAAAAGGCAGAAGGCCCATAATGCCTTCCTAACCTATGTTTTTCTTTTTTTCCCCCTCCTCCTGTGATACTCAAAGACGTAGTCCCTTTACAACCCCACTTTCTGCAAACCTCGGGAGTAATGTGGGTGCCTGTGCCTGATATCCACTCTCAGGTGACAACAGAATATCATCAGAGAATTCAGGGACAGTTCAGAACAAACCAGCGCTTGGACTTATGGCTAACATAATTCTCTTGCCTCAACTTACCTTATGTTCTTTTTGTTTTTAAATAGGTATATGTGCTCCCTGTCATTGTTCCACTATTCTGAATATTTAGTCACAGCAGTCAATAACCCCAAGAGCCTGTCCTTGGATTCCTTCCTCCTGAATCACAGTCTGGAGTACACGGTCGCAGCTCTTTCTTCTTGGATAGAGTTCACACTTGAGAATATCTTCTGGCCAGGTCAGTATGCCCTGCTCTCCCTCTCTAGGGGAGATGGGTGGCCTCCGTGGGGCCTGAGGACAGTGGCCTGACTTCACCTCCCAGGGCTAATCTCTCCGAGTGATTTTCCCCAGATCTCTATCCTCACTAAGCTCTTTATAAAGGGGGAGCTTCGCCTGTGAATTCCACCTCTGGATTTTGAATGGGGGACATGTTGACCTTTCACTTTAAGCCCTGTGAGACATAGTTTGCACCATCTAACATGAAGTTCCAGCCTCTGATAGCTTTAAACCCCAGTTTTATAATCGGGGGGGGGGGGGGGGTCTGGATCTGTTCATTTTCTGCGACTTGAGAAATTTCATATGAAAATGTGTACTAGCAAAAACCACTGCATCTGGTATCTACTCTGACATTGAACTTTGTGCAACAAGTTAAATAACATATATGTAGTTCCTCAGATTCAGTAGAGGGCCAAGGTGGGAAATGGTGAGCCTTCTTTGCTTCACTTAGCTGCTCTTGTCCCCAGAGGAAGGATGGGAGCCCATCAGCTCTTTGCCTCGATGCTCTAACTGGACTATTGGTGCTTCAGAGTAAATGGATGAACAGCACAGCTTTGGGGGCTGTGTTTTGCTTGTCATTAAGCTTCAGTGTGATGACCGATGCTGATCCCCCACCCCCAGCATGTTTTCTAGTGTCCCAGTCTTTGGAAGTAGGTTAATTTTAAGCCTGCAGAGGGAGAGTTCAGTGGTCCAGGGTCTTCACTCCCCCTTTGTCACCATCTCTGTCCTGCAGAACTGAAGCAGATCACCTGGATCAGCGCCACGGGGCTGCTGATGGTGGTGTTTGGAGAGTGTCTGAGGAAAGCGGCAATGTTTACAGCTGGTTCCAATTTCAACCACGTGGTGCAGAATGAAAAGTCAGAAACCCATACTCTGGTGACCAGCGGAGTATACGCTTGGTTCCGGCATCCGTCCTATGTCGGGTGGTTTTACTGGAGTATTGGAACCCAGGTATGGTGTCAGAATCAATGCCAGTCCCCTTTAAAGTTTTTAAAAATAATACCTTAAATCGACAGATAATTCAAATACCGTGAAATTCACCATTTCAGGGTGTACGATTCAGTGGATTTCAGTGTATTTACAAATAATTCAAATACTGTGAAATTCACCATTTCAGAGTGTACGATTCAGTGGATTTCAGTGTATTTACAGAGTTGTTGGTTATCCCCCACCTTTTCTCTTTAAAATGTTGTGTTTATTTATTTATTTATTGGTGGTGTCACATGGCTTGTGGGACCAGGGGTTCCTTGACCAGGGTCGAACCTGGGCCCTAGACAATAAAAGCAGAGTCCTAACCCCTGGACCACCAGAGAATTACCTGTTAGTCCTTTTTTTTTAAAAAATTTTTATGAATTTGTTTGTTTTTGGCTGCTCTGGATATCCTTTGCTGCTCTTGGGCTTTCTCTAGCTGCAGGGAGCAGGGGCTGCCCTTCCTTGTGGTGCTTGGGCTTCTCACGGAGGTGGCTTCTCTTGTGGAGCTCTGTCTGCTCTAGAACACAGTAGTTGTGGTGCACGGGGTTAGTTGCTTGGGGCACGTGTGGAGTCTTCCCAGACCAGGGATAGAACCCTATCTGTGTTGGCAGGCAGATTCTTAACCACTGGGCCACCAGGGAAGTCCTGGTCTTTTTTATATAGGTACGCATGTTCCCTGCTGTGTTTCAAGTGATAATTGAATAACAGTCAAAAGAACTGATTTCGTCTTTAACATTTTTTGCTGTATACTTAAACCTGGGTGTCCCAAACTTGTAAACTCTTGGCGATTCTGGGTGCTGTTGCCCCATCTTTCGTACCCCTTTTCTACCTCTTTAACTTAGATTTGGAGCCTCAGCCAGTGGGGCGAGGACAGAGATGTGGATGTGGGGAGAGCCCTCTGCCGCTCAAGGGGCAGCTTAGCTGATTTTCATTAGAAGTTGCTATTAATGAGCCCTGATGGCGCGAGTGGTAAAGAACCTGCCTTGCCAATGCAGGAGACATAAGAGATGCAGGTTCCATCCCTAGGTGTGGAAGATCCCCTGGAGGAGGGCCTGGCCATCCCCTCCAATGATCTTGCCTAGAGAATCCCCATGGACAGAGGAGCCTGGCGGGCTACAGTCCATAAGGTCAAAAAGAGTCGGACACGACTGAAGTGACTTAGCACACAGCACAGCATACACATACCACATTAGTGAGCCCAGAGTCGTGTGTCAGGTTTAACGTGAGTGATGGAGGTTTGCCGGGTCTTAGGGTGCAGCCTGAGCCTTGTTTCTGGACAGTTGTCTCTTGAATCTGTTCTCTTAGACCTAGAAGGACTTGGCCAGAGTATGTGGGTAGAGCTTAGAAGATTCATCACCTATTTGGGAACATCTAGTCTGGACCCCAGGTATCCCATTGCAGGCTGGTACCTGGGGACCCTCTGGTGACCCCCAGTGGTATAGAAGGGGCAGCTTCTTGTGCGGCATTCATTTAAAAATGTGCATTTCTGCAGCTTCCTGTGTTAACAGTCACATTCTCTGGATATAGACTGATTGCAGAGGAATCATGTAATTTGCCATAAATGCTGACTAGTAAACCTAAGTGCTCTAGGACTCAAGGTTTTGTTTTCCTTTTTAAATTTATTTGGCTGCGTTGAGTCTTCCCTGGTGGCTCAGTCAGTAAAGAGTCTGCCTGCAGCACAGGAAACCCAGATTGGATCCCTGAGTCGGGAAGATCCCCTGGAGAAGGAAATGGCAACCCACTCCAATATTCTTGCCTGGGAATTCCCACAGACCGAGGAGCCTGGCGGGCTGCAGTCCATGGGGTTGCAGAGTTGGACGGGAGTGGGTGATCCTGAGCGCACGCGCGCCGGGTCTCAGGTGTGGCATCTGGCTCTTTGCTGTGTCCTGGGGAATCTCCGTTGCAGTGCACACCGACTGCTAGTTGTGGGCTCAACAGTTGCCGTGGCATGTGAGGTCTTGTTTTCCTATTGGGATCAAACCCACATCCCCTGCATAGGAAAGCGGATTCTTAACTAGTGGACCACTAGGGAAGTCCCTCAAGAGGTTTTCACACCTCTTTACCTGTAGATCTTTTTACACTGTGACCCAGCACACAGGTGTATGTGAATACAGAATAAATCTTTTCTGAAACAGCCCTTACCCTGCCTGTGTACAAAACACTCTGTGTTCTAGCTTGTTAGTGTTTGTGGCGCTGTTTCTGATGCAGGGGATTGATTTCGGCTCCATGGCGGGCTGTGGCCTAAGAGTGGGAAGACCCACTGTAGGGTGTGCTGAGAGGCCTCACGTGCCTGCCAGCCGGTGGGTCCCAACTCTGACGTCCACTCCTTGGCCTCCCTTAAGTAGGGTGGCAGCACCACCTCAGAGTCTTGCTCTGGGGGTTGAATGGCTTACTGGTCGGTGGTAAAGGGCTTGGCCCATGCTGGGAACACAGGAGACACTCAGTAAACAGTGGTGAGAATAAGAAGTGAGGTCTGGTCACCTACTGGGGGAAACACATCCTGGGCAGGGTTGGGGAGGGGAGGTCAGAAGGCTTCCTGAGCTGCACAGAAGTGGGCCAAGAGGCTCCTTCTCTGGACTTTGAAAGCTGTGCTAAGGAGGCACGATTAAGGGCTCAGTGCTTTCTGAGCAGGGGGAGTGTTTCGAGGAAGGACAGTGTACAGTGTGCATGGGGAGGCTGGGCTGGGGTCAGAGGACCAGGGAGCTGCGGGGTGGAACGGAGCAGGTCCCCAGGGGTTGGGCTGGGGCAGGAAGTGGACAAGCTGGGAGCCATGCAGGAAGGCAGTGGTGCTTACAACGGGAATTCACACGTGGGGTCGCCCTTGTAATTTTCAGGTACCTGTCAGGTAAGAGGAACAAGAGAAAAGCAGACCAGCCAACGCTACAGCAATGAGTGTTCAGTTCTGTTATGAATGTGATGGTGTGATTTCAGTTCATGGTGCTCTGGCCCCGGGCTCAGGGTCTCCAAGACCCTAGACACATATCTTGAGAGTCTCTTGGGGCCCTTGACAGGAAGTCCTCTGTGGGTGTTGGGGAGTGGCTGACGCCCTTCAGGCTCACAGTGTGGAGTCACACTGACCCTGGGCCACTAATGCTGTGTTCCCTCCGTCAGGTGATGCTGTGTAACCCCATCTGCGGGGTGAGCTACGCTCTGACAGTGTGGCGGTTCTTCCGCGACCGGACAGAGGAGGAAGAAATCTCGCTGATCCACTTTTTCGGAGAGGAGTACCTGGAGTATAAGAAGCGGGTGCCCACGGGCCTGCCTTTCATAAAAGGGGTCAAGGTGGAGCTATGACAGGCCCAGGGTGGCCCAGGCCAGGCCAGGGGGCCTCCCGCTCCTTGCAGCCTGGGGACAGAACTGCCTCCTGTCGACCACTCTGAAGAATGGATTTTCTTAATCATTTTCTATGTCACCAATTACTCTTCTGGAATATCACTCAAAATCAAATGGTCAGAAGGCCTTAGGACCAAAGGAACCCCCCCGCCCCNATGTAGATTAAAGGTGGACAAGAAGCAAATAACAGCAATACCCAGCAGCACCCCCGAGATGTGCCTGGGGAGTGCCTAGGCCACACTTGAGCCCTCCATGAGGCCGGGGGTGTTGAGTTATAACCAAGACCCCTGGGGAGAGAGGTGACCTCCCCCCTCACGTGAGTGAGGCGCCTGCCACAGGAAGGGGCGCACAGGCTTATTTGTGTTAGATACATGTTCAGAATCCTCACTTTAACCGAAAAACACAGACAGCACAGCTTTAACCTCCTTATTTCTGTCCTTACATGCGTGAGCTTCTCTACAGTTTTAAGATGCTTCCTTTGGTTCCTCACATATCTCATCCTATTGACTTACCTGTTTTTTAAAAATAGCAGTATAAACTCAAAGTGGACTTAACTCAGCATATGAGCCTCACCCTTTATTCGACAGAAAGGCAGCATGGATGCCCCCAATGACCTGACTGAGGCTTCAGGTTACCAAGGCTCTGCGCCAGGGAGACAGTGGGCCCCTGTGGCTTTCCTGGGGTCCCGGCGCCTGCTCTCCTTCCAAAGGGCCTGGCGCTACCAGTGACAGGTATGTCAGAGATGTGTCATTCGCCCTTTATCCAAGAAATGCTTCCTGGATACCTGCTCTGAGCAAGGCATTGTTAAACATTGAGAAATACTGCTCTCCGTTTATTTGGGGGTTATTCTTATTTTACCATAGCTTATATTTTTGTGTTTTGACTTAAATGTATTAACCACTTATTCCTATGGTCTGTTCTCAAACTTCCATCATCCCTAATGCCATTTCAGACTGTCTTCCGAAGGGGTTTGAGCATAAGCAGCTATAAAATTCCAAAAAGTCGACTCATGAAAAAAATAGAGGTGAGATTTAGTCACTACTTTTGTTTTCCAAGTTTGGGGAGAGTGATTGGCTTTACGAGTCAGACATATGAGCTCTGAGGGGCTTGTTGAATTCTGGATTAGAGAGAGGAATTTGGTCTCAGTGTGACTTCTGTCCATGAAGCCCTGCGGTGGCCCCCTTGGAGCGTGGATCGAAGGCAGCATCAGCACCTGGCTGGAGCGCTGCTACACCACACCACCTGGCTTTCAAGGAGTCACTAAACCTTTCCGTGCCTAGACCTCCCCATCTGTAGAATGGGTCCATACCACCTACCTCACAGGGGTGTTGTGAAGACTTAGAACGATGTCAAATGTTTTTAACACTTTGGTGAGAGAGATGACAAACAAAACCAGTACCGTGTGAGGTACACCCAACTGGACATTGGATTCACTGTACCAGATACCGGAAATGTGTGTTCAAAAAAGCATCTTACCAACTCAAAATGCTATTTATTTCTAGATTTCCTGGCCGAATTAGTGTTTTCATGATTATATATACCAAAGAGGTGTACGGGTTCGTCGGCAAGAGGTGTGCCACTTGCTGGAGGGAGGACCCGACCGACTCCAATCTCGGCCTCCTGAGGTCTTGCCTGCCGACAGCCCAAGTGGCAGCCTCAAGGCAGTAGGTTCCTCTGGTGGGAATGCTGCCTGGTGGGACGTCAAATGCACTTGGTGTGTGTGGGGATTGAATCAATCCTAAACTTGTTCCCCAGGCCACGCTCAGCAAAGTCAATCCACTTAGGATTGCTGGATGGAGGCGGGTGTGGCTGCAGCTTTGGCAGTGGCCCCCACTCCGAGGCAAAGTTCTTGCTGCGCTAGCCAGATAGCAGCCAGCTTTCCTCAACACTGGGGGCCGTGAGGCTGTCTAGCACACGGAGAGCTGCTAATAACGCAAGGCTTTATGGACTGTAAGACTGAAGGCGCTGGCCTCAGGGTCTGTCCCTCCTCCGCCTGCATGCCAGGCCGGGGGGCTCAGGAGGCCGGCACTGGCGTCCCAGGGAGACGCTGCTGTCACACCATCCACCCGGGCTTGACAGGACGTTCTGCCCTGCTTTGTCCCCCAGGGCGGGAATTAGCAATTACTTAGGGATCAGAGATGAACCACTTTGCGACAGGCTTTGGCAAGCGATCGACGTTCATCTAGCACTGAGATCTTCAGGTTATTTTTAACTCCATAAATTTAGCAGTGCCAGCGTGCAGGGAGGAGAATCAGGTTAATGAGGTACAGGCTTTTTGGGTATTCCCGAAAGCTTTTCTCTGGGTAAGGGCCACATCGCCAGTTTCCTCCAATTAAGAAACCGTCAGGAGACTTCTTTTTCCATCGCAGGTTTCAAAGCGGAGACTCTGAAATGGAAGAGAGGTGCCGCATAGAACAAAGTTGTTTTGAAGCAGTGTAAAAACGCTTTATGGGAGTTTGCAGGCTGGGGCCAAGAATGCTGGTTTATGGAAAAGAAGTTGTGGGGCGAACCTGACCGAAGGCAGCATACCCCACCTTTTCATGGTCATGGGCCGTTTTGTACACCTAAAAAGTAAACTATTAATCCCTTTAACTTTCTAACTCTGATTGGTTTCATGATGGGGAAACGTCCCTGAGCCCAGGGGTTGCATTAATAGTAGGGTCTCTTTTTGGTAGCAGCCCCTCCGTGATGGGAATGGTGACTCACTGGCCCTTCTCTGCACTTTCTTAACTGCCTTAGATAGTTGTGCTCGCTCTCCGCTCCGCGTTTTGCTTCTGTAGCAACTTAGCGAGGTCGGGCCAGCCCCAGCCTGTCTGGCTGTGGGGGCGGTGGTGGTGGGGAGACTTGCTGTCAGTCTGCCCTCCTGGGCTCGCTCCTGTGGGTCTGGCCCATAGCTAAGCTAGGAGAGTAACCTTACAGAGTAATTGCTCTTCTTTTTACATGCAGAAATGTTTATTTAAATATTGGATTTTCTTTCACAGATACTGATGATTTCCAATTCTTAAATAAAATTGTACTTGATTTCGCTATGAACAACAGTGTGACTGTGTGGGATTCAGAAACTCTTAAGGTCTTGTTACTTCCAGTGAAGAAAACTCCAGAACCTACAGCATAAAGCCAGACGTATCTGCCTCCTTGGTTCTGTTCTGAGTTCCTCCCTTTAAGGGGTGTGTTCCTTCTGTCCACAGCCCCCCACCACTGTAGAGGTCTGCCCCTCCTGCCCCCACCGTGGAAGTCTGTGATGCTTTGGGATGGGACCTGGGTGCACACCGCAGGTATGCAGGCCTTGGGTGCTGATGTGACCAGTGGACCAGTGTATTGACCTGCAGGCCCACCTGGCACATGAAAGCCACCTGAATCACTGAATCAAGCTGGTATTTGTTTAAGATGTGACCCTTAGCATCATTTTGCCTCCAGAACTTTGAATGTTAGGTCATGCAAGTTGTTGTTCAGTTGCTCAGTTGTGTCGGACTCTGTGACCCTGTGGATTGCAGCACATCTGTCCTTCACTATCTCCTGGAGCTTATTCAAACTCATGTTTATTGAGTCAGTGATGCCATCCAACCACCTCATCCTCTGTCGCCCCCTTCTGTCCTTATCTTTCCCAGCATCAGGGTCTTGCAGGTTAATTTTCGTGTTTAAGTGTTCTGTTTAAGTTCCACTTGACAAAAAGTCTACTGGGCAAGAATGAAAAACCACCGGAGCAAAGTTGCGGGTGAATTGTGCTTTAACGTCATCAGAGGTGCACACAGGAGAGTGACAGCAGGTGGGGACAGTTGTGGGTACATGGGTACGGAGGTGCTCTTTCTTCGCTTTATGAGCTCAGCATAGGCCCCACAGTGAGAAAAGCTGGAGTGAAGGTTTTTCCCCTTGGCTGAGTCAGTGCTAGGATCACGATGGGGTAGAACTTTCCAGCTAACAGCAGGGCCGTGGTTCAGAAGGAACAGGGTTCCTCTGAGGCAGAGTAGGTGCTGCCCAGTGGGATAGTCCAAGAGGCTCGTTCATGAAATTCAGAGGGTGCACCCTGGCAGGAGTTCACAGCCCAGGACACAGGGAGGTGCAGGGTGAACTGGGATGCCTCCTGGAGCCACTGTGACAAGGGTCAGGACTCTGAACCATGAGAAGTCTAGCCTAAGCCAGAGAACCTGAAATAGGGACCTGCCAGAGTGTCTGGGTTTTACTGATGATAAATGATTACAAATTAAAAAAAACACACGAGAACTGTCTTTTCACTCTCCTGGCCTTGATTGGCTTGTTGCAAAGTGCTTGACCCTGGAACTGGTACCAGGCTAAGTTGGGCGCTCCCTCCAGGTGGGGACATCACCCCTGTTTTTTGATTTGGGTCTGTGCGCATCTTTGTTTTTCAGTGGAGGCTCCTCTGCAAGGCCACCCAGAGCTCGGCTGTTTCTCAGCTCTGAGTTCTCCTTCTTCTCTGCAACACTTACTGGATCGCTCCTAAAGAAAAACTAGGCGTGACCCCCCTCTCCGCTCCTGTCCCCATCTCCTTGGTGTCCACCCAAGCAGAGGCTTTTAGAACAGCAAGCCTTCCCAAAGGGCACCAGGGGGTGACCACAGCAGAACCAGAACCACACCACGTCATTTCCTAAAGGACTCATCTCGCTTCTAAGACTTGCAGCTGCAAAAACGTCCACAGTTCAGACCATTTCAGAGGCTTGTGACCCTGCTCTCAGTCAACCCTCCCTTGAAGCAACCACTCCAGGCACTCCAAGCAGTGGCTGGAGTGCTTGGGGCTGCTTTCTGCTCTGTTACCAACCCCACGGTGGCTATGGACACAGCTGACCTCTCCCCACCCACAGGCCCTCTTAGCTCTGATTTTCTACAACTCCAGTGAAACATGAGAAGATCTGTTTCTGACAGTGACGCTCTGTTACTGCACATTCTTTTCTCCCTCTGGCAAGTATGTTGGCAAACACTGTGGCTCCAATGAAGGAAGAAATAACCCTCAGTCACTTTTCCTTGAGTCACATGGCGTAAGAGCCAGGGTGCTCAGAGGTGTGTGGGGAAGGTGGCAGCCGTGGCCATCTGTGGTTACAAAACTTCGGTCATGTCCGTCCAAGTCACATCTGTCATCTATGAGATCACTGGTTTGAAGGCACCACCCAGATTAAGAACCTCTCCAACCCCAGAATTTATACACGGAGGCCCAGCCGAGGGTGTAGAGCTGGTCAGTGTCAAGCAGGGACCAAAAGAAAACCCAAAGTCTGTCTTTATGATCTGTGTTTGTCTCTGATATTAAATCATTTGCCTGCTCAGGTTGAAAAGACCCGCCTTACCTGGCCGAGGCCTCGGCATTCACGCCATCATCACATGTGTTTTGTGGATGGTCTGATGGTTCATCCACAGGGACCTGAAACCTGCGAGACAGAAAGCAGTTCCCGGGGTCTGGATGCAGCAGAGCCGGCCCAGTGTGTGTGATCAGGTTCACGGCACAAACCCTAACCTGAGCACACCCTCAGGGCCCTCCTCGGGCTTTGGACCTCAGGTATTTACTGGGGGCCAAGGCCATAACAGTGGATGAGAGGGGCTGGGCCCTGTGTCCCTGGGAGCCCTGTTCTGGTCAGGGAGACATGCCCAGGTGGGGCACCGCAGGTCCGAATGGGGGGAGTGACTGTGAGCAAGACCTGCTTTCAATAGGAGGGTTCGGGAAGGCNGGGGCTGGGCCCTGTGTCCCTGGGAGCCCTGTTCTGGTCAGGGAGACATGCCCAGGTGGGGCACCGCAGGTCCGAATGGGGGGAGTGACTGTGAGCAAGACCTGCTTTCAATAGGAGGGTTCGGGAAGGCCTCCCTGCTGATGCTCAAGCTGAGGCCTGGGTGACACGGTCCCTGGAACAAGCTGAAGCAACAACATTCCAGGCGGAGGTAGGGAAGTGGAGCCAGTCCAGCTTCTCTGCAGAACCAAAAGGCCATTGTGACAGGTGTGGGGAGGGGCTGATGAGGACAGAGGTGGGCAGGAGGGTCCCAAAAGGATTCTCAGGCCCCAGGCCACACTGAAGGTGGGGTGTCTCAGAAGCAAGAGAAGAGCGAGATGAAGGCGACAGACAGTCCAGGCTCATGATCTTTGCTCCAAGGTCAAAGGATATAGCTGGAAGGTCGCTGATGACAGAACAAGAGCATATCCAGGGGGTGGGGTTGAAGGGGTTCCCAGCACTGGGAGGGGAGGAGGCAGAGGGCAACTCTAGACTAACCTGCAAAGTGGTCCATGAAGCGGGGAGGCAGCCTCCCTGCTCACCCCAAACCCCCAGGAACTGGGCTCCAGACTGAGCTCCTTTCTATTCACTGACACCAAGCACAGATGCCGCTTCCCTACAGAGGTGTGACTGCCAGGGTATTGCCCCTTACAGGCGGGCAGGAGCACAGTACTGGCAGCCAGCTGCTCCCCAAAGCAGGGTACGTGGAAGGGAAAGGGTGCCCACAGAAAAAGCGTGGCTTAGGATGGGCACACAGTGTGAACAAGCAGGGTCTGTGACACCACGATGTCACCTCCACTCAGAGGCCCCCAGGATTACGTCCATTCTGACTGTATGTAACACCAAAGGTTAGTTCTGCTTGCTTTTGAGGTTCTATAAATGGAATCACACAGTATCTGGAGTAAACTGCACTGAATGTCAGCCTAGGAGGACACTGTCATTAGTCCTGGGTGGACAGGGATTTGATCAAGACTCTGCAAAAGGAGAACTTTCTTGGCGGTCCAGTGGCTAAGACTTCTCACTCCCAATGCAGGAAGTCTGAGTTGGATCCCTGGTCCGGGAACTAGACCCCACAAGCTGCAATTAAGGGTTAGCATGCAACAATGAAGGTCCCACATGCCACAAATAAGACCCAGGGCAGCTAAATAAGTGAATATTTTTAAAAAACTGCAAAACGTATGATGAATGCAACCACTCAGTGTGACTTGTTAAAGTAGTCACTTAAAAGGTGGCTTGGGGCTTCCCTCATGGTTCAGTGATTAAGAATCTGCCTTGCAATGCAGGGGACACTAGTTCGATCCCTGATCTGGGAAGATCCCACATGCCACAGGGCAACTAAGCCCATGGGCCTCAACTAATGAAGAACCATGAAGAAGCACGCTCTTAGAGCCCGTGCTCCACAACAAGAGAAGCCAACTCAATGAGAAGCCCAAGCACTGCAGCTAGAAAATAGCCCCTGCTCACTGCAACTGGAGAAAGCCCTTCACAGCAATGAAAGGCAGCACAGCCAAAATAAATATGTAAATAAATATTTTTAAAAATAATAAAGTTAAAAAAAATAAAAAGTGGCTTGGCAGTTCTGGATGAATACAGCAATTGTACACACACACTCTTAATTTTCCTCCTTCCCCAAACTCACTAAAACTAGTAAAGGGACCAAAACTATGAGGGGGAAATCCTCTCCAGGTTGACAGCAGGAAAGAATAACAGCGACATCTAGAAGCTGGAGAGCAGTAGACAAGTGTCCACTAATTCAGCAGACCTGAGAAGCTGAGGTCCCACCAGTTCCCACCACACAATCCCTGGGGGCCCCAGGAACAGGCAGCTCCGTTGCCTCTGCACCTCAGGGGCTGGGACTGAAACAGGACAGTGAAGGTTAAGATCCCTACCTCTGAACAGCTGCAACCCACCCACCCCCCGCCCCC
>SJYV01009798.1:2533205-2552593 GCA_006410875.1 Neotragus pygmaeus
GAACCAGAGATCAAATTGCCCGCATCCGAGATGTGTATAAGAGACAGGGCGATGTGGCCGCGTGACGATGCCCTGCAATCTCTCCATCAGCTCCTGCGGCCGGGGGAGGGGGAAAGGGGAGGGCTCTCAGGTGGCTGGGGTGACACTGAGGGGAGGGGGCCGGAGGGCGAGTCTGCCTTTAGGAAGGTTCCTTGCCTTCCGATCCTCCCTGAGATTGGCCCGATGTCCAACCCAACCTCCCCCACCCCAAATCGACAGGAAAGGTTGGGCTGTCTGGACTTCAGTGGGCGCTGCGTTTTGGGGGAGGAGGCTTATGCTCCCTCCAGGCTCTGCTTGTCCTCTTGTGTATTTATTGGCTGCACTGGTGGCTTTGGGGGATCTTAGTTCCCCCACCAGGGACTGAACCTTGCAGAATCCTAACCACTGGAAACCACCAGGGAATCCGCTACTGTCCTCTTAAAAGGGCTCTGCTGGCTTCCAAGTAGTCTGTAGATGATGATGTGGAGGAGGTGGCCAGCCTCCAGGGAACAGGCTGCCCAGCCCTGAGGTGGGGGTCTCAGATGTGTACATTGGGTTCCTGCTGGCGAGGGGGACCCAGGAGCTGGGGGCACTCACATAGCCCAGGTCCAGGAACTCGGCCTTGTTGGCCAAGCTGAGGAAGGAAGAGCAGATGACGAGGTGAACCTGCAAGAGGGACACTGCTCAGTGCCTGGGTGGGGTGCCCAGCCCCATGCCCCCAGCTCCCCTTACCTGCAGGGTGGGCAGCAGAGTGGCCAAATGGGAGAGCTGCTCCTTGAAGGCCTTGTCCTTCTCTTCATACTGGCTGGGGGAGGGGCAGGCAGCCTCATCTCCAAGAGGGGGGCTGCCTACCCCCACCTGGGTGGGGCCTCAGAACTGGGTGGCTCCATCTCCCCACCCGCTTTATGCATCCTTTCCTCTGTCCCCTTCCCTGAGCCACCTTGCCTTCCGCCCGACGGGGTGGACACCTGGATGTCTTGCTCTTAGGGTGGGACGGGGCTGGCCTAGGCTCCAGCTGGTGTCTGGAAGTCAAGGGGCAGAGGGTGGAGACCTGCCACCACTCACCTCTGCACGGCCTGCAGCAGCAGCGCTTTCCTCTCTGACAGTTTGTCCTGGGAGGGACAGTCCACTAACTGACTGGGCAGACTTGGCCCCGCCCCTTCCCAGCACTCTCCCAGGCTCCTGGGCCCCAGCCACACAGCTGCTTAGGCTGGCGCTCTCTCCAGCCTACAAGCTCTGCTACCCCCACCTGGGAGCACCGGCAGCCTTATCTTCAATGCCACCTCCTACAGGAAGTCTTCCCTGACCACATCACATCACAGGCCCCAGCCTAGGGTGGGCCCTTGCTCCTCCTCTGAATTTTCCGGGCTACTGAGATTAACTCCTGAAAGTAGTTTAGTGCTTGCTACACTGGAATCTCTAGGAGGGCTGGGGCAGGCCTGGGCCCCAGTCAGGTCATGCTGATAAGGATTCTGGGCTGTGGCTGTTTAGTCTCCCCTACCCCTCACCTGCATGCTGCTGAAGAGGGCCTGGATGGCGGCCTCCTCCTCTGCCGCGCTGCGTCGCACCTCCTCCACCATGGCCTGCAGCAGCTCGATGGCTTCTCGCGTGGCGGTCTGCAGGGCCTTCACCTCCTGGGGTCAGGGCAGCCTCAGCCTCCTGGGGGAGCGCGTTCCCAGCCCCGGCCCGGGGGCGCCCGGCAGCCCGCGCTCACCAGCACCGCCTGCTGCAGCCGCTCGCAGCCCTGGACGTAAGCTGACTCGAGGTCCACGCAGTGGACGCGGCTCTCCCTGCAGGGACGCCGCGCGTGAGCCCCGCTCCGGGACGCTCGCCAGCCCCTCACCTCCTGCGCCCTCTACCCACCCCTGCATGTCCCGGAAGCAGCGGATGCACAGCAGCGACTTCTTGTCGGTGGAGAACAGGACAAAGGGCTCGGCGTGCAGCGCTGCGGCGGGGGCGGCGGTGAGAGCGCCGGCCAGCGCCCGCCCCCAACCCCGCCTGGCGCCGGCCGCGTCCCCGCACGCCGCACTCACTGCACTTCTGGAGCACGTCGCGGCTGCGCTGGCCCAAGGCCACGATGTCGTGGCGCGCGAACATGCGTGCCCGGTGCGTCTCGTCGCGGCAGCGCGCGCACAGCGGCTGCCCGCACGTGTTGCAGAAGTACGTGGTCTCCGCGTCCTGCGGACATAGCTTGGGCTCAGTCCGCCGATGAACTAGAAGCCTGTGTTTGGGCGTCTGCGAATCTCCGACAGGGGCAGGGCCGCCGACAGCCCTTTCGTGTAAACCCGACTCGCAGCGCTCTGTATCCCCAGTTTACAGACGAGAATATCGAGGTTCAGAGAGTAGGTGAGGGGGAGGTACCCAGAACGGGCTTCGGGAGGGGGTTCCCCAGGGTTGTGGGGAGGGCAGATACTGTATTTGCAAAACATTTAACTTACAACAAAAACGTATGTGTGCCCGTGGGCAAGACCTGTCACGCCCCTCTTGGCACCCTCAATAGGAGCCACATGGCTGTGTTCACCCCAGCCATTTGGAGTTGGGACTTGGCTGGGAGGGGGAAGGGGTGAAGGTCTGCAGACGCCCTTCCCTGTGGCTGAGAGTCCCAGGCATCGATCCCAGGAATGGCTATGAAAACACAGACCCCCGACTTCTTTGGCATTCAAGGCCATTTCCTCCCCAAGCTCTCCCTACCTCCGGCCCCTCACCTACAGCTCCTTATCTCCATACTTCTGGGTAGCACATATTCTAGAACTTGCCAGCACACCCTGACCTTTTGCTCCTGTAGGGACATCCTCCTGGGAATACTCAGATCGTCCACAGACCGGAGAGAGTCCCCTGTGCTCTTCTCAGTCCAGCCTGAAGCCTGGCCTCTGCTCCCAGGTCCTTCAGGATGACCTCTCCCCCAAAACACAGTGTGTTCACATCCCCTGTCCTCTCTGCCTGCAGATAGCGGCTCGCGGCTACCCAGGTAGCAGTGGACCCTGGAGGAACTCCAGGTCTGTGCACTGGATTGCTCTTCCTGTTCCATTTCACAACTCTGCCCTGAGTTGGGGGCCAGTAAACTCCCTCCAAATCCAAATGGCTTTAACCCCTGCACCTAACAGACTGTTGGTTCAAGTGAGTTGTTTTGGACTTCAGTCTCCATACCAGTAAAACGGGGCCTCTGTTCTGGATAGGAGGTGCCTTAGAGAGAAGCTGGAGAGCCCGCTGTTGGGTGATCCTCTGAGGATATGGCATCAGGATAGTGCAGCCTGGCACCCTCCACTCCCCACTGCACCCCAGGTGCCCCTGCCTGCTTGCCGCACTCCAGGTCGCAGTTGGCACAGCGCACCACCTCGGTGCCATCCCCTGAGCTGTCCACCAGGAACTGCAACAGCCGATCCACTGGAGGGAGCCCGCTGGGGCCCTTCACCACCGTCTGGTGCCTGTGGAGAAGCTTCAGCCAAGCTCCAGATGCCCCTTCCCCGAGGCTCCCTACCCACTTCCTATTGAGTACATTCCAGGCAGAACTAAAAATAGGGTGGGAGGTGGGGTGCCTGCAGGCCTGACATCTATAAATATTTCAGCCAGTGCGCACTCGACAGGTCCCTTCCCAGCCCTGGAGGGATCCTGGGAGGGGGCTGGCGACTCAGGGTGTCAAAGGCAGAAGCCTCCCCTCAAGCCCATCTCACTGCATTAGGCAAATTCAGGGCCACCCCAGGTATCCTGAGCTTCCCTGGTAGCCCAGCGGTTAAAGAATCCACTTGCAATGCAGGGGACAAAGGAGGCTTGGGTGCATTCCCTGGGTCAGGAAAATCCCCTAGAAATGGCAACCCACTCTAGTATTCTTGCCTAGAGAATCCCATGGACAGAGGAGGAGCCTGGCAGGCTACAGTCCGTGGGGTCACAAAGGCTCAGACACGACTGAGCACAGATGCACAGGTAGCTTGAGCTAACATAACTTGCTACTTTGACCTGAGACTTAAGGACCCCTAAGCGAGTCATTGGGAGTGTCCAGACGCTGAGCTGAGATCACCTACTCCAGCAGCATCCAATTCCACAGCACAGGCACTCTAGCCTGCCCTTGCCCCCTGATTTATGTTGAGAGGCCTTGGGTCATAATCCCAGGTCTCAGTTACCCTGATCTGTAAAATGGGCAGGAGCCTTCACGATCTCTGGCAGAGAGGCACCAGCTGGGTGCAGTCTCTCCCAGCCTTCTTTCTGAAGAATCTTGAAGAGTCTTGCCCTCCCAGCGCCCAGGTCCCTTCCCAGAGGGAGCCAGCCTCCCCTCCTCTGGGGTTTCCAGGCACTCACTGGCACAGAGGGCAGGCGAGGCGGCCATCAGCAGCGCGGCCACGCAGGCAGCCGGCACAGAACTCGTGAAAGCAGTCCAGCAGGCAGGGGCGCTCATACTGCGCCTGGCACAGCGGGCACACGAGGGGGTGGCCGCTTGTCCCGTCCAGGGCGCCCGGGCCCTCCAGAGGCGTGAAGATAGCCCCGGACATCTTCAGGGACAGCGCAGGCGGGCGGTGGGGCGCCTTTGGCTGGGGAGGGCTCTCACCGTGCCCGCGCCGGCATCCGCAGCCCCCCTTCCCCTGCGCCGGTCCCCCTTACCTGTCCGGCCCAGACCCTTCGCGGCGTCCAGAGATCGTGGAGCGCGGGAGCAGCTAGGGCTCGGGGCTGGGGGCTAGCGCGCCGGGGCCGGGAGGATGGGCAGGAGGCGCGCAGAGAGGCCAGACCCTGTGCGTCCTCCCACTTCTCCAAGGCGGCCCCTGGAAGGTCAGTCAGTGCATCCTACCCAACGCTCAGCCTCCCNTCGGGGCTGGGGGCTAGCGCGCCGGGGCCGGGAGGATGGGCAGGAGGCGCGCAGAGAGGCCAGACCCTGTGCGTCCTCCCACTTCTCCAAGGCGGCCCCTGGAAGGTCAGTCAGTGCATCCTACCCAACGCTCAGCCTCCCTCTCTACCCCCCACCCCTTACTCCCACCTCAGGAATTCTCCTGCCGGCGTCCTCTGGGTGACCCGCAGGCGGCACCCCTTCTGCCCCCCGGTGCTCCGGTCCACCTTTCCCAGGTCGGCGGCTGCTGCCTCGCCGCGAGGGCCTGCACCGAATGAACTCCGCGCTCCCCCACCGCTCTGACCCAGGGCCCCGGTCACAGCCACGGCCACGGCCACTGTACCCCCTCGCCCGGAGGAGTGTGGCGGGAACGCGCGGCTGGAAACGACCCCTTGGGGCTAGGGTTCGAAACTTGGACTGGATCCCGCCCGGGATGACAGAGCCCCGAGCCCGGAGTCGCCGGAGCGCCGCACAGAGCGGGGCCCGAGGGCCCTGGCTGCGGGCTCCTCAGGGGTGTATGGCCCCCTGGCCAGGCCGGCTGTGTCGGGTCGGACTTGGCCGGGACGGGAGTTGGTCTGCGCGGTCCTATTTCCTCAACGGCCAGTTGAGGGCGCCCGAGAGCAGCAGCCGCCCCTCCCACCTATTGGCTTGGGAGGCACGTGAGAGGGCTTGGCATGCCAGAGCTGCGTTTGGCAGGTTGGGGGCCCCCGGGCCAAGTTTCCGACCTCTCAGAGCCGCGGGGTGGGTTAGAAAGCGGGACCTCCCGGTGATCAGGGCAGACTTCAATGAAGTGAAATGCACGTCCCAAGCCTCCCCCAGCCCCATCAGCAGGGGAGGGCCCCAGGAAGAGGTAAGTCTGGGAGGGAGAGAGCGACAGAGGACGGACGCGCTGAGCCTTTCCACCTACCTGGGCCCCTCTGCCTTTCTTGGCCTGCCGTATACTTGTTTCACCCAGGGTGATTTTCTCCAAATTGCCTGCTTTCTCTGCACATGCCATCCTGAGCTCCTGGAGAGCAGACCCGTCTCTGCTCCCGCCACCGCCCCACCCCAACTCCCGACCCCGACCCGGAAATCAGGGTCAAGCCACAGCCNAAATTACTTAAGAGGGCTGGCAGGCGGCCCCAAGGCTTGCTAAGTTAAGAGAGGGGTCGGGTCACTCAGGAAAAAGCACACTAAGGATTGTTAATCAGGTACAAAGGTTTGTGAACTAGGTAACTTGAGGGGTGAAATAAGAACTCTAGCTAAACTGCAGGAAGTAGCTGGCACTCCTAGGATGATCCTATTAGAACGTAGACACTTGAAGGAGGGGGCTTAGGAAGCTGTATCTGAGAACGGGGCACTGCTCAGCTGGTGTTGGGGAGAAGACAACGAGGCTGGTTCTACAAGTGGTGGAATAACTGCAATTGGATTCAAGTGAGGTTTCTGGAATGTTCCAACTGCTGCTACCAGGATGAAGCAGCAGGAGGAGGTGACACCAACAGGACAGGAACAAGTGGGAAGTAAACCAAGACAAGTCTCTTCTTTTTCCTCCAGCTGGCAGTTTCCCTCCTAGGCCTCTGTTGAAAGAACCTGACCAGAGCCAGCTGGCAAAGCAGAAATGTGGTTTGCAGTCAGCCATAGCAGCGTGGGGGCTTTCTTGGTGTCTCAGTGGTAAAGAAACCACCTGCCAATGCAGGGTTCGACCCCTAATCAGGAAAGATTCCATATGCTGAGGAGCAGCTAAGCCTGTGTGCCACAACTCCTGAGCTTGTGCTCTAGAATCCAAGTCAAAACTACCGAGTCCATGTGTTGCAACTGCTGAAGCCCGTGTGCCCTAGAGCCTCTGCTCCACTGCAAGAGAAGCCACCACAATGAGACGCCTGCACACCCCAATTAGAGAGTAGCTCCCACTCCCTGAAACTAGAGAAAAAAGCCTGCAAAGAAGACCCAGCAAGGCCAAATACGAGTAAATACATACCATTTAAAAAAAGAATAGCAAAGTGGGTTTGGAGCTTGGTCAATTGGCAGAGTAGGACCAAAGGTACACCTAGAGTACTCAGAATGGAGAGTATCCTAACACCACTGTAAGCTAGACTTGGGCTTCTGATAGGTTACTACATGGCAGGTGGATGCAGGGACTGGTGGGTGTGTGCAAGAGAGTGATTATAATGCAAGACCCTGGCCTGGAACTGGTAATATTGCAGGAAGGGGGACTCCTTCCAGGGCCAGAGATTGGTCTTGTCTATCACTGAGAAATTAATTGTCTGAGGAGACACATGTGCTGACAATGCAAGAGACTTTATTGGGAAGGGGTGCCCGGGCAGAGAGCAGCAGAGTAAGGGAACCCACTGCTCCACCACATGGCTTGCAGTCTTGGATTTTATGGTGATGGGACTAGTTTCTGGGTTGTTACTGATTGAAACACTCAGATCTCAATCACTCAATCACTCTAATTGAAGGTCCTTCCTGGTGGCACATGCATCACTCAGCCAAGATGGATTCCAGCAAGGAGGATTCTGGGAGGTTGGTAGGACACGTGGTGTCTCCTTTTGACTTACCCGAAATTCTGGTTGGTGGTGGCTTGTTAGTTTTGTTTTTACGAGGACGTCATCTCATAAAATAAATCATGCAAATAATTACTATGGTGCCTGGCTAAAAGTGGGCGGTTCCAGTCAGTGTTTCCCCTAAGAGCAAGGACAGGAGGGACTGAAAGTAGTCCAGTGCGAGGAACGGTAGGTCTGGAGATGAAGACCCCTTGCCACTCAGCTTTGGTCCGTGGACTAGCAGCAGCAGCAGTATCTCCTGGGAGCTCTCACGAAGCGCAGAATCTCAGGCCAATGAGACCCACTGAATTGGAATCTGCAATGAGATTCCCAGGTGACTCCTGTCTGTATGTCAGTATGGGGAGCGCTGGCAGACGAATTTTTGAAGCGGGGAAACCAGACTTCCCAGATGGCGCTAGTGATAAAGAACCTGCCTGCCAATGCAGGAGACCCAAGAGATTCAGGTTCGATCCCTGGGTGGGCCCACCTCAGTATTCTTGCCTGAAGAATCCCACGGACAGAGGAGCCTGTCGGGCTACAGTCCATAGGGTCTCAAAGAGTCGGACACGACTGAAGCGGCTTAGTACGCACCAGAAGAGATGAGCTGGAAAGCTAGGATGATCCGAGGATGGGCAGCTTGAGTCTGAGGTGGTGGAGAGTGTACCCGACTGCAGCCTAGAGGGCTAGCACCGGGAGGCAGCCCCGGCGCACCCGCTTCCTGACTGGGACTTTGGGTAGGAAGAAGCCAAGTGCTCTCGGACATTAGGACCCCACATTAGGCCTCACCTCCCCAAGTTAGTGGGTTCGATTCCCATCCCACTACCTGGTTATTGACGGTTTATTGAATCTTCTTATTCATTTTTTAAAGACTGTCAAAAGTAGAGCGAACCGCTTTATTTAAAATACTGTTTGAGCTCGTCTAGTCAGGCTCCCCCCTCCGATCCTTCGCAGTGGGACAGGCTACTCGGCTTCCTCCCTCCCCCTACAATCCTAGGTGGGAGGGGCGTGGGACGACGGGTTTTTGCATTTAGGTAAAAACAATCGCTCCCCGAGAGTTCAGAACGGGGCGAGACAGTGGCAACCGAGGGGCGTGGCAGAGAGATTAGTACGGCCTGAGCCCTGCGTGCTCTGCGCGCTGCGGCCTCTTTGCGTCTGCGTAGTTCGCTCGCCTCCCTTTCTGCCTCCGCTGCCGCCATGGCGCCTGTGGTTAGTATGGCTCCGCGTGAGGCCTCGGCTCTGGGGGAGGCACGTGGCTCTCACCGGCTCGGCCCCTACCTTGCTCTTGGCGGACGGCGCTCGGCATCGTCCTACCTGGGCCTGACTAGCAGGCCGACCAGAGTGAGCCAGTGTGGCGGCCGATCCCCACACGTTGTGGGCGGAGGAGGCCGCGGCCCGAGGCTCGAGGGGGAGATGTGGGGCTTTTGGAAGCCGCCTCTCGGGCTTGGGCTCCTGCCTGTGGTCAGCAGGGAGCTGGGGGACTGAGATAGCAGCCTGGGCTGGTCAGCGATCCTTGAAGCCGGCATAAGGCAGCCGAGGCCTGGGCCCGGTTACCTGGGCGGAGGGAGGGGAAGGAGGGGACCTGCCACTCTCGGGGACCGTGCGCAACCGGAAAGCCTATTCCGGGACTCGGAATCAGTGGCAGGGTCCACGAACGGAGTCTTCGCTGGCCAGATTTCACGAGGAGGCCTGGGCTAGAGGACTCTTTCGCGTCTCCGGAGGAAGTTAGATCTTCAGGGCGCAGCTCTGCAGACCCTTTCTGGTGTCCGGCGAGGGCCGTGTTGGATTCTGTGTCGGCCAGGCTGAGCCTGGGCCCTGTGGCGCCCTCATCTCTGACTGCAGATGGTCTCCCAGGTTACTTGGAGAAAGTTTCCCTATCCTTTTTCGTTGGGACACCTTTATTAATAGTTTGGGCTCATCTCCAGCTTTTTGCCTGGGTGGGCCTTTAATGCTTTTAGGCGTTATGTATGTTTTTGATTTAAAATCATGATGTGGGGGGTATGGAGCCCATATCCTGTCGGCAGGTCGTCTTGCTGATTGTGTGTTTCCAGGGCTTAAAGCAGCCCCTTTGATTGTTACTAGGAAGACATGTTAGGAAGGAGTGACTTTTGTCGAAGCCTAAGTGTTTGAAAAATTCATCCAGTTAATACAAGTTTTAGGTGAAGTTCTTTGAGACAGGAAAGGATGTGAAATGTGTTCTTACAACTACAGGTAAGTATGTTGTCCAAGTGCTTTTTAAAAAAATTGGAGTTGGAATTTGTAGAGGGAGAATATTTATATAAGTATCTTTGTGAGAATGAAGGAGCTGGAACCTTGTAGCTAAACTGGTGGTTTGAAAGTGCTCATTCAGAGATTAAATCAGTCAAAAGACCAGAAATTGTCAACAGTCTTGTAATTAGAACCTTTAGCTAAACCCTTGTTCCATTTGGGGTTAGATGGGCTGCTAGGACGTGTGGTTCTGGTCACTGTCCTGAGAAAGTAGATGAGACAGGACGAAGGGAAAAAACAGATAAACTGGATTGCCCCTGAGTTGGAAAAGTTAGGACATGTATTCAATTCAGATTAAAACTGTTTTAGGTATGCAAGGCATTTTCATGCCTGTGCCTTAATCCTGGGAGAAAACAAGTGAGTGTTTCTTTATTTTGGAAATTTTAAAGTGAATAAAAGGAAACGTTTCTTTTATTGTAGTTTTTAAGCTAACAGACCTTCCATTATTCCCGTGGAAACTAGGGATGCTGGAAAGTGTAAGTGGGAAAAGAGTGCTGTAATGAGTTTCCTCTTCTAGAGGGCATGACCCCAGAGCAGCATCTTGAGTATTATCCTTCCTCTGTCCTTGGCACCCTTGCAGGGGAACAGAATCCCATGGTTTTTGCATTTTTGTGAACTTTCACAACTCTGGTCTTTCCACTTCTGTTACTATTTTTTTGTTTTTGACTGGTTATGCCTTTATCTCTCATCATTTGTATCCTTTTCTTAGAAAAAGCTTGTGGCGAAGGGGGGCAAAAAAAAGAAGCAAGTCCTAAAATTCACTCTGGACTGTACCCACCCTGTAGAAGATGGAATCATGGATGCCGCCAATTTTGTAAGTTACCCTCCTGATGCCACCCTGGACAGTAGCGAACCCTTTTGGATATTGCTGAGAAGACATACTGGAGCCTGTTTGTTTGCAGGCTCAGGCTGCTCTGCACTTGCTGTTGGGTTCGACTCTGGATCTCTGTCTGGTTCTGGTTCTAAGCCTTGCTTTCTCAAGGGTGTGACAGTGGTGAAGAGCAAAGGAGATGCCCTGGAGCAAGTCACTGCCAGAGGGCCACATTTTCTTCTTCGGTTTCCAAAAAGATTTTACTTAAAATTTATCAGGTGAACTTCCTTGGATCCAGCATTTCCTCTGCACTTAGGTGTGTTTAGGTGTGAGCTTGGCCCTGACACTGACGTTTTGAGCCTGGGTCTGATGCTTGGTTCTGGGGCCTTGGACAGAGGGACAGCATCTCCTTGAGCTTTCTGTTGTGTTAAGCATCAGAGCTTCAATATTCGTGTGAAAATATCCTGCTTGCTGACTTGTGATTGTAGCTTGGTATTTTTCAGACCTTGCTCTGTACTGATTTTTTTTGCCCTCGTGTTGGCCCCATCCCCCAGTACTCCTTTATTTCACCAAAATCTAGAAAAATGAACCCAACTGCCACATTTTGGAATCTGCAACTTGGTTTTGGCATTTTATACTTTTCCTCTCCACAGCCAAGCAGAGCTTGGGGGAGTTCAGACATACTGTTGTGCAGAGCCCTGAGTTGACATTTTCTCTTCAGTCTCCAGAGGTCAACTATTGCCAAGATTAATATCATTACAACAAGAATAATTTTCAAATTAGAAAATTAGCTGCTTGGCCTGTGGCCATGACTTACAAAGTGTGGTATCTGGGTAGCCTGTAGTTGACTGCCCTCCTGTAGATGCCTGCCGTGGCCCTGGCCTGGCCTGCAGGAAGTCCCTCCATGGCTCCGTGTTCCTTCTGTCTTCTTGCTTTTTTCTGTGGCCTCTTGTCCCTCCTAACTTGTAGCTTCTTCCACATTGTGTCTGATGGCCCTGTTCTGCCATTATTCCCTCCACTGTCTCTCAATATGTGTATATGACTGTCTTCCCTTTAGGTGCCTCTTTTGGATAGAAAACAGGAGTTGTTTACAAGTCTAAGACACGAAAGTCAAGATTTCTGACCTCATCACACTTCCAGTCGACAGTTAACATATTGTATATTGGTGGTTTTGTTTTTTTTGGCTGTGCTGTGCAGCATTTGGGATCTTAGTTCCCTGACCAGGGATTGAATCNCCAGAAGAAGGTGCAGAATGTGCTACTGTCACACTGCCATCTAGTGGAAAGACAAGATCTGTCCCCAGGTAGAGCCAGAGCGGGAGAGTCTGTCCAATGGGCAGTGTGTTTAGAGATAATTAAGATAAAGACAGAGGTGGAGACCACAGGGCATGAAGACCATGGGAGTATAAAGCAGATACAGACAGGGTGTGTGTCTTGTCTGTTTTTCTTCCTAAAGATCAGATTTTTAAAAAATTAAGGAAAGAAAACACAATGGCATTACAAATATTTTATATCCCAAGAACCATTCGTGGTGTTGGCTCAGAAGTTAACATTAGACAGACACACTAAGGGACTGAGATCACACACATATGGGCAGCGGCCGCCACAACAGTGGGACATGCCTTTTGTACAAAGTTTATATATATATATATATATATATTTATTTATATTTATGTACACAGACACAGGGTATAAAATCCAGTGAGAAGGGCTCATGTGTGTCCAGCAAGGGGACAAGAGTGGTTTTAACAGCTGGGCCTGAGCCCAGTCTCCAGAGGCACAGGGAAGTGGTGGAGAGCAGCAGTCTCCCCTCCATTTTCCCACCCTGGACCAAAGGAAAAGACAACTACACAAAGCTGGATGGTACCAGAAAGGTACCCTACCTTTCATTAAACTCCTGAATGCCCCAAAGACATCCAAGATGACTGGCAGATTATTCCCGCCCCTCCCAGCAAGATCCTGAGCTCACAGAAGCAGTTCTGGCCCCAAGGTGAGATCTAAGGCAGGCTTCCCAACGCACATGTCCGCACTACCTTCCAGGGCCCTGTAGCAGCAAGGTTCAACCCCTCATACTCCGAAGTCCTCCCAGACCAGAGGTTTCAGGGGATTTCTGTGACAGATTGCAGGATAAAGGTACAGGAGAGCAGTTAGTTCCTCCAGTTAATGCCCTATGGCCTTCCCAAAGGGGTAGGAATCGAAGAATCAGTAACAGGTGGTTGGGAAGGACCTGAGATGATGAACACAGAGAAACAGATGTTCAACGTAAGTGAAGATGCTGTTCTCTTCGACCAGCGGCTTTGACCAACAGAGTCTATTTCCACGGGGGCTGTGGTGTGTAGGAGCCCTTCTTGGTGTCTAAGGGGGGCCCCAGTTCCCCCACCGTCAGTGTTCATGCCCTCAGGATGGCTTGGTCCACANAAACATTCAAGAACATCTTAATGTAGAACGTTCTTTTGGCCACACCAAGTGGGATCCAGTTCTTGACCCGGGATCTAGTTCTTGACCAGGGATCAAATGCGTGCCCCCCTGCAGTGGAAGCTTGGAGTCCTAACCACTGGACCACCAGGGACCAGTGGAACATGTCTCGCTTATCTCTGAACCTCTATGTTTTAACCTAGCTTCCCCCCGTATTCTATTATAAAAACATTCAAGCCACCTAAACTTTTGAATTAACCCACTTTACCTGGATATAATATAGTAGAAATAGTAAATGGAAATAAAAGAGAATACTTTGTAGGTGAAACGACCAAATTGTTTTATTTCTATGTAGGGAAAAGTGGGTAGAATTGAGCTGAGATCTTCACATCTTTGTGAAGATTGCTTGGTTGACGTGAGTAACACAGTGGAACAGTGTTTGTTTCCTGGAGGTGTCGGGTTTCTCGATTTGTTAACACTTGGTCCCATCTAAAATGGCAGAGTTTGCCAGTGCTTCTCATTTAGTCCTTGTACCAGTCTGAAGAGATGGTGAGTATCTTGAGACCTGTTTCATAGAGGGTGACACTGAGGTCTAGAAAGACTAACTTGCCCTGTGATGGGTTTGCTGAACCTTCTATTCCCTCTTTACGGTTCTGGGAAGATGCCAGAATAGATAAACCCCAGGGCCTCATAAGCAGATGGATGAGAGTGCAGGACTGTGGGCTTTGTGTTCAGCACAAGAGCCATTGTTGCCTTTAGGTGAACGGTTTCCTGACAGCAGTGTTTGGGGTTGAGGCTTAGCTCACGCAGGCTCAGGTGGCCACTGGGTGAGTGGACTAAGGAGGCCAGGTGATTAAGTGCACAGCTCGAGTCAGGACAGTGAAGTGGGGCGGGGGTGGGGGGTGTTGGGAGATGGGCATCTCAAAGTGGGAGTGAGAATGTGACAGGGCCCTGACCTGCGCTCTCAGGAACCAGCAGCCTCAAAAGGAGGTTTTAGTCGATGAGGTGCAGTACTTGGAGCTTGTTAGGAACCCAGCAGTTTCTCAATAAAAGATATTAAGATTGTGTGCTTAACTTCCAAGTGACCACCTTGATCTCTTTCCCCAGTGGTCACTACAAACCATTTTATAAGTGATGGCTGTTGTTTCACGGACAGTGGTCACATCTTAATCTGTTCTCACTTTTATGGCCAGGTTAGTTAGAAGAAATGTGGATGGTGTTTATTCTCATTAGAACAGTGACTGGGTATATTTCCCAACCGCCATTTGAACCATGGGAAAATACCTTGAATTGTAGTGACTTTGAATGCACAGGTTTCATAAAAGTTACAGTGTTTCAGAATATAAGAAGGTCTTGTGTCTAGTGGAGTTCTCAAGTGTTCTTTCTCTGCAGGTATTTGAAATATCTTACCAAAAAATATTTGAAGAAGAATAATCTACGAGATTGGTTACGCGTAGTTGCTAACAGCAAAGAAAGTTACGAATTGCGTTACTTCCAGATTAATCAAGATGAAGAAGAGGAGGAAGATGAGGATTAAAACTCAATCTGGAATATTTGTATAAGTTCTTAAATAAAATTTATCAACTGAAATGATGGTTTTCCTTGTATCTCTGCAGTGTGGACTGAACAAAATTGGAAGTNCAGCAAAGAAAGTTACGAATTGCGTTACTTCCAGATTAATCAAGATGAAGAAGAGGAGGAAGATGAGGATTAAAACTCAATCTGGAATATTTGTATAAGTTCTTAAATAAAATTTATCAACTGAAATGATGGTTTTCCTTGTATCTCTGCAGTGTGGACTGAACAAAATTGGAAGTCATAGTAAAAGGGCTTCACTTGGGCTGCCTCTCACTTGTTATTAAACTTTTTTTTTCTGCTTAAAGATTTCAATTCTTGTGGTAGAAATAGCAAAACAGAGCTAAGGCTCCTTCGAGGGAACTGATTGTTGTGTGACACTGAGCAGGTGGAGGAGGGCGTGGGCATTGGGGGTGAGTCAGTTACTATTTTACACAAAAAGGGTGAGTCAGTTCCATTTGGTACCTCTCAAAGACAGGAGTACAAACTTGGCAACTGCCGATTCACTGCAGGCAGAACCAAGGGCTTGTTTTTGAGGTTCTCGCTTCCCTGGTGGCTCAGATGGTAAAGCGTCTGCCTGCAATGCGGGAGACCCTGGTTCAGTCCCTGGGTTGGGAAGATCCCTTGGAGAAGGAAATGGCAACCCACTCCAGTACTCTTGCCTGGAAAATTCCACGGACTGAGGAGCCTGATAGGCTACAGCCCATGGGGTCACAAAGAGTCGGACACAACTGAGTGNCTGGGTTGGGAAGATCCCTTGGAGAAGGAAATGGCAACCCACTCCAGTACTCTTGCCTGGAAAATTCCACGGACTGAGGAGCCTGATAGGCTACAGCCCATGGGGTCACAAAGAGTCGGACACAACTGAGTGACTTCACTTCTTTTGGGAAAGTGGCCGTGTCGAAAAGATGCAGGGTTCTGGGGCAGTTTTGTGATCACAAATTACTCTTGATAAACGTGGTTGCTATGTATGCTAATCCTTTTTCTTCCCATGGAAATAAAGCGTGGCCCTTCAGTGTTGCCTTGTATTCTGCTCCCTCTCAGGAAGGGGTCTGGGGACTGGCTCTTTTAAAAGTCCCAGGTGTTGGATTAAGGAAAGGTCTACACTATAGGAATTTGTAAAATAATTGTTTCTGCAAGTCTTTGCAGCAAATTGTCATTCTGACCCCAGCAGGGGGAGCTGGAGATGAGGCATAGTGGAGATTCCAGAAGGTGGTGAGGATCTGTGGGATAGAGACATGGGTTGGGATCAGAATTCTCCAATGCCCAGAGCTCTGGAGTCTTCTTGGAGTTGGATGTGAAGGCAAGGGGCTGGGAGACAACTCAGGCTGAAGAGAAGCGACCAGATGCCCAGGGAATAGTCACTTCATGCCGTTTAGGCGACAGCTGGACTTGATGTCGTTCTACAGACTAAACTGAAGGCAATGTTCCCCCCATACCATTTCCACCATGGGTTCTGTTGCCCTGTGTGTAGAGGCTAGAGATCTGAGGTCATTAACAAGATTGTAAAGATGTGACTTGCTGATAGAATCAAGAGGGAGAAGAGGACCTGATACCTCAAGGTGCCCTCCTTAAGTCTAAACCATTTTGCAGGAAAGTGCATTGTCTTAAGATGACATAACAAATTCATGGTTTTCCAGCGCTTGCCTACGGTTAGTTTCCACACCTGCAATTCTTACACGTTCTTGCTAGTCGCATAGCTAGAAATGTTAACATTTGGTGCTTTTTGAGTTGAATTTAACATTGAGGGTTTGCAATTTCATTTGTGGTAAAGTACCATTTTCTTTCTATGCAAATTTCTTGAAGTAGAATTATTTGCATGTTTCTGTTCTAGAGAAGGCAAGGTTTCTTTCAAATTTAACTGAAGCTCTTTGGTACTGTCCCTTACTATGATTATTAATTTTGTTAACAAAGTTGTGACTTGGGTTTACAAATTGTACTTGTTTGTTGCACTGATGTTCCATTATAGAAACCTTAGTTTGATTGTAAAAAATTATCCCTGGGCTGAAATTAGTATATAAGTTTTTCCTTTTAAACTATTCCCAGGATTAAAAATTTGTAATAAAATTGAAACATCTTGGGTTTTCTGTGCCTTTTTTAACTTGTATTTTGACTTCTGATCACATACTAAAGTGGCTAACACATGGCTACTATTATTGTGCAAGGATTTTTTTTTAAGGACTGCATGTCAATCTGTTTAGCAACAAAAAAATTGGTTGTCCTTCTGTACCAGCAATGACCTTGAACTTCATTAAGTTTGATAAGAACATGTGTATTTTATTCCCTCTTTCTTCACCTTAGTTACGTTGCTGTGCCTCAGGTTCTGGAGAGTACTATAACCAAGCTCTCCATGTAGAATTTCTTCAGACCCAGAGCCAGAGAAATAACTTGGCAAACACATGACTTTTTCTGATGATGTGATGTGAACTTTAATTACTTGGCACCCATTATACNACGTGTCACAGGCATGGAGAAAGTGGGACAGTTTGATCATGTCTAATACTTAATTTTAAGACAATTGGTTGGAAGTAATGGGGCATTTAGACCTCAGCATTTTTAGGGCTCACTTGGTTTCTTGGAAGGTGGGCAGCACTCCCGTAAGTTGATAATGGTCCTCCAGCCACTGATAGGCTCAGGGGAGCCTGGAAACTGGCTTTGGCAGTCTGCTTTTGTCTCCCTTTCGCTGCCTGGCCCGTCTTCTGACTTGCCCCCAAACTTCTCAAGGCTGTATGTAGGGTCCTGTGCTGACCCTTTCCTGTGAGGGGGCACACCCCTAGGAGGTGGGCCCCTGACAAGACAACCACAGATTTGGCAGTACCATGGCCTTTGCTTGGTAACCTTGAACAGAGCCAGTATATTCTTTTTTTTTTTTTGGTTGTGCTGGATCTTCTTTGCTGTGAGGGTTTTTCTCAAGTAACAGAAAGGGCTGCTCTAGTTACGGTGGAGGATGATGACTGACGAACATCTCGACTCTGATTTGCCAAATTAAGCAGCTGGAACTCTTCTTGGTTGAAAGATATCTGACTTTCTCAACTTCATCTTGGGAACTGGAACCACAGTTAATGGTTCTTGTGTGGTGAGGGGCTTTCTGGTGACAGGAAATACCGTAGGTCCCAGCTTCTCTACAGTGGGACAGGGGACCTGTGGAGGTGCCCTGACCTAATTCCTCCATCTGGGAAGGGCTGGGGGCGGGGCTGGTGCCGAAAGGGTGGGCAGTTTTTAGGGTTTTCTCCTGGATGGTTAATTTTCAGGAAGACAGGAGGTCTGGGAAGAGGAAGGCAGCCTTGCTGGGGAAAATGCAGGCCTGCTGAGGCATCTGTGATTGAGGCTCCCTCAGCTAGGTGCCCAGGAGGTGAAATACAGCTTCTGCAGACTAGGAGGGGCCCTTGCTTTCTTAGCCCGCCTCCTCCCTGCCTGTCCCTTGACCCTGGCAGTGTGCCTGCCCAGGGTGGATTCAACATCTCTCCTAATGTGGTTTAAAAGCAATTCAGGAGATGGTATTCCCAGCTCCCTGCACTTTGTCCAGGAGGCTGGACAGACCTGTCCTTGCCCAGGAATGAATGAAGAGCAGCTTTGGTTTGTGGCTTCCTGGAAAGCCATTAGATGGGAAGGGAGAGGAGAAGTGTGGGACCCATCTTTCCAGCCTTGCCTGTGCCGTCTATTTCTTCAGGCCACCTCCTCAGGAGGTCTTGCACTGGGAGGCCTCCCAAGCACCCACAACTCTCCTGGCTCCTCAGAGGCCCCAGGAAGGGCGAGCCTGCCTGGTGATGCCAGTGTGGCATGGGTACTGGTGTCTGTCCACCGGGAGGAAGCAGGTGTTCAGCCAAGACCAGAGAGGTGGGTGCCAGAGAGGAAACCGTCTCATAGCTGCTTTGGGCTTCCCGAGTCAGGTGGTTCCCGTGGGTCCCTGACGCCACTGGATCTCCAGTGGGTTCCTCCAGAGATGTCTGGCCCCAGGCGGTGAGGTGAGGGTTCTGGGTTCTTCCAGGATTAGAAAGCCGGCCAGCCTGTCCTTCGCTGAAACTTTTGCCTTCTTACAGTAGCTTTAAGACTCGCTGCAGCCGAGACTGGCAGCACTTATTTAAAATTCCAGTCTTGCTCCCGAGGGCTTTGGCCTCCATCTTCACCTTTAACAACCGAGGACTTGTGGCGCGGTTCCTTCCCACTCCGCGACAGGTGTCGCTTCTGAGCGGGAGTTTTGGGCACAGAGAACGCGGCTCCATCTCACCCCCGGGGGGGCTGGATGTATTTAAAGCGGACCGGCCAGGAGGGGCGTTTTGGGAGGGGATACGTGGGCGGTGGGAGCCGGGTGCGATGGAGTGAGGGAGGAGCCAGCCTGCAGATTTTTCTGGAGCAATCAGACCCGCTGTCTCCAGAGCGGCCCTTCCCCAAGTGCAGAACGCTTTTTTCTTCGAATGTTCTTTGGAAAGGGGGTTATAGAAGCGTGTTTGGCTCGGTGCGAGGCGACCAGGGGCTGGGCGCGTGTGAGCAGTGAGGAAGCTCGCTGCCCGCTGCTCCAGGGACCCTGCCCCTGCGCCCTTGGGGACCCATCCCGAGCAGGGGCGGCGGTGCAGCGGGCCCCGCCGCGGGGAGGCGCGGGCCGGCCCTTCCCTCCACTGGGCCCGGCCCGCCCGAGTCCCAGCTGCCCGCTTGGCCGTCGGGTCCCCGGCGCGCGGGCGCCTCGACGGCTCCCCCTGCCGGAGTGCCGGGTCCCCCACCCCGCACCCGGAGGCTCCGGACTAGTCCCCCCAACTTGTTCTGTGCTGTTAACTAGTAGCGCTGCCGGAACGATGGGATGGGGTTGCCACAGCAACCAGACTGGACGTCACAATCCGGGCATGTGTGCCACCCCCCCGCCGTGCCGCCGTGCCGCGGGCTCTGCCGCCGCCACCTCGGCCGGCTGCGGGACTCGGGCTTCGGGGCGCGGTGGGCGGAGCAGCCCGGGCTTTGCGGGGATCTGGGCAAAGGCG
>SJYV01009798.1:2553535-2578150 GCA_006410875.1 Neotragus pygmaeus
GGGACGGACTAGGGGACCGGGCGAGCGCCCGGGCAGCGGCGACTTCCCTCCGGGCCCACGAAGGCTCCAGGCTGAGGCGCGCGGGCTCGGACTCCGCTCTCGGTTCCCGGCCGCCGGGTGCCGCGACCGCCGCTCCCCAGCACTTTGCCCCGGGCCGCCGGCGTCGTCCTGGCGCGCCCTAGCGCCGGCCGGCGTCTCCAGCCCGCGGTCGCCCGCCTATTGGCGTTCCCAGCCCACCCTGCTTTGGCTCCGGGCCTGACTCCCAGGGCCACCGCCCCAGCCTTTGCCATCCTTCTCCAGAATTCAGCAGAAAACAGGGTTTGTGCGTCAGGGGCAACCTTGCAGGATCATTCCTTACTTAACTGCTCACCGTGTGTTTGGGACGTTCCCCTCACGGCACAGCTGGGCAGGGCCTCACACTGTGGACCGGCCGTCTTCGTTCCCTTCCAGAGGACTCTGTCACATCTCAGCGTCCCCACACCAAGTCACGGCCCTTCTGGCCTCCCAGGTGACTTGTGGAAACTGCGGGACTTCCTCGCCCTGAGTGTGCTGTTTGGCCCCTGGAGCCCTTTCTCCAGGGGCGAGAGTATTCTGCACATTGGCACCTCAACTCCTGCCTGCAGGAGGTGAGAAGGGGAGGATCCAGGTGGCAGTTCTGTCTCTTCCTAGAGTGGATTCCCACAAGGTGGCCACGCCCACTGGGGGGGCCTCCTCACCCTTCCCCACTTGTTTGCTTCCTTTAACGTGGTGACTGGGGCCTCACCCTGCTCAGATAGTTTGGCCAAGTTTGCAAAGGGCCTGCTGGGGTGAAGGGATTGGGGGTGAGATGGCCCCACATAGGCGGAGTTGCTTGGACAAAGTTGACTCTTACATCCTGGGGGCCAAGGAATTAGGCCCATTTCCTGGAAGGGAACACAGAGGTCCAGCACAGGCACTGAAACCCAGGGCTGTTTTTCACCCAGGAAGCTAGCTTAGGGAAAGCTGGTTACTGGCTTCCTCCGGACATGGCACTCGGGGCGTGGCCCTTTGTGGCACTGATTGATGGGGGGCAGTGGACAGCTGAGAGTACCTGATTAGGTTTATTTCCAGGACTTCACCAACCCCTTGATGGGGTCCTTTGTCTCCCTGTCCCATACACTTTGAATCTCTCTGGTTGTGTCAGGGCTCCGAGAGTGGGGAGAGGAGGAGGCCAGGGAAGTGCCCTAGGGCTGGTGGGCCCCTAGCTCACTCCTTTAGGGCCAGAGGGCTTGGGCCTCAGCCAGAGTCACCTGCCCACCACCTTGTCTCCTTCCTGCTTGCATTCATTGCTCCAGGCAGGTGTGGGGGGTAAGGTTGGCCCCAGGGTCTCTAGGAAGCCCCTCAAAACCCTGCCAAATAGAGACTACCCTGCCTTCCACAAGACCAGGTGCTTGACACCAGGGAGACACCTTCAGAGCGTGTCCTGAGCCTTTCTGAGCTCCTAGCCCTTCTCTGTGTCCCTGGTCCCAACCACTGTCCCCTCTACCTGGGGACTGCAAAGCCTCCTAACCAGTCCTTACTGACCACACTCCACTCAGCAGCCAGGGTCACCTCTGTAAACACAAAGCAGACCCCAGCCCACTGGTGTGAACCGATTGCAAAACCCCTGTTCTACTCCACCCCCATTGCCACTTCCCACCTTCTTGCTCACGTATTAGCCTTCTAGATTCTTCTAGAACTCTCCAGGCTCCATCCTGCCCTGAACATTGATCGTGACCTCTGCCAGACCCAATATTCCCTGGCTCACGACCGCATCCTTCCTGCTACTCAGGTCTCTAGCTCCTGGCTGAGTGTAGGCCCACCTCTCTAATTCCCGGGCCCACTTTAATGCTTCATTTTCTTGACAGTATTTCCCTGGAATATTATCATCAAGTGACTTGTATCAGTGGGCTTCCCTCCTTGAGGTTGACCCTGTGACCACCCACTGGGCCTGGCACTGTGGGTACTAGAGAGAGGGGCACAGTCTTGGGGTCTGAGGGCTGGGGGTCCTCTGGGTCACCCTGAGCTCTGGATATGATGACAGCCTCAGCCTAGGCCTTGTGTCTCTCCTGAAGTGCTGGCCGCCCTGGCCCCTGTCTTCCACTTCAGCCTCTCTGCAACTCTCAGCCTGAGCTGGTGACCATGCCCGCAGGGGAGGGACCTGCATGTGGCAGTTTGCTGGTGGAGGAGCCAGTGTACTGGGAGCTGTCACTCCAAATTTTCAGTCTGCTGTGGTGGGCTCAGTACTTGTCACATCTGCTTTCCTCACTCCGCCTGTCTCCCACCCTCCTCAGCGGTGCTCTTGCCACCTATATTTGCCTAGGCCAGCTCTCTGGCATTGAGGCCAGTGGGTGAGGAGGAGGAGGGAGGAGGGGGGCTTGCAGGAGGAGGGCAGGGTGCCTGCTTCTTGGGCGCAGGGACCCTGGCTGCCAGGTCTCTTGAGGATTCAGAGGGCTGGTCCACGAGAGGGCTCGAGAGACTCAGTGGCCCTGCCTCTGCTGCTTGTTCATGGCCTGACCTTGGCCAGGACACCTGGTCCCTCTGCCTCAGTGTCCCCAGTTGTGGAATGGGACTGTGACATCAGCTACCTCATAGAGGGGTTATTATGAGGACTGGTAAGATGGTGCATGTGGAACATGTAGGTCACAGTGCCCGGCCCATGATAGATGCCCATAAAGTGTGGCTTATAGCACCATCCAACGCGGGCAGTTGGCCTGCCTTCCCCAAGGAAATGCTTCCGAGACATGCACCCTCATCTGGTAAGCTGGGGGCAGGGAGCCTGGGCTTGAGGGGCTGGAGGGAGGTAGGGAGGAAGGGAGAAGAGGGCTTGGCACTCCAGGCCTTTTCCTCAGAAGTCCCCGCCTGGTAGGCCCAACCCTTCCATCCCTCACAGCGGCGGGTGGGGGCGTGGGGGGTGGGTTTCCTAGAGCTGGTGAACCCAGCTTCTCTCCTGGCCAGGTAGTAGGACTACTCTGGCACTTGACTGGCCTGTGCACCCACAGGACTGGGCCCCATCTAGGCTTCTGTGGGCAGAGGGACCAAGAGGGAGAGAGTACCATGTTTTCCAAAGGTCTATATTTTCTTAATCCGTTCCCCTGCCACTGGGGAAATGGTGAGAGCTTGGTCATATTTAATACGCTTTGCTGAGAGGAGGGGGGCACAGTGATCAGCATGCTTTGCCCAGTGGGTTGGCCTGTGAGAGACTCCCCTCATTCCCAACTGATCTATTATTTCATCAGTTCATTCAATCACCCACCCCCTTGTTCATCCAACCACCCATGTATGTACCCTCTGAACATCTACCCATCCAACCACAAAACTAACCAACTGACCATATACACCCACTGCCCACTGGCTAGCCATCATACCCACTCATCATCCATCCATCCATCCAACCCAGTCTCCATCCATCCATTTATCCATTCATCCATCCATCCATCCTCCTGGCGTGCTGCAGTCCATGGGGTCACAAAGAGTTGGACATGATTGAGTGACTGAACTGAACTGAATCCATCCATCCATCCATCTATCCACCCATCCACTTATTTATCTGTCCAGTCCATCCATCCATCCATTGGTCCATTCATCTATCTGTCCATCCATCCATCATCTGTCCATCCATCCACTCACCCACCCAAGACAGATTTCTTGCATGCCTTCTCTGAGCCAAGTACTGAACATACTGTATAGTGTCTGACCTTCTGGGGGTTTTGCAGGTAGAACTTTGGAGACTTTCTGCCTTTGGCTGTGTCCTTATTTCCCTCTCCCTGTTTGTCTTCTCACTTTGTCCTCCTGTTTGTCCCTTTGTCTGTTTTCCAAGTTTGTCTTCCCCGAGTCTTTGCTCCTCTCTGTCTGCTGTCCCTCTCTTTCCCTCTTGTGTCCCTGGCCCTCCAGGGCTCTCTCCCCATCCCCTCCCTCCTGCCTCTCTTTCCTCCTCCTCCCCAGCAGTGCTCTGGGCCCTCACCCTCCTCCCTCCTCACTCTTTCCGGGCCCCAGTCCCTTAGGGTAAAAGCCTGCCCTGTTCCCCCCTCCTGCTGCCTGCCCATGGTGCTCAGGACTGACTCTTTGATGAGACGTTGATGAGGTGATGTCTGGGTTTTGTTAAATGTCATAAATAAATTATTAATCCTCTCCTGGTAGAAGTACTGCTCCCCCTCCTGCCCCTGCCATTATCTGTGGAGGCCCATGGTGTGGGGGCACTCCAAGGACTGGTGGGAACCTTCGTCTTGGTGGCCCCTCCTTGGTCAGCCCTAGAGTGGCCCTGAGAGCCTCTGGCCCAGTGATGCCTGAACCCCCAGGTCCTTCAGTTCCTGCCATCCTAACCTTCCCGAGGCCCTGGGCCCCACCTGCCGTTACCAGGCACCTCAGTTGCATCTCAGTTTCTAGTTCCTCATCCCATGAGAAGGGCAGTGCTTGGCCCATTTGTTTTTTAATTATTTATTTTTGGCCACGTCACTCAGCTTGGAGGATCTTAGTTGCCCAACCAGGGATCACACGTGTGCCTTTGGCAGTGGAAGTGTGGAATCCTAACCACTGGACCACCAGGGAATTCCCAGGACTCGGCCCCTTATAAGGATGAAGATGTGAGGTCAGGGGAGAAGGGACTGGGGGCCACCCCACCAGGCAGAGGCAGTGATTTGAAGCCTGTGCTCCCCTGTCCCTCCTCCTGGTCACCAAGCGTCTTGTTTCCTGCCTGGGGGAATAGAAGGAGCCCCTCCCCCCAGGCTCTGGAGGGGAGGGTGGACATTGAGGTGGGTCCCCATCACTGACATTTGCTCACTCTTCTGGACCTCCGTGATGGAGCTCTTGATCTGGCTCCCGGCTCCGCCTCCCCAGATCCATCAGCCGCCTGGAATCAGATGACCTAACTCTTCCTTTCACAGTCATGTTTTTCTTCTGCTCTGATCACCTTGTGTTTGCTAAGTTGCCTGGGGGGCTTCCCTCTTTCCCAGGCCCCTCTGGGCTCTGCTGCTACCCCTCCCCAGAGGACAGGGGCAGGGGATGGGCAGAGCATGGGGACTTGGAGTGGACTAACCCAGACCACCCCCACTCCGAGGGAGCCCAGATGACCTTGGAGACCAGGGGCCAGCCTGAGTCACCCCAGCGTCCCTAGGGCACATACACATGTGGCATGGGGCAATGCTGTTTAAATGCTTGTTAAGTAAGTGCGGGGAAGGGCTGAGTTCTGGGGGGTCCTACGCCTGGAGGGAGGGGCAGGTGTGGGGACCACCACCCAGAGTTCTATCTTGGCTCTGCCGCCTGCTGGCTGTGAGACTGAGAAGTGGGCAAGTGATGAGATCCTTGGAGCCTGTTTCCTCATCTGCAAATGAGGGTAATACTGTCTCCCTGGGTTGCTGTGTGGAGTGGATGAAGTCCTATAAACAAACATACGCTACCTGCTTCGAGCCTGGTGCAGGCGGTAGGTAGGTCCACTGTTTATTGTAAGGTGTTTCTCTGGGAAGGATCCATCCCCCTTGCCTGGGCTGCAGCCTGTTGAGCAGCCTTGGGCTCCCTCAGGGCTAAGCCCCTGTGTGCAGGGAGTTGGTGAGGCACTGGGGATAAACTCGGGGAAAAGCCACAGAAGGTACCTGTGTTCATGGTCCCTCGCCTGTCCCCCTGTCTTGTCTCTGAAGCAGCCTCCCCTGCCCCCTCCCCAGGCCTGGGAGGCAGAACAGGGCAAATGGGTCCTAATTATAGCCCGTCTGGGATCGATGGAGCCTGAGGCCCTGGAGGGGCAGGTTGGTGCGGGAGGACACTGCCAGGCAGCCTGGAAGGGCTGTGTGGTGCAGCCGGGCGGAGCTGGGAGCCGGGCAGAGCTGGGAGCCGGGCGGAGCTGGGAGCTGGGCGGAGCTGGGAGCCGGGCAGAGCTGGGAGCTGGGCGGAGCTGGGAGCCGGCTGGCTGAGGAGTCCTGAGGCTGCTTCTCGGTGCCCTCACCGCAGGGCGTGCGGGCTCCCATGTTAGCACTGGCTGGATGCCCTGGAGAGGGGATGCAGGGCTGGGCTCTGGGAGGGGCACCAGGAAGGGTTGCTGGGATGTGACTCCTCAGGTCTGGTTCTGGAAGCTCAGAAGACGGAGGAGGGGGCAGGGCTGGGTGGGAATTATGGGGGTTTGTAGGAGCACTGTCACAGAAGGTCAGCCCTGGGGGTCCTCAGGGCTACCAGAAGCCGTGCGGGAGAAGACAGTGCGGGTGGGCAGCGTGGGGTCCTCTTCATCGTGTGTCAGTCTGGAACTTTCCTGGAGGAGGAATTTAACCAGGCCAATGGCCCTGGGCTGTGAGGTCTCCTGGGAATGGAGGAAGGGGTCTGTCCAGGGGCAGAGGGCCCGAGGCCTTATCCTCTTAAGGCTCGAGGTGCCCCTACCCATTTCCCAGGCAGGATGGGGCACCGCCCATGGGCGATCCCAGCTTTCTTCTTGAATCTCCCACAGCCACCTGCACATCCCCTTGTCTGTGCGTGCTGGCTGGTCAGTCTGTGACTGTGTGCTGGGCTGGCCTCCCCAGTCTGGGGGACTGCCCTGCTGAGGGGATGGGGGATGTGGGGATGTGGGGAGGAGGCTGGAGGCAGGAGGGAGAGGCCCCCTCCCGATTGCATCAGCTGAGCCTGTTACATAACTGTGCTGGGCATTGCCAGGGTGCGGGGGTGGCTCTGCCCAGGCGGTCTCTTTGCAGCTCCAGGGGAGGTGGAGGTGGGTGGGGGAGTGGGCAGGCGTGGAAGGGCATCGGATCCCCAGCCTGGCTCCCAGCCAGCCATGTCGTTGTTCCCCAGAGCCCTCCACTCCCGAATGGCTCTGGGAGTGCCCATGCACCTTTCCAACTGGCATGAGAATCCTTGCGCCTCCCACATCAGGGTCCAGGGGACTAGATGGGGTTGGCTCCTGTCTCCTCTCCGTGGCTCCTCTCAAAGCCTGCCCACATGAATCCCAGCTTTGGGCCCACCCTCACTCACTGCCTGACCCTTGTGCCAGCCCCAGCAGCTGTGCCCTCCACAGGGTCCTTGGCACTGCCCCCCCGCCGCTGGTCAGGACCCCTGAGCTTGCCTCCCGGAGATGGCCAGCCTACTCTCAGGTCACTCCTTCCTCGGTGGCAGCTCCCTCACCTGCCTGGAGTTGGTTCTCTACATGTCTGTGTTCACTGGCAGGATGGGGAGGGGCTGGGACTCGGGCGAGCCCTGACGCCTGCTCCAGTGCACTGACCTCTGCTGTGCAAGAGAGGGGGTGGGGGCGGTCAGGCCATAGGTCCCTGGCTACCCTGGAGGAGAACCTGGTGCAGAGGGGTGGCCAGTCAGTGGTGCAGCCCCTACCTTCCCCAGGTAGGGAGTGGGACGAGTGGGAGATGGCCCTCCAAGGGCATAGGGGTGGAGGGGCATTCACTGGGCCGCCAGAGTCACCAGCGCCCTCTGGCTGTATCCAGAGTGTGACCAGGGATGCCTTCCCCCTCCCCACTGGTGACTGTGGGGGTCGGGGTCTCAGGCCCCTGCCTGTGTGCTAAGTCGCTTCAGTCGTGCCCAACTTTTTGTGATTCTCTGGACTGTAGCCGCCAGGCTCCTCTGTCCATGGGATTCTCCAGGCAAGAATACTGGAATGGGTTGCCGTGCCCTCCTCCAGGGGATCTTCCCAACCCAGGGATTGAACCACATCTGTTATGTCTCCTGCACTGTCTTCTTTACCACCAGTGCCACCTGGGAAGCCCCCAGGCCCTGGAGTAGACCCCTGTGGAGGATGCGGGAGGGGATGTTGGGGGTGCCCAGGGTGCAGGTGCGTGTCCAAATGTCTGTGGGTCGGACACATTCAGCAGCCAGGATGTTTTGCTCTAAAAGGTGTCCTGCCGGGGCCTTGTTATTTAAACTTGATTCATCGAGGACACTCTGTCCATTTCCCAGTGTAAAGTCCCCTGGGTGGCCCTGGCATGTCTTGCCTTCCTCAGGGTCTCCCAGAGTGTCAGTCTCACAGTGGGGTCCATCTCAGAGGCCAGCCTGAGGCTAAGTGAGACTCCCTGTCCTGTCCCCCACCCCCTGGTGCTTCTCTCTGTGCCCCTGCCTGTGCACATGGGCCATGAGGGTGGGGGTGGGGGTCAAGCTGCTGGTGTGGGGGACTGGCTTTCTTGAAGCCCCTTTGGTGGACCCTTTGGAGGCTCTACTGGCTCATTCTGGAATCTTCCTTCATCCCGGAAGGGCAGATGTAGCTCTCCTCTAGGTGTTTTTTTTTTTTTTTAATAGCATTTTATATACTTAAAAAATTCTTTATTTGGTTGCACTGTATCATAATTGCAGCGAGTGGGATCTTGGATCTTTGCTGCAGCATGGGGGAATCTCTGGGCTTCCCAGGTGGCGCTAGTGGTAAAGAACTCGCCTGCCAATGTGGGGGAAATAAGAGATGAGGGTTTGATCCCTGGGTCAGGAAGATCCCCTGGAAAAGGGCATGGCAACCCACTCCAGTATTCTTTCCTAGAGAACCTCATGGACAGAGGAGCCTGCTGGGCTACAGTCCATGGGTCGCAAAGATTCGGACATGACCGAAGTGACTTAGCACGAGGGATCTTTAGTTGAGGAATGTGAACTCCTAGTTGTGGCGTGTGGGATCCAGTTCTCTGACTAGGGCTTGAACCTGGGCCTCCTGCATTGGGAGCTCCACTGCACCAGCAGGGATGTCTCTGGGTGTTTGTTCCTCCTGTGTCGTCTTGCTGCCGTTGGCCCCCTATAGGACCCTCCCATTCCCCACCCCCACGGAACTCAGGGCTCATACCCTTTATCCCCCTGACATCCTGGGTGGGAGTTAGACCCCAGCCACAGGCTCCCTTTGCGGGGTGGTGAGAAGCACAGAAATGCCCACATGACATATTTGTCTGTTCACCTGGCCTTTTGGCTGGAGGAAAGTGCTAGGAATTCAGGAGCGGTTCCTAGAAAACGCACCTCTCTCTGGGGACTGTCACGCTGCCCGGAGCACCCAGTGGAGTGTGTTTGGCCTTCTGCTGTGTGTGTCCCGGTCCATATGACGGGGATGGGCCTGTCTGGGTGCAGTTGGGGACTAGGCCGGGTGGCGGGGCAGCGTGGCCTTCAAGTCCCTATTAAGGGGGGGTCCTGGCAACCGCCCCGCTGGTCTCTCCTCCAAACTCCCAGGCACTTGCTCTACGGCCCACCCGGCATCACCTAGGGTGATGTCAGTTGCACTCATGAGCTGTCTCCTGGCCCCACTGTAGGCCTCTGGAGGGCAGAGGGTAGCCCCTGACCCTCCCTGGGCCAGCTGGAGATGGCTTTCTGACTCTGTGGAGCTGCTTTCTTCCCAAGGAGCCAGGTCAACAAAGCCCGGCTTGTTAGTCAACAAAGTTAGTCGTTTTTGTTTCAGTTTCTGGAGCACTGTTGTAGCAAGGAAGATGGTCGTTGTCTGATTTTACAGATGACAGGAGGAATGGCCCAGAGAAGTGGAGTGGTGTGACACGGCCCGAGGGGCTGGGGATGACTCTGAGGGGTTGGGACAGGGGAACTAGATGGAGGGAGAAGGGGTGGGCTTTAAATGGGGGCAGGGAGGGGTGGGTGGCCCTGGCCTGGGGCAGTTGGATGGCAGAGGAGCTTGCTGTCCAGCGGCCCCGCCTCTCACTCCGTTCCTGGGTTAGGGAGTGAATCCCTAAAGGAAGCAGCAGAGTCACTCCCTCCCGCTTCTTATTCCTTCAGAAGAAGAAGACGGTGGCCTTGAAGGCTTCGATGACTTTTTCCCAGAGGAGCCCATGAGCCTCCCCAAGAAGAAAAAGTCCAAGAAGCTCAAAGAGAACAGGTCCAAAGGGAAGAGGAAGAAGAAAGAGGTGAGCAGGGCCAGGGCTGCTCCTCCTGGGCCTGTGGAGAAAGACCTGGGCTCCCGGAACCTTCCAGAGAGGGAGGGTGTGTGAGAACAACAAAACAGGCATCTGCCGTGAGCAGTGCCCATCGATACTTGGCCCGAGACGGATCTCATGTCGTTCCCCAACCAGGGATTGAATCCTGGCCCTTGGCAGTGACAGCGCAGAGTCCTAACCACTGGCCCGCCAGGGAGTCCCCAGGTGTGCTGTCTTCTTATTCAGGGTGTTCTGGGGTGTTTATTCTTTCCCCCTTGGTGGCTGTCCTGGGCCGTGACAACACAGGGTCCCCGGCACTTGCACCTCTTCACTGAAGGGCCCTTTTTCTTGCTTGCACCTGTGTCCACTGCCTCCGTGTCCACTTCCTCGGTGCCCTGGGAAACACCTTCTGCCACTGCTGGCAGGCATGTGTCCCTCGGGTTTGCTGCATCCAACCTGTTGTGACTTGGGGTCCTGATGAACGTGATCAAAGTGGGAGAAGAATAAGGAGACCTGAGTATGGGATGAATCTCCTCCGAGTAATCTGAGTGCACATTTCCAGAACACTCCACGCGGAATCACTTTATCCTCAACATCAACCTTGGGAATCGGGGTCAGATGATCATCACCTCCTGGCAGAGGGGCGACCTGGGGCCGACTTGTAGCTTAAAGCCCCTCGCACTCAGAGGGGATGATCCTATGGCAACATGGGGACTCCTGTCTCCCACCAGGTGGGAGCTGCCACTGCTCCTTGGAATCTCCCCATCCTCCGGGTAGCCTTACAGGGAGGCGGTGGTGTGCACCCTGCTTTACAGAGGAGGCTCAAGAGATGAACTTGCCCGGGGTCACAGCGACATGGCTGAGATCTGGCCCCAGGAATGTCCAGCAGCCTGTCCCCCCAGCCTGGTCCTCCCTGCCCTGTGGAGTTTTTGATGGGGAAGCACTGTGGGTTCTCTGGCTTTCTCGCCTCCCCTGTCCAGAGGAGACCCTCCTGGTCCAGCCTCGCAGGGGAGGCTGTGGGGGAGGTGTTAATGGGCTTGGTGACCCTGGGGGCAGAGTAGCAATGTGCTTGTATGTGTGGAGCCTGCTTGAACTCTCTGATGTGCCTCAAAGGCCACCGTGGGCTTCAGGCTTGTCCCTTGCAAGGCTTTGCAGGTGGGGGAGTGTTATGACTTCGCTCTGGAGGGTCCTTGAAGATGCTGCAGGGGGTGGGGAGGAGGAGACCCCTGAAGACAAAGGGCCTGTGATGGCGGGCAGGCCATGCTGGGTGGGATTCTTCCCCAGATCTCCCCAGGCCACTGCCTGCACCTGTCTGAGCCTCACTTCTGTGTCTGCGGTAAGGGGGGTGGTCATCGCTTTGCCCCCAGCCCCTTGTTGGGGGGCAAATCAGATGTGGGCTGGGAGGGAGCCTTCATGTGACCAGTGCCACGAGGAAGGCCAGTAGGCTTGGGGACATCCAGAGTGTTGCCCTACAAGTGTCTGGAGGGTGGCGCCTGCCCAGGACCGTGCCCCCAGGTTCTCATGGTGGTCAGCTGGGGCTGGCCTGTCAGGAGCTCAGAGACTAGGGCAGGGAGGGGTCAGCCCCGCCTCCTCCAGCTGGAGCCTTACAGGTGCGTCCTGTCTGTGCTGTCCCTGGAGCTTGAGGTCAGCATCCTCCCCAGGACTGCCCGCTGAGCTGCTGTCCTCGCTTCTGGGGGGCCCCCATAGGACAGCTGCCCTGTCCAGGCTCCTGGCCTAGGCTGTCCCCAAGCCTCTCCCTGCCCTCTGTGGCCTTGCCAGGCTGTTTGTCTCCTCGGGCGCATATAAACTGCCCTTTCTGCTCCCGGAGGGGCCTGAGTCTCCACCGGGCCCAGTGCCACCCCTGTCCGACACTCTGCTCTTCATCACTGTTGCACCTCAGCTTTGTCTTCACCACCCACTCCTGGCATCCTGGGCTCCCGGATCGACAGGTCTGTCTCCTCCCAGGACACACCCCTAAATCCAGGGCTGCGTGTGGGAAGTTTTGTGAGCTGAAGCGTCCTGTCCCCATTATCCAGGAGGGGAAGTGGAGGCAGGAGAGAGGATGAGGGGGACCCCTGCCTGGAGGCTCCCCATCAGGGAGATGCAATGGACCAGGCCCCCTGCAATGGGGGGACCTGCTGCAGCTCCTCTCCCCACTCTGGCCTGCTGGTCTGTCCTTGTTGGGAGTAGAGAATAGATGGTTTGGGGCTGGTGGGGCCCTGGGATTCAGGGGTCGACTTCCTGGTCGAGCTGTGAAATCTGGACCTGCTGTGGCCACTGGGCTCACCCCCCGGACCCGGGGCTCCCTGGACACGGGGGGAGGGGGATTCTGGGTCCTGGGGCTGAGCACAGGCACCTCCTTCCCCAGGTCCTCAGCGATTTCTCTCTTTCAGCTTCTTTCCTGGGAAAAGGAGGGAGGCTGGGCCAGCGTGGGCTGTTCCATCTGGCCCTTGGTCTCAGGCCTCAGGCTGGGTCTCTGCCCGGTTCCCAAATAGTGATGAAGGCCCATGAGGGGAGCCCCAGGGGCCTGTGGCCTCCCTTCCCGGCTCCAGGTGGGGGTGAGCTTTCTCTGGCCTTCCTGGATACCGGATACAGCAGGCCCCTCCCTGAGGCCCTGGTCAGGAAGGAGGCAGGATGTGGGCAGAGTCTTGGCGGTGCTGAGGCAGGGGCTGGGTGAGGGGCCTGCGGCCAGGGGAGAGGGGCTGATGGCTTCTGAGGACAGGAGGGTGGTGCCTGCCACCCTCGTGCTGGGACCACCCTGGTCACGCAGGTCTCTCGTCTCTCTTCTCCAGCCCTACCTGGACACAGGGTTTTGCTTTTGTCTCTGAGCCCAGCTCTCACTCCTGTGGCCGGAACTTGGCCTCTGTGAGGGACCCATCTCTCGCTACCTCTTCCCTGGCCTCCTCTTCCCTCCTCTGCATTTCTTCCCTGCCCACCTCATCGTTCTCCTGCCCTCTCCCTCATCTTCTCCTCTCCCCCTCCTCTCACTTCCTTACCCTCTCTCCTCTGCACCGAGACGCAATTCCAGATCTCAGAGGGCATGGAGGCCAGGGGAGACTGGAGGGCTGCAGGAGCTGGGCAATGCAGGCAGTCCCCCAGTGTGGCCCTCGGACCATTGCTGCCCCCGGCTCCCTGCCACCGCACCGCTGAGAGCCTGGCTTGGCAGCCGTCAGATTTCCGAGGTCTAAACACTCTGCCTCTGGAGAGAGGGATCTTGGCCGCCATGTGCCCACTGCCTGCTCCTCTACCCGCCTGCAGATCCGAGTTCTTATGATGTGGGTGGGGGAATGTCACCCCTTTGCTCCTTTTCATCTCCATCCAGGTGGCCCCAACCCAAGACCATGGGTGGAGGGAGCAGAGGGCCCCCCGGGTGGTGGAACCCATGCAGCGGCAGGCTTTTGGCGGGGGCTGGGTGGGGGGACAGGCATCGAGTCGTGAATTCTGATTTACATAAAATAACCGGGCTTCGGCTGGAACCTGAGCATATGTAGATGAAGCTCCTTGTCAGACCCAGCGCAGGAGGGAGAGATGATTTCAACCTGTACTGCAGCGGTTACCATAGCAACCAATTATTCAGTGCTAAATTATAACTGTTTATAACACTCGTGAATGGGAAGGCTCATGTTTCATTCTTTCTTTTTCCCTCTCAGTCTTGAAGGACCCCAATTTGAGAATGACCAACTCTCCGAGTCCCTCCTTTTGAGTTGAAATGCCGCCTTTTTAAGAGATGTGATGTGTGCCAAACTCAGGCATAGAAGAAAGGGAGAGGGAGATGGAAGGCCTGGATGGAACGACATCTTCAGAGCTGCAGGGGGGAAGGGTGGACACTGGCCGCCCGCTAGGGATCCCCAGGGCCAGCATTGGTGGCTTACTGTGCCTTCTGTGGGCCCGAGGCTCAGGGTAGAGACCCCTCCTGCTTACCCCCAAGTCCTCACACACCCAACTTGGGAGCAGCATCTAAGGCAGCTTTGCACGTGGATTCTGTTGGGACTCCAAGTTCACTTGGGTTCTTCGACCATTGGGGTGTCTCCTGTAGTCACACCCGGGGCAGCTGCAGCCCAGAGGACAGCGCCAAGGTCACGGCCTGATAAGTCCTGATGTTCAGAGCCCAGGTGTGGCTTGGTGCTGAGATTGCTTTAGGGATTTTTTTTCAGGCATTTTTGTCCTGTGCCTGTACCTCCCTTGTGAATGTGGCTTGGCCCGCACCACCCCCAAAAGTTTCAAGATGCCGTATGGCTGGTCTCCTCCTAGTTTTTGGTCCTTCCTGCCCTTCTGGCCACTGGCTGCTCTGCATCCCTCCGGGTCCTGCTGATGGGTGACCCCTCTTCCAGTTGTTTTCAGAACCATGTGCTGCCCTTCCTTTTGCTCCTTTGTCTGCAAGGGAAGATTTTGGGAAAACAAAACACAGAGAAAGGAGGCCCTGGTCTCGATGGATGCAGACAGGTGCTGTGGGTACAGAATTATTGCACCAGCAGGAAACTCATTCCCAAAGACCTGTCCTGCATCCCACCAGCCACCAACCCCCCTGCCCCTGGCTGTGTGAGCAAGAGGGCTTGGATGAGATTGGGGTACAGATAGGGGTGGATCAGGCAAGGTGAGCCTCATTTTGGTGGGGGGAGAAGGAAGGGCACAGAGGAGATTAGGGAACAGATGGGGAGTTGGAGAATTGGAGAACCACCTCTTCTTTCTGGCCAGCTTTCCTCAGTGCAGGTAGACGGGATGAGGAAAGGTCTCTCCATTCTGTGAAATGGGAGGCTGCCATCATTGTCACTCTAGTGGGTGACTGGGGCCACTGACATGCCCAGTGTAACTCCAGCTCATTCCTCTAGAAGGAACTTTGCCCTCCTGCTCCCCCACTTAGACCCAGAGTGGCTGCTGGACCAACCCTCCTGGCAGTGCCCAGCTTGGGGCCCTCTGCCAGGCCTGCTCCTCCTGCACTGTGCACACACAGACAGAGTGTCTGCTGGAGGCACCTTCCCTGCCTCTTCCTACCTCTAGCTCCCTCTGGGCCCTGCCTTCAGAACTGCGCCGGCCACCTCTCACTGCTCCTCCACTTGGGATGTGGTAGCCTGGGATCTGGCTCCCAGCAGATGCTCAGGGAAAAACCCCACAGATGCAGCCACAACAGCCTCTTCTTGTTGCCTGTGTGTATGTGTGTGTGCACGCACATGCGTGCTCAGTCGTGTCTGACCCTCTGTGATGCCGTGGACTGTAGCGCACCAGGCTACAGTCCATGGGGATTCTCCAAGGAAGAATACTGGAATGGGTTGCCATTTCCTCCTCCTGTTGAAGAGTTGAAGGAAGGGTTGCCTCTTCCTGACCCAGGGATTGAATGCATGTCTCCTGTGTCTCCTGCGTTGGCAGGCAAATTCTTTACTGCTAAGCCACCAGGGAAGCCCCAGCTACCCTGTAACTGTTGTCCGGCTGCAGGTGTTGTCCATGCACTGGACTTTAGTCCAGGCTGGATTTGCAGAAACGAGGAAGATGAGGCTGGTTGGGTCCTCCAGCTTGTGGTCCTGGTCGCATCTTTGACTTCCAAGCAGAATTGGGGGCATCGTGGGTACTTGAGTCTCCCCTATTTCANTGTCTCGGTATATTCATTATTTACATAATAACCAACTCTAATAAACTCTTGACCTCGATAGGTGCACGTAATTAGCACAACTGTTACACCTACGGCATCTGCATCTGGAATGAGTCCTGGGTTAGGTGCATCAGCCTAGAATCATGTAAAAAAAAAAAGAAACACAGCACAAAATGTTAACCATAAGCAAAACTGGAGTTTTGGTTACACTGGGCACCTTCAGTCAAGGGCACAGCAACCAAAACTTGGAAATCATAGTAGGAAGGCAAATGCTCGTTTTTGAAACTGACTTATAGCTAGAAAATATAGTTCATATGTTTCTCCACAATATGCCTTAGTACCTGAAAACATCACCACGTCTAGAGGAAAATACATGTGGCTACTGTGTGTGCTGGTTCATGATGGATTATGCAATATTCAATTACAAAACCTTTTATAAAATACAGTAAACAAATCAATAGTCTTATTGAATCCAAGCTTCCCCAGTCATAATTTCAGACCTTAAAAATTAGTAAACATTTAATTATCCCATACAGCCTTTTGGCAGCAAATGTTTATTATCCAGTTTCCTAGGACCGATATTCTCATATCCAGTCAACACCCTGCCCTCACAGATATTCTAATAGGAAATTAATATAAAACTGAAAGTGGAATGGAAATAGTTTTATAGCAGAATTTCAAAAAATACAAATAGTCCCACGTACTATGGAAATTCCGTGAAGGTAGAGATTGTTTGAGGCAGATCTTGTTTTGAATCAAACTGCTGTAAGCTGAAACTTGGGGCACGTGGACTGGAGGTGGCTGAGCAAAGGCTTGGGCCCTGTCCACAGCCACATGGAAGACAAGAAGGGCTTAGCTGGAAGGCGTCACAGGCTGGGGACAGGCAGTGGCAGCACTGAGCATGGCCGAGAGCAGCCACTCTGATAGCATGAAGCATATGAAGTCCCACAGGTTGGCTACTCTTGCTGCGGCACCAAGGGCCATCCCTGGGCCTGGCTGAGCACTTCAGCTCATGCCTCAGCTTGGGAGCACTTCTGACTGGTGTTCTTGGGCCATTATCATAAAAGACTCATGATTACTGTATACCTACCACATGTAGGTGACACAGAAAGGCACAGGACACCCAACTAGTCACCCAGACTAGAAACCTATCACCCTCAGCTTCCCTACCTCCCATATCTAGTCAGTCTCAATGTCTGCTGCTGCTGCTAAGTCGCTTCAGTCGTGTCTGACTCTGTGTGACCCCACGGACGGCAGCCCACCAGGCTCCCCCGTCCCTGGGCTTTTCCAGGCAAGAACACTGGAGTGGGTTGCCATTTCCTTCTCCAGTGCATGAAAGTGAGAAGTGAAAGTGAAGTCGCTCAGTCGTGTCCGACTCTTAAGTGACCTCATGGACTGCAGCCTACCAGGCTCTGCTGTCCATGGCATTTTCCAGGCAGGAGTACTGGAGTGGGGTGCCACTGCCTTCTCCAGTTTCAATGTCTACCATCTCTGAAAGCAGAATTCAGGTCTTCATCTCTCATCTGGAATATTGCTAAAACTTCCCTACTGGTCTTCCCCAGCGGTAGCCTACTTGCACTGTGGCCAACATGCTAATGCTATCTAAGTGTAGATCTATTCCTGTCTCTTCACTGGGTTTTAAAAACCTCAGGTGATTACCCTAATTTCTGACATTAAAAAAACCCTCCGTTTTTAGCTTCATTTATAAGGCCCCTCACAATTGGTCTCAATCAATATTATAATCTCTTTAACTCCACCTCTTGGTCTAGAAATGTAAGTTCTTTAAAAAGTAGTAATAATTCTAGTAGTAGTAATGCCTTTGTGCCTTGCATATATTCCTTCCCTAACTTGATGAAAAATTCATATTTGAAGCTTGTGTCAAATGTATCCTTCTTAGTAGGGCACTTTCTAATCCAAACATATATAGCACTCTTTATGCACAACAACCTTCCCTGAAATTCTAAGCTTTATCTTGGGCAGGAGTCCCATCCAACTCATCTTTGTGATTTCAACTCTGGCATGGTTCTAGGTGCAGTATATANTGTTTAAAGCCCTCTCTCACAGGACCTCCTTTGTTCCTCTTACTGCCATTTACAGCATCCCCATTTCATAGATGAGGAGACTGAGGTCAGGGTGTTGCAGTGACTTGCCCAGTTTCCTGGTTAGCAAGGATTTCATAGCTCAGAGACAGCCTCTGTCCTGAAGCCTCCCAAGGGAGCCCCAGAACCTTTCGTGGATCCACCTGTCTCATCCCTGGTCTGGTCTGTGGGCAGGTGAGAGCCAGCCCCAAGCCCCTCCCTTGGCAGGCCCCACAGCCTCTGTCCGCGGTGCTGAAGCTGGTGGTGGCTGCCTCCTCCCATCCTTACCTTCGCTGGGGTGTAGGCCTTATCTCTCAGGTCTTCCGAAGGGTGCTCTTTCCAAGCTGGCCGAACTCTACACCCTCAGAGGAAATGGACATTGCCGCGTGACCTCTGCCTCCCCAGACAGAGGCAGAGCTGGGAGCTGTGGCTATGAGCGCTGGGAACAGGATTGCGTGTGAGGCTGTCCTGTCCTGGGTAGGCTCTGGCAGGTGCCAGGACCGGTGCAGTGCCCCTGGGGCCCAGTGTGGCCAACCAAGTCAGTATTCCGGTAAACACTTGAGTTCCGGAAAGGCCCAGGCCCTGCTGCCTGCCAGCCACCAGCCAGCACACTGACTCAGCAGCTTAATGAGCATAAAAGGTTTGGAAGCAGGGAGCTGGCCTAGGCAGAGAGTGAGCTGAGCAAGCAGAAGAATCAGGAAGTGCAGGGACCCCATCGGTGGGTCCTTTCCCAGATGTACCTCAGGGAGAACCTCCCTCCTGGAAAGAGACGCTCAGACTGTAAACATGGCTGGACAGGGCAGCAGTTGGCCTGGACAGACAGACCCACTATCCTTACTGCCCTCCGTCTGCTCAGCTCCTCTTCCATCTGCTCCTTCCCTCCCCCACCTTCCCTCCTCTCCCTAGTCCCCTCTTTCCTCCTCCCTCTCCATTTCCTCTTTTGCTTCCCTCCCTCATTCCTCTTCTCACATCCTTCATCTCCCTAGTTCTCTCTTCATCTCTTCTGTGCCTCTCTTTGCTCACCTTGAAGAGAGAGTAAACCACCAGCATGGCAATGCCAAACATCATCTTTCTTGGAGCATCTGTGCCCAGCCTCTCCTGCAGACTCTGGCTTGGAGGGGCCTCCTCAGCCCACTTACATCTTCAAAACCCCAAATACACAGCTTACTCAGAGGGACAGTGACTTTCTAATAGGGGATGCTCTGTAAACACCCGTATCTCCATATAAACGGGCCGTTTTATGCCTATACAGACGGGAAACTAAATCAAGGAAGCCAAGCTTAAGAGCTGCCTAAATTACCTTGTCTCATATTGAGATGAAGCAGCCAGGATGAGGGCCGTGGGGAAGGTGAGCTTGTGCCTTAGCAGCTCCTGGAGAGCAGATAAAACTGGGATGACTTCCCTGGTGGCTCGGTGGGTAAAGAATCCATCTGCAGGAGACACAGAAGATGTAGGTTTGACTCCCAGGTCAGGAAGATCCCCTGGAGAAGGGCATGGCAAACCAGTCCAGTATTCTTGCCTGGAGAATCTCATGGACAGAGGAGCCTGGTGGGCTACGATCCATAGGGTCACAAAGAGTCGGGCACGACTGAAGTGACTGAACACTCAGCACGTGTGCTGGATGTTAACCACAGGTTTCACCTGACACAAACAGCTCCATAGGATGCAAAGATAAGCAGAGCGGTGCGGAGGTGGGGTCCGGGGCAGAAGCCGGGGGCCCTTCTCCAGCCTAGCCTGCATTTTGTTTTTTGGCTCTGGACATCACATCCTCTGTGTGTCCAAGTGTCATCCCTGACCCTTGTGTTACAATCTGAGTCCACAGAAACCCGAGGCAGAGCCTGGACCTCACTCTGGGGCGTCCAAACAGCTGCCCTGTGCTTGTGCATTGTGAGGGTGAAGCCTGGCTTCACACGATGCCTTGACTGACCTGCATGGCACCGTTTGTCATGTGGGGGATGAGACCCTTGCCCCATGCTGGTTCCAGGTGATTGGTGCTTTGGTGATCTGGTGGCTGAGACTGATCCAGAAAGCGTGGGCAGACTGACTCTTCCAGGAGGCCACTTGCAGGCCAGGACTGATGCCTAGGACTGGGGGCCTTTGTTGTCCTCACCATCCCCCTTTCTCTTCCAGGGGAGCAATGACGAGCTATCGGAAAATGAAGAGGATCTGGAAGAGAAGTCGGAGAGTGAAGGCAGTGACTACTCCCCGAATAAAAAAAAGAAGAAAAAACTGAAGGACAAGAAGGAGAAAAAAGCTAAACGGAAAAAGAAAGATGAGGAGGAGGATGACAATGAAGATGGGTGCCTCAGGGTAACACTGAGGCCTGGCCGGGGGTGGGGGGCACTCAGGAGTGGGGCTGAGCCCCTGCTGCCAGCTCTCTGCCTTCTGCCCCCAGAGCCCCTGCATGAAGAGCCTCCTTTCCCACCAGTAGGTGTAAAGGCAGATAGGTCTGGGGGTGTGAATGTGTCCATGTGCACACGTGGAAAAGTTGGACACGAGTTTGTGAGAAATACTGTATCCACAAGTCTTCCAGACACATCAGAAATAACAATGGGATGACCGTTAGGAGTTGGGGAAGGAAGTCAGGCAGCCTTTTGCTGATGTCCGTTGTCTTGCCTGGCCTAGCGCAGAGCTGTTTCCAAGGGGAGCGATGGTCGGAACTCAAGTTTGGTGTCAGTAGCCTCTCGCTCGGAACAGTTTGGGAAAATAGAACAAACGGAGCTTTTGCCAAGAAGCAGCAGCCATGGGACCTCCCTGGTGGTCCAGTGGCTAAGACTCTGCACTTGGCACGCAGGGAGTATGGGTTCAATCCTTAGTTGGGGAACTAAGATCCCATCTATTGCATGTGTGCATGCTCAGTCATGTCGAACTCTCTGCGACCCTATGGACTGTAGGACACCAGGCTCCTCTGTCTATACGATTCTCCACGAAAGAACACTGGACTGGATTGCCTTGCCCTTCCCCAGGGGATCTTCCTGACTCAGGGACTGAACATGGTACAACCAAAAATTTAAAAAGAGAAAGAAAAAAAGCTGCAGCAGCTGGATAGCTCTGCTTACTGTAGAAGGTGGATTTACTTAGCACGTGTTCTGAAATTCTGCCCATGTGGGTGTCTAGGAGAGTGTCCCAGGGCAGTGTCCCAGCGTGAGTCAGGGCAGCTGTAGCGATGGGCCTACAGCTCTCCCCAGGGGCAGAAGCCTCTTCCTCGAGAACGTGAATGTGGGGAGCAATGTGACTGAGCCAAGGCTCTGGAAATCTAAAGGCCACTCCATGGAGCGGGGGAGGGCTGAGGGTAAGGCAGGCAGGGTAGATGACAGCAGCACACCCGGGTGTCTCCTGCTTCTGTCCATCTTTCCCCGAGGTTCCGTTTGGGCTGGCTGCAGATCTGAAGATCAGCGCTCTGTAAATATTAGTACAGTGGCTGATGGGTGAGGCAGAGGTGGTAACTATCAGCCACTGAAGTTGGGAAGTGCCCGCGATGCCCTGACACCCAGGGGGGAGCTCATTAGCTGGCTGGCGTGTTGTGAGTCATCTGTGACTGATAACAGCTGAAAGGCTGACAGCTTTGGAAGATGAACTTATGGGAGCGATTCAGGGTGATCCTGGAGTGATGCCATTGCTTGCTCACTTGTTGCTCTGCTTCCTTGTGGGAGCAGAGGCCCGATATGCCTCCAGGAATGACTGTGTGTCAGGGGCAGTTCGGCCCAGGGAGGAGGTCCCACATCGGAGAATCTCTGAACCATCACAGAGATCAGGAGATCAGGAAGCGGGTCCCTTGGGGCTGAGGGAGACTGTCCTGGATGGCCTTCTCTTGCTGGAACAGACAGCCCAACCCTGAGGGGCTTAGGCAGTCAAAGAGGTTTGTTAGATAAGCAGCCCCAAGAGCTGCGAGGTAAGGGGACTCCAGTTCGGGGGACCCAGTGGTGTGATCCAGGGCCCTGTTTCTTTGCCTTTGTGGGGTCAGCTCTGGGTTCAGGCCAGGCATCCTCAGGGCTGAGAACGAGTGTAACAGCAGCTCAGGGTTTCCTAGACTCCCACTGCCCCGTCCAGCAGGAGGGGAAGCTGGTCTGTCTCCTAGTTTTCCTTATAGGAGGCCTAGGGCTGCCCCTGCCTGGACTGGTTAAGTCACATGCCCACCTGGACCAAAGATGCAGCCTGGGAGTGGTGTGTGCTGATTGGTGGAATGGATCGGTGGGCGGGGCTGGGCTGCCTAGAACGAGTGGGGAATCTGAGTGAGGGTGCTGTTCCAAGGACCTCTGCTAACTCCTTCCCTCCCATGAGGTAGGTGCTTTATCCTCATTTTACAGATGGGGAAGCTGAGGCACAGAGAGGTGAAGTTAGCTTGTTCACCTCTCACTGACACTATGTGACAGAACCAGGATTGGTACTTAAGTCTGTCTGGCAGGTTCTAATCTCATCTCATAGTCATCTAATCTCATCTCATAGTCAGCACTACCTGCCGTCCCATCCCGGGTCTGCTTGGTGACCTGATGCCCGGGCTGGCCATCTCTGTGCCCTTGGGAACTCACACACCTCCCTGTGCCTCTGCTCCTAATGTGAAGCAGTCGCTGAGGGCCTCTCTCTGGGCTCTGCCCCCAGCTGGACCACTGCTCCATGCTCTGCTCTGGCCAGGGCACACCTTCCTGGCCCCAGAACCCAGCAGCAGCCTGTCCTTTCACGAGGTCCAAGTGTGACTGTATCACCCCAAGGTGACAGCCTGGGGCAGAGAGAGTCCTGTACTTACTCCTGTCCTGGGCACGCACATGGCTTCCCCTCAAACCCCCACATTAAACCCAGATACATGGTACCACGCCCCCTCATAAGCTGGCATCTGAGGCATTCCTACTGCTCAAGGGCCTGGCAGCCTGGAGTGCTCTGGGGTATTTTCAGTTTGGGGTGTGAACTGGTCTTGTGAAGTTGCAAGTTGCAGACATGATCACCCCGGCTTTTCCCAGGCCTCCTGGGTGGGGCTCCAGGGATGGGGGTGCAGGTTAGAAGGACCCCCACCTTTGATTCCATCTCGGCCCCTGTGTCTGCAGGAGCCCAAGTCCTCAGGGCAGCTCATGGCCGAGTGGGGCCTGGACGACGTGGACTACCTGTTCTCCGAGGCCGACTACCACACGCTGACCAACTACAAGGCCTTCAGCCAGTTCCTCAGGTGGGCCTCAGGGCACCGGGGCTGGCCACCCACGGAGATGGCCTTCCTGGGGGAACCCAGCGGGGAGCCGGAGGGACAGGGTCCTGGGCTCCTGGGGTGGGGGGAGTGTCGGGCTGACATTGATTGACCCTGGGCAGAGCTGGCAGGAGGGACAGGACCTTCTACTTCCACAGATGGTCCTGCCCTCCCTTGCTGGTCCTGCCCCCAGGAACGATGGCCTCAATCAGTCCCGAGGCCTTAACCCCCTTGTCCACTCTCAGCTCTAGAAGAAATGGAACTGGACCCCCAGGGTCCTGCTGGAGGCCCCTGCCTCTGGGCCTTCGGTCTTACCGGGTCTGGAAACCCAATTAGAGGGTGACCAGCCCTGTAAATAGGAAATCGGGTGTTGAGGGTGGACGGCTGTCGCTGGCTTGGTCCTCTTCCTTGGCTCTCCATTCAGTCCACTTTTCCCAGTTTGCCACATATTCCAAATGTGGGAGAAGATGGGTGGGCCCTGTGGGAGTCACATGGGGGTCTCGTCCCCTCCATGGGGCTGCCCTCACCCTTTGCTTCCCCCCACCCCCATGCAGACCGCTCATCGCCAAGAAGAACCCGAAGATCCCCATGTCAAAGATGATGACCGTCCTGGGTGCCAAGTGGCGGGAATTCAGTGCCAACAACCCCTTCAAGGGCAGCTCGGCGGCAGCAGCTGCAGCAGCAGTGGCCGCGGCCGTGGAGACGGTCACCATCGCGCCTCCCCTGGCTATCAGCCCCCAGCAGGCACCCCAGCCTGTGCCCATCCGCAAGGCCAAGACCAAAGAGGGCAAGGGTATGGCTGCGGGTGGGTGGCACCCAGTCCTGCTGTCCGAGGCCTCTCAGACCTTATAGCTTGGGGCGGCTGGGACAGCTGGGCTGGTCTTTACCCAGGACCCAGTGCCTTGGTTGACCTTGGATCCACACTCCCTTTCTCACCTGTGTGGTAGCATCCGTCCTGCCTCCCTTCTGGGGCTGGTGGACAAATGGAGGGGACAGTGGGCTCAGAGTTTTGGGAGTTTTCCCGGGTATAGAGGAGGGGACCACGGCAGCCCAGGCTGCTGGGAGTTGAGGGGCTCTTGTGTTTGAGGCTGCACCATTCCCAGGAGAAGGGGTCCTAAAATGACCCGTTGATCCCTCTTCTGAGTGCCTGGCCTGGGTGGGCATGGGCATGGTCAGGGCCGGCCTCCCAGGGAGACCCAGAAGGAGGTCCAGATACAAAATCGGACTCCGTGGTGGTGTCTGGCTGGGGACAGCAGAGGCACTCTCTGTGATTTGAAGTTCTCGGGAAGGGGCTTCTCTGCCCTGAGTGGAGGGCTTCTGGCCCCCGTGGAGGTAGGGCCGTTGATCTCTCCCAGACTCTGAATGGTGGGCTCACCTGCAGCTCACCTTCCTGGTGCCATGACCTGGGTTTTGATGGAGGATGGAGGAGACTGTGAGGACCTCTTGTTTGTGCCCCAAGCAGCTCTGGTCTCTGGGACAATGCATTCCTTTGCCAGGTCCCGCAGGGACCCTGGTGGGCAAATGATGCAGTCTTCAGCAACTGCTCCTGCTCAACTCCCTCGCCAGCCGCCCAGCCAGCCTTCTTTCTCATTTCCTCTTGGGCTCCAGCTGCTGAGTTATTGACTCCCTGAGCTGCCTATTCAGAACCTGAAAAATTGAAATAGATTTTCCATGGCGCCACTGAGGTTACAGCCGGGCTGCCAGCCCCATCTCTCTGTGTGGATGTGGAGAGAGGAGGGCCTCGGGTGAGGCCATCTGCCTCCAGGCCCCCACCTTCCCTGCTCAGCCTAGTGGGAAAGGCTGCTGGAGGCGGGTCATTACTCCCCAGGTGGTTAACTGTCCTGTGGCCAGCTCCATAAAAACACAGCCTCACCTCTACTGGCCACAGAGGTGGGGGAGGTCTTGTGTGGTGCCAGTGTTGGGGTATAGTGGGCAACCTGGAGGCTGGCTGCTGCGGGAAGGGCTCCTTGCTCTAGCCAA
>SJYV01009798.1:2578261-2678123 GCA_006410875.1 Neotragus pygmaeus
ACAGTCCTTGCTCTAGCCAACCCTCCAGGGCCCAGGTATGAGCTGCAGGTGGGTGGGCGTGCCCTTGGCGGCCCTGGTGGACCTGGGGGTCTGTGGCTTTGCTGGGGACAGCTCCTTTCTGGGGAGAGGGATGAGACAGGGCTGATTCCAAGATGGCAGTGCAGTGGCTAGGACCCGGACTGGACCAGGGTTATGCGCTGGCCTCCCCTGCTACTTGCTGTGCAGCTTTAAGCAAAGATGTCACCTCTCTGAACCTCAGTTTTCTCGTTGGAAAAGAGGCGACAGCAGAAATGATCCTTTCCTTACTAGGTTGCTGTGAGGCTGAGTGAAAGCATGGTGGTAAGTGAGCGAGCCGTGTTGCTTTTCAGGGCCTGGAGTGAGGAAGAAGATCAAAGGCTCCAAGGATGCGAAGAAAAAGGGCAAAGGGAGAAAGGTGACTGGGCTCAAGTTCCGCTTCGGAGGGGTTGGCAGCAAGAGGAAGAAGGGGTCCTCGGTGAGTGCGAGTGTGAGCGTGAGAGTGTGTGGAGTGCACACCATGCAAAGATTGGGTGACTGAAAAGCAGGTTGTCAGTTCTTTCTCCTGTACCAGGCAGGGGCAGGTCCTGTTCCCCTCCCCCACCCTCTCTTCCTGTTCCCCTTCCCCACCCTCTCTTCCTGTTCCCCTTCCCCACCCTCTCTTCCTATGCTACATGCCTGCCTGCTGGGCTTGTGTCCCCCACTTGACTGGTGAGGGGTCAGCCTGGATCCTTCCAGGGGTCCTTGGAGTGTGGCCTCTGGGTGGTCCATGCCTCCAGCTCTTCCTCCTGCCCACCCTGCTAAGCTGGAGTCTCAGTCCCGGCTCCCTTGGCCCCAGCTGCCTCTTTATCTGAGCAGCAGGCGGGAGAGTCCTGGTGGGGCCTGGATGCCCAGGTCTGCCAGGAGAGTGGGCCCAGGAAGGAGGCCTGCATATGGGGGCAGGCAGGGCTCCAGCTAGGGCTACAGCCCTTCAAGGGCAGCTCTGGCACTCGGTTCAGAATGAACCTAAGTCCGTGTCTGAGCCTTTGAGCCCTCTTTCTCCGGGGGTGGGGGGCATTCATCCCTCCCTCCTGCTCCCACAGGTTACCTACTTCCCTCAACCTCTCAGCCCTGCAGAGGGGCAGGGATGGAAGCCATCTCTTTGTCCTTTGGAAGAGGCAAGTGACAGGTCTCAAGTGTAGCTGCTGTGGAGGGGAGCATGGAGCAGCAGGTGTCCCCATTTAGCTTAGCTTTTGAGCCGAGACTAAGGTGCTTGGCCCTCTGCTCCACTTCAGTGAACCCTGCTCTGGAGCTGCTCACAGTCTGGAAGAGTTTGGGGGCATGTACTAGGAGAGAGCCAATGACATGCAAATGGAATAGGCCGGACCTGGCACACAGGCTGTGCAACAAGTCTCATTAGGGAGAGATCTGGGAAGGCTCCTTGGGGGAGGTGTCCCTAGGGCTTCCCCTTGAGGGATGTGTTGGAGTTTGGCAGGGTGAAGGGCAGGGCCTGGGAGAGTTATGAGGGCTGGAGAGCAGGGCTTGGGGAGGGTGGCAGGCCATCAGCCNTGTGTGTGTGTGTGTGTGTGTGTGTGTGTGTGTGCACCCGGGGGTGTCTGAGAGGCGGTGCCTGGCGGGTGTTGCTGTCAGCAGCCAGGGTGGTGGCTGGAGGTCCCTGCTGGGAAAGGGTGGCGCTGGGGGTGGGTTTGAGGTGTGGGGTCTGCTGGTGGTCTCCTCCCAGCACTGCTCCGCTTCCTCTCGGAAGCCCTTTGTGTGGGGAGCATGGAAGCCCAGAGCAGCAGGTTCGAGCCCACCTCTGACGCCGAACAGTTCTGCAGCTGAAGACAAGTTGCTTCTTTGTGCCTCTGTTTCCTCATCTGAAAAATGGGAATAACAGTCACACCTACATCACAGTGACATCTTACACACATGCCTTCCCAACTGTAAAGTTCCCAGAACAGCGCTGCCAGGAGTCCAGAATCAGTGTCTCTGGGGAAGCCAGAGTAAGGGAGGGCTGCTCCCTCCCGGAGGCCCCCAAGGGCCCACCCCCACCTTCCAGGCCCAGCGCTCTGCTCTCTGCTGCCCTCATCAAGGCCTCTCTCTTGACTCCCACCACCTGCTTCCCTCTGACGACAGCCCTGTGGTCACGTCCTCCCCCACCCCGTGAATCCAGGGGGACCTCCCTCCCGGGACCCTTCCCCTCATCACATCTACAGGGTCCCCTTGGCCTTGTGAGGTGACAGGTTCCAGGATCCGGACGTGGGGGGCTCTGGGGCGTGCTTCAGCCCGCACCCCTGTAGGAGATCTGGTGGGGAAAGTGGAGTGCACGGCAGACTGAGAAACACCCCTTCAGTGATGGGTATTAATTCCAGTCATCATATTTGAATGATTAATTTGGCATCACTTAGATATTAAATAATGTGGTGATTTGGGTCTTCCCTCATAGCTCAGTTGGTAAAGAATCCGCCTGCAAAGCAGGTGACCCTACTTTGATCCCTGGGTCGGGAAGCTCCGCTGGAGAAGGGATAGGCGATTCACTTCAGCACTCTTGGGCTTCCCTGGTGGCTCAGCTGGTAAAGAATCCACCTGGAATGTGAGAGACCTGGGTCAGATCCCTGGGTTGGGAAGATCCCCCGGAGGAGGCAAAGGCTACCCACCCCAGTATTCTGGCCTGGAGAATTCCATGGACTGTATAGTCCATGGGGTCGCAAAGAGTTGGACACAACTGAGTGACTTTCAATTTAGAAATAAATTATTCTTTGCTCATCATAAAATGATTAAGCATCCATCCTGCAGACCCTTGTTCTGTCGCCCTTGAGGCTGCGCTTGTCGTCCTGTGATGACATGCTTTCCTTTCTGCCCAGTTCCGTCACGTGTTTGGTGTGGACACATTACTTACTCTGTGTTAGGCTTGTTCCTGGAAACTGTTTCCCAAGACCCGAGAATTTCTTCTGACAATGTTAAAACGATTGTTTAAAAAACATACACTCTTTAAAAAAACACGTTCTATTATATCTTGGATCTTCACAGTGTAATTTACTCAGTGTGTTGCTTTCGGAAGTGATCTTTAAAGGGTTTTGTGAGAAGGGTCCTCCCAGCGGGCCTGACTGCCATCCTCCGAGAGGCCCACGTGCGGGGCTGGCGTCCAGGAGCTGGGGTGTCGGGAGGGCCCCCAGCACCCCCACGGATGGGGGCTCCCTGGGCTTCCGTGCTCTGTCTGTGCTCACGCCCTCCTCCCTGGGGCTGGATTGAGTGTCTGCCCAGCAGAGGGACCCGCAGGGCTGGCCCCCAGTAAGAACCCCGGTTCTGAGTCTGTGACACGCTTCCCTGGGGACACGTGTCTCTGTGGGTCTGTGTGTGTCCTCGGGACGGGGTTCTGGAAGCTGGGGCCCGTCTCCCCTGGACCCCACCCCTCCCCCACTGGACCTTCCCCCATCGCTGGCTCCGCTTCGCAGGTTCTCGCTGTGATGGATCCGAGCTGAGAGGACCAATGTGCCCAGTCCTGCGCGTCCTCCTGCTGGAACCCGGGGTGGCCTTGGGGACCCCGACACGGAGGTCCTCAGGGAGCGTGAGACGTGGAAGGTTCTGGTGTTGCCGTGTGAGTGTGAGGTACTTTAGCCGATTTTTATGACTTTCTTCCACCTTTTTTTAAGCTGGTTCGCCTGCATCCAGTCCCAGGGCGGACCTCCCTCTCTGCTTTTCCTGCTGAGGCTCTTCGAGACGCCAGCTGAGTTTCACCCCCCTGGTCCATCTGTGTAACATGCAGTGAGCAGGCCCAGGGGGGCTTGGGATCAAAGAGTCCCAGGAAGCAAGTCCCCCCCTGCCAGGAGAGCAGGGCCAGGTGGGGAGGGGCAGAGAGCGGCCTCCTGCCCGGCAGGGCTCAGCGAGGACTGTGGCCCTCCTCCGCTGGGGAAGCAGGCTGTCCAGGGGCCAGCCAGATGGGAGACCCTCGTGGCCACCGGGGCCCTGGCCCTTCCTGAGAGATGACAGAGGAGGGTGCGCTCCTCCCATAAGAAACGTGATGCTTGAAACCCTTGGGGGACCCCACCCACCTGTGATCTGGGACGCACGCCCAAGCCCCGACTTCCCCAAGTGGAGAGGCATGGACTGGCGGGCTGAGCAGGCTCTGAAACTCTGGAATGGAAGTTGTCAGGCTGGTGAAGCCATGTTTGCTGAGCCATAAGAATTCCCAGCAGGGCGGCCTGGACCACCCGTCAGTCTGGACCCTGCAGCAGGGAGGTCGCCACCCGCCAGCTCTGGGGCAGCCCCCGAGGGCCCTCCGTCCCCCCCATTCTCCGGGAAGGGGACCTGTGAGCCCGGCCCTCCTCGGCAGCTCTGCCTGCCCCTTACCTGGCAGGAGCGGAACTGGCTGACGAGCAGCGTGCAGCGCTGGGGGTCCTTCCTCCCGTCCAGGCTGTCCAGCTCGGCGGCCACCTGGCTCAGCTCCTCGTCCGCATGGTAGAACTGTGCCAGCAGCTGCGGGTCCGACCGCTGTGGGGAGAGAGGAGTGAGCGGACACCCGGGGGTGGCCCCCTCACCTGACGGGCCCCGCGTCCCTGTGAGCGTGTGTCGGGGGTGACCACAGACAAGGGGCCAGGGAGGGCTGGGGGCCGAGGACAGCAGACTCACTCTTAGGAAGGAGCTTTACTCCGGACACTAAGCTGAGGCCATAAAGGCAGCGGCTTAACGGAGGGCCGGCTCTGCCGCCCAGCCCCGCCAGTGCCCCCAGCCCGCGGCCCAGCTTCCACGACGCCAGGAGGAGNTGGGGGGATGGGGGAGGAGCTGAGTTGGGGGACACCGGGGGTCATGGCCATCTCCCTTCCTTAACCTCTGTCCCCTCCGCAAGCAGCTGGAGCTCTACCACACAGTGATGTATCGCAACTACCAAAGAAAGAACGACATGGATGAGCCGCCTCCCTTTGACTATGGCTCCGGCGACGAGGACGGCAAGAGCGAGAAGAGGAAGAATAAGGACCCTCTCTATGCCAAGATGGAGGAGCGCTTCTACCGCTACGGCATCAAGCCCGAGTGGATGATGATCCACCGCATCCTGAACCACAGGTGTGTGTCCGGCGCATGAATTGCGCTGGACACGCGGCCCCTTTAGTCTGTTAAATGGGTACAGGACCACATACAGGTGTGGTGGGGGCAGGAGGGGAGGCTGAGGACACCCACTGCGGGCGATTTGACCATCCAGCTGGAGGGATTTTATTGCACATAGGTACATGTATGCACCCGTGTTTACACTTGCATTTGCACATGTTACACTCATGGTAGAACAGTTCCTAAGTCATATGTATAAAAGGGCAACGAATGGCCTGTGAAACTTGCAGACGGGACACTTGGGGGGCTGGGACCCTTGTGCTCCTAGGCCTCTGCTGAAGTGAGTGTTTGATACCTACGGGAGGGTCCGAGGGACCACAGTGGGCCTGAGCTGTGGGTGTGAGTACACGTTTGCTCCTCTTTATAACACAGCTATCACCACTGAGTGCCATCTACTCAAGAGGTAGGCCTTTTACCTCTGCCTCAGTGTTTGTGGACACCATCAAGGTTAAGTCACTTGCCCAAACCCACACAGCCAACAGGCAGGGGTGCTGGGATTGGAACCCAGTTCTTCCCTGATGGCAGGACTTGCTTTCTTGGCCACTATTCCAAGTTCCAGTGCCCTCGATAGCCCTTCATTGAGCAATCCAAAATTCCCTAGGTAACAGTGGTCAGAGGCTGCAGAGACCAGACAAAAAGACCAAGGCAGAAGGCCTCCAAGAGTTTGGTTTTGGTTTGGTGGGTGGTGGGAGCTCTTGCTGATTCTTGAGCTCAGGTGCCTGAGAAACAGTGGTGGCTGACAGGCGGGCACAGGTAGGGTCCATGGAGGCTCTGTCTCAGAGCGACTTGGGGTTCAACAGACCACATGTGTCCTGAAAGCAGGAGCTGGGTAGAGCAGAGCTTCGGAACCTGAGTCTTCCTCTTGGATCCCAACCCTAGCTCCCGTTTTCTGGGCTCTGAGCCTCTGTGTTTCTTTTTTATTGATTTGAGTGTGCTGGGTCTTTAGTTGTGGCATGTGCAATCTTACTTGCAGCGTGTGTGACCTAGTTCCCCAACCAGGGATCAAACCTGGCCCCCCTGGTTGGGGAACTAGAAGTCTTGGGGGTGTGGAGTCTTTGCACCTGGACAACCAGGGAAGTCCCCTGTGCCTCTGTGTTTCTAATGGGAAACGGGACTGTGAGAGTACCAACCCCACAGGCTGCTGTCGGGGCTCAAGGAGGATGCCAGTGCCTGATAACAGGGCCATCAGGAAGCAGTGGTGGGGAGTGTGGGAGAATTTGAAAAAGCCACCCCCTTGATTATGAAATGCCTCCTCCTCCCATCCCCTGCCCTCACTGACAGTGACTTGAGGCCCCTCCACCGCTGAACTGATACACAATTTTTTACCTTTGTTAAATTGCATGTTCAAAACGTAAATGCCAATGTTTCTCCCTGCCTCCAAAGTGGGGCAGGTGAATTTCCTCCAAATATATTACGCGAATGGAGTCTGAGTAACAATCACTCATTAAATCCATTGGTTTCGTGGTGACTAGGGATTGGTACCTCTCTGTGTGTGGTCCCCAGGCCTAGTCACTGCCATCTGGGGGAGCTGTGGTGCCCTCACCCTGCAGTGCTGCCGGCTCGGTGACTCAGTGCACTTGTGTTGGGTGGGAGGTCCTTAGGAGCTGTATTCAAGCTGCAATGTGTGACAGGTTTCTCTGGCGCACCTTCTCTGGCTGGGCTATCAGGTCCCTGGGTCCCCGGCGGTCTTTGGGAGAGGACAACCCACTGGAGGAATCATATCCTTCTCTACTTCGTGGGGATGGGCCCCGGACTGGGATGGGTACCCCTCCAGTCTTTGGGAGTTCTTTTTTCCTTTTCAAACTTTTTATTTTGTACTGGGGGTAGAGCCAGTTAACAATGTTGTGACAGTTTCAGGTGAACATCTTAGAGACTCACCCTTACATAGACATGTATCCATTCTCCCCAAACTCCCCTCCCATCCAGGCCACCACATAACACTGAGCAGAGTTCCCTGTGCTGTACAGTAGGTGCTTGTTGGCTATCTATTTTAAATATAGCGATTTGTACACGTCCATCCTCAACTCCCTATAACTTGGGAGTTTTTGAAAAAGCTTAATATTTTGGGTGCGCTGGGTCTTTGTTGCTGTGCTTGGGCTTTCTCTAGTTGTGGCGGGCGGGGGCTACTGTCTGCTTTGGGTGTGCTGGCTTCTCATGGTGCTGGATTCTTTTGTTTCGGGGCATGAGCTTTAGGGTGCATGGGCTCAGCAGTTGCAGCACACAGGCTTAGTTGCCCCATGCATACGGAATCTTCTCAGATCAGGGAAGGAGCCCATGTCCCCTGCACTGGTAGGCGGATTCTCAACCATTAGACCACCAGGGAAGTTCCTCCTTGGGACTTCTTAAGCAAAAACACAAAGGTCTATGGTCAGGGAAGAAGCATCTGACTCAGCAGTTGAGAATTCTGGAGGACTCCTCATGACGGAATGGGACTCACAGCCACAGAGGATGGAGAGGACACTGGATTTGCTCCTCTGCTAGCCTGGGGGACCCAGATATCCCTCTAATTTGCCACTCACCCTGTGGCCTCCTACCTCCTTCCCACTAGCTGTGTGGCCCTTGGGAGTCCCTGCCTGGTGCTGCCCTCCTGGTTGGGGCTCCCAGGAGACCCGTGAGGGTGAGAGGCTTTGCGTCCTGTGAGGTGCCCTCCGTGGTGCCTGGATGACCCGCCCTCCTCCATCTGTTTACCGTGTTGCAGCTTCGATAAAAAGGGGGACGTACATTACCTAATCAAGTGGAAAGACCTGCCCTACGACCAGTGCACCTGGGAGATTGATGAAATTGACATCCCCTACTACGACAGCCTGAAGCAGGCCTACTGGGGCCACAGGTGCGCCATGCTGGGGCCCCTGGGTGGAGCCTTCCGCCTTCCCAACGGCCTGAGCTCTGCTCTCTCATCCTGCCCTCTTTCCCAGGGAGCTGATGCTGGGAGAGGACGCCAGGTTGCCCAAGAGGCTGGTCAAGAAGGGCAAGAAGCTGAAGGATGACAAACAGGAGAAGCCCCCGGACACACCCATTGTGGATGTGAGCAGGAAGGGGTCACAGGGTGGGGTTGCCACCCAGGCTGGGTGTCGGAGGAGGGCATGGTCTCTGGAGAACTCTGCCGTGGGTCTGTGCACCTGGAGCCGTGCCCATGCAGGAGGGGCTGCTGTGACTCAGCCCACTCTTGCCAGGTACCTGGTGGGACAGGGACGATGGGATCCAGCCTCCCCCGCAGGGGAGGCTCACACCCTGGGGTCCTGGTCTCCAGCGTCCTGTAGAGCGGCAGCTTCCAGGGGACAGAGCAATTTGAAGGATGGGTCAGGTCTTGGTGCACCAACTGGAGAGGAGTTTACAAACGTGTTCTTTTAGATGAGTGAATTCCAAATATTTCTTTATTTACTTATTTGGCTGTACTGTGTGGCACGTGGGATCTTAAGTTCTCCAACTAGCAATCGAACCTGTGCTTCCTGCAGTGGAATCGTGGAGTCTTAACCACTGGATCATCAGAGACGTCTCTAATTCCAAGTCTTTAAATCAAAAAGTGCCCCTCACTTCAGGAGTACAGCAGCTGATTTGCTAATTACACACCATTCTTATCAGTTCAGGAGGAGGAGACCCAGGACTTAACTGGGAGCTTTGAGCCTACTGGGGAGTGGAAGGTTGGCTTTTATTCCTTTAGCAAACCTCTCTGGGATGTTTGCTAGTACCTGGCCCTGGGGGGGCAAGGCCCTACCCCACTGTTCCATGAAGTGCTCCTCTTCCAGGGACTCATGGAAGGTCCAAACAGAAATGGGGATTTGGCTTGGGTCTGAGATGCATGGTAAGGCACAGTGGGTCTGATACATCAGGGGGCCTTCATGGGGATGATGGCCTTGAGCTGTAGACTAAAAGACACAAAGAGGGTGATGTTTGGAATCAGGCACACTGGGCAAGCATCAAATGTATGTTGACTCAGTGCCTGCTGTGTCCAAATAAGACCAGTATGGTGACCACAAGCTGGGCTCAAAATCAGAGAATGCAACAATTGGGAAACTGCCCCGATAGATGTATGGGGCCACCCTGGGAGAGCATGGTGGGAACACCTAAGCCAAGCCTGGAGTCAGGGAAGACTTCCTGGAGGCAGAGGCATTCCATCTGAGGCCTGAAGGATGAATAAGTTAGCAGGGACAAGAGGAGTGGAAAGAGTATTCCAGGCATAAAGAATCATGCATGCGAAGGCCTATCGGTGGACCCTGGTGGCCCAGGATCCAGGGTATGTCTGAATCTCTGCTTTTTCTGCAGCCCACAGTCAAGTTTGACAAACAGCCATGGTACATCGACTCCACGGGCGGCACGCTGCACCCGTACCAGCTGGAGGGCCTTAACTGGCTGCGCTTCTCCTGGGCCCAGGGCACCGACACCATCCTGGCTGACGAGATGGGTCTGGGCAAGACTGTGCAGACCATCGTCTTCCTCTATTCCCTGTACAAGGAGGTTCGAGGGTTGAGCGGAGGGGCCGGGGAGGAGTGGCCGGTGTGGGTTGAGGCTGCGCAGCCTCAGCGCATCTGTCTCCCTCCCCAGGGGCACTCCAAAGGGCCCTACCTGGTCAGTGCGCCCCTGTCCACCATCATCAACTGGGAACGTGAGTTTGAGATGTGGGCCCCTGACTTCTACGTGGTCACCTACACGGGGGACAAGGAGAGCCGCTCCGTGATCAGGGAGAACGAGTTTTCCTTTGAGGACAATGCCATTCGGAGTGGGAAGAAGGTGTTCCGGATGAAGGTGAGCACTCCTACCCCCGGGAAGGACTCTGCACAGGAGCCCAGTCTGCCTTGGGGCGGGGGTGCACAGGGATTCTGCAGTTTGTCTGGGGTCTCTCCTTTTGGGCTCCAGCGGAGGCAGCGGCTGGCGAAGAGTTGCTTTTAAGGCAGAATTACCTTGTATCCATGTCCTGGGCTGCAGTAGCACAGGGTGGAGCGGGGCTGAGAATAACACTCACCCTGTCATTGTTCTGGAGGCCAGGAGTCCGAGACCCAGCTGCGGGCAGGGCCCTGCTCCCTCGGAAGCAGGGTGGACCCTTCCGCCTCTCCTCCAGCACCTGGCGGCTCTTCCTTGGCCGTCCTCGCTTTGCAGCTCCATCTCTTCGGTTTCTGCCTCTGTTGTCATGTGGCTGTCTCCCCTGTGTGTGTCTGTGTCTCCTCTTCTTTTTTAAATTTGATTTTAGTGTATTTATTATTTACTTTTGGTGGCACTGGATCTTCGAGGCTGCGCCGGCTTTTCTCTAGTTGTGGCAAGCAGGGGCTACTCTCCAGTTGCGGTGCATGGGCTTCTCCTGTTGCAGAGCTCTAGGGTGCTTGGACTAGAAGGCAGTGGCAACCCACTCCAGTACTCTTGCCTGGAAAATCCCACAGACGGAGGAACCTGGGTGGCTGCAGTCCATGGGGTCGCAGAGTCGGACACGACTGAAGTGACTTAGCAACTTAGCAGGGTGCTCAGACTCAGTAGTTGTGGTGCACAGGGTCAGCTGCTCTGTGGGACCTTCCCAGATTGGGGATCAAACCCGTGTCTCTTGCACTGGTAGGAGGATTCTTTACCACTGAGCCACCAGGGAAGTTCTCTTTTTTAAAAATTTGTTTTTGGTCATGCTGCGTTGCATGTGGGATCTTAGTTCCCCAACCAGGGATGGAACCTGTGCCCCCTGCAGTGGAAGCTCAGGATCTTAACCACTGGACCGCCAGGGAAGTCCCAAGATTCTGCATTTCTGACGAAGTCCCAGATGGTGTGCACACTTCTGGTCCTCAGGCTGCACTCTGAGAAGCAAGGACACGGAGCGCTCAGTGCTTCTTGCACCTGGCACATGGGGGCCCTTGGGCGGCCACGGCACTCACTCTAGCTGCAGTGCTGGGGGCTGGGGGGCCATCCCCAGCCTCCCCAGGGGTTCTCACCTCAGCTTTCTCCATCCTCTAGGAACAATTGTGGCCCTGGGAGATGCCCAGTAACTTTTATTTGGCTGCACTGTGAGGCTTGCAGGATCTTAGTCCCCTGACCCGGGCCACAGCAGTGAAAGCCCTGAGTCCTAACCACTGGAAAGTGAAAGGGAAAGTATTAGTTGTTCAGTCGTGTCCAATTTTTTGTGACCTCATGGATTATAGCCTGCCAGGCTCCTCCCTCCACGGGATCCTCCAGGCAAGAATATTGGAATGGGTAGCCATTCCCTTTTCCAAGGAATCTTTCTGACCCAGGGGTCAAACCTGGGTCTCCTGCACCACGGGCAGATTCTTTACTGTCTGAGCCACTAGGGAGGCCCTTAATCACTGGACTGTCAGAGAATTCTCAATACCCATTTGTTTAATGAGGATGATAAGCTCAGTAGTTCCAGAAACAACTTCTCTCTGAGCTCACACCGGGCCCGTGAGATGGGCTGGGCTCTTTGCTGATTCAGTTGTTTAACTTATTGTCTTTTTAAAAAATTGTGGTAAAATACACATAACTTAAAATTTATCATTTCACCATTTTCACAAATACAGTTCAGGGACACCAAGTACATTCACACTTCTCTGCAGCCATCACTCCGTCATCTCCTGAGCACTACTTCATCTTGCAAAACTGAAACCCTGTCCCTGTTAGGCACTGACTACCCCCAGCCCCTGGCAGCCTCGTCCTTTTGGTCTCTGGCTTTGATTATTTTCGGTACCTCGTGTAAGTGGAATCCTGTCGCATCTGTCCTTTGTGTCTGGCTCATTTCACTCAGCACATCATGGCGTGTGTCAGGCTTTCTTTTCAGGATTGGATAACATTCCACTGTATGTGTATGAATGGACCACTCAGCCCAGGGACACTGGGTGTTTCCATCTTTAGGTGCTTGTGAATAATGCTAGGAACATGGGTGTGCAAAAATATTCATTCAAGTCCCTGCTTTCACTTCTTCTGGGTCTATACCCAGAAGTGGAATTGCAGGATGGTAAAGTAATTCTATGTGTAATTTTGTTTGTTTCTATTTTTAAAAATTTTTTTGGAGTATCGGAGAAGGCAGTGGCACCCCACTCCAATACTCTTGCCTGGAAAATCCCATGGATAGAGGAGCCTGGTGGGCTGCAGTCCATGGGGTCACTAAGAGTCAGACACGACCGAGCAACTTCACTTTCACTTTTCACTTTCATGCATTGGAGAAGGAAATGGCAACCCACTCCAGTGTTCTTGCCTGGAGAATCCCAGGGACGGGGGAGCCTGGTGGGGTCGCACAGAGTCGGACACGACTGAAACGACTTAGCATTAGCAGCATGGTTGATTTACAGTGTTACGTTAGTTTCAGACATACAGTTATGTGAATCAGCTATACATATACATATATCCCCTCTTTTTTAGATTCTTTTTTCATATAGGTCATTACAAAGTATTGAGTAGAGTTCCTTGTGCTATATAGTATGTTCTTATTTATGATCTATCTAATATGTAGTGTGTATATATGTCAATTCCAATCTCTCAATTTATCCCTCCCCTGTCTCCCCCCTGGAAACAGGTTTGTCTTTTACATCTGTGACTCTGTTTCTCTTTTGCTAAAAAAAAGTGTATGCAATTTAAAAAAATTCCACATATAAGCAGTCGTTATCTTTGCCTTACTTCTCTCAATATGACAATCTCTAGGTCCATCCATGTTGCTGAAAATGGCATTATTTTGTTCTTTTTTTATGGATGAATAATAATATTCCATTGTATATATGGACGACATCATGTTTATCCATTCCTCTGCTGATGGAAACTTAGGTTTATTCCATGTCTTGGCTATTGTAAATAGTGCTACAATGAACACTGGGGTACATGTATCTGTTCAAATTTTGATTTTCTCCTAATACATAGCCAGGAGCGGGATTGCTGAGTCATATGGTAGCTCTGATTTAGTTTTTAAAGAAACCTCCATACTGTTCTGCATGGGCTTCCCAAGGTGGCGCTAGTGGTAAAGAACCCACCTGACAATGCAGGAAAAGGAAGATAGAATGTGTAACTTTTTGAGGCACATACTTAGCTCTTTTAATTCTTGTGGCATTCTTCCCAAACACAGAATTGCTCCCTTTTTACAGATGAGGAGACTGAGGCTTGGGGAGTTTAATTAACTCGACCAAGGTCTAGCTGAAAATAACAGTTGTTACTGTTGTTTAATTGCTAAGTCATGTCCAACTCTTTTTCGAACCCATAGACTGTAGCCCACCAGGCTCCTCTGTCCATGGGATTTCCCAGGCAAGAATACTGGAGTGGGTTGCCATTTCCTTCTCCAGGGGATCTTCCCAACTCAGGGATCAAACCCCTGTCTCCTGCTTGGCAGGGATGAGTGCAAACTGCCTATAGGCTCCCTTGTGCCCCTCTGATCTCTGCCCCCCTCTCTTGGGGACAGTGCTCTGGGCTCAGCTGACCCCCTTGACTTGGTGGCCCAAGACTTCCTCTGTCTCTAGGCTCCCTGAGCTCTCTGGGGGTCCTGTCCACACTCCTTTTGGCTCCTTTGTCCCTGGAGACCTTGATCCACTGCCCTCCCAGCTCTCCTCCCAAACACTCCCCTTTCCCTCCAGAAAGAAGTGCAGATCAAATTCCACGTCCTTCTCACCTCCTATGAGCTCATCACCATCGACCAGGCCATCCTGGGCTCCATTGAGTGGGCCTGCCTCGTGGTGGATGAGGCCCACCGGCTCAAGAACAACCAGTCCAAGGTAGGAGGTGCTGAGCACTGACCCCTGGAGCCGTCTGGGTGGGCTGGCCACCCTGTGCCCCCTGACGGGCCCCCTGTTCCCCTCTAAGTTCTTTAGGGTCTTGAACAGCTACAAGATCGATTATAAGCTGCTGCTGACAGGGACCCCCCTTCAGAACAACCTGGAAGAACTGTTCCACCTCCTCAACTTCCTGACTCCAGAGAGGTTCAAGTGAGTCAGGGGGGCTGGCCGGGGAGGTGGAGTGAGGGCAGCCAGGGAAGGGGCATCAGTGGCTGTCTGGCTCTGGGGCTGCTCCCTGGGCCTCAGTTTTCCCATCAGTAAAATGGGAGCGTTAGCAGAGCACTGGCACATGCTGAGAGCTTGGGGAACACCCGCTGCTGCTCAGCCTATGGTTTTGTATCAGCTTTGCCCCAGAAGACCTTGGGGATCCTCCTTGGTGCCGCTCCCTCCCCCATGCCCCAGATTATCCCTGTCCCTCCACAAAGACCTGAGTGATCACATCAGCGACAGTGCTGGGAGGCAGAAGGCTGGGAGTGATGGTGGAAAAGGGGGTGAAGATGGAGCCCCAGACTCCTTGCTTACCTACCTCCATGTTCCTGGCTTGGAAAGGGGATTCAGGGTGAAACATGCTGATTTTGGAATCAGGAGATATAGATTCAAGGGCAGGCTGGACTGTATAATCATGGGCACCCACCAACCTCAGTTTCCTTCTCTATAATATGGGTAAGAGTCCTAGAGACTGCACATCCAGGACAGCTTTGAGGACAGGAAGATAGCCTACGTGACTGAAACAGCTGCAATGTGTGGGGGTGACCTAGGCTTAGACGGAGACTGGAAGGACACCAAGGGCAAGGCCTGTGCTTGCTGGCCCACTAGCCAGCTGGCCTGCCTTCTGACCCTCTGCCAGGTGGCAGGGGGCTGGTTGGCCTTCTCCCTACCCTAGTCCTGGCTCCCTCTACGGAGGGCTTTGGCCTCCTCTAGGCTGTCATTGCATTTTTTTTCTTGCAGCAACCTGGAGGGCTTCCTGGAGGAGTTTGCTGACATCTCCAAGGAAGACCAGATCAAGAAGCTGCACGACCTGCTGGGGCCGCACATGCTGAGGCGGCTCAAGGCTGACGTGTTCAAAAACATGCCGGCGAAGACTGAGCTGATTGTCCGCGTAGAGCTGAGCCAGATGCAGAAGTGAGCGGCCTGCCCTGGGTCCCCTGGGCCTGTATTCTCCGAGAAGGGCCTGAGTGGGCCTTCCTGGGCCACTGCCTGGGATGGGTGGAATGGCCTTTGGCCTTGCCCTTGCCTCCACTCAACTTTTGCACAAGCTTCCTTCTTGGAGTCTCTTCTCAGATTTCACTGATCAGGGTTGGGGCTGCCAACTTTGTCTTGTCCCCCAGTAACTTGCTGGGTGATGCCAGGCCTGTGGCATCACCTCTTGGGGCTCCCCTTGGTCTCTCTGCAACTGTGCTTGGTTGCCAGGCCCCAGCCTCCCTGCAGACCAGAGTGTTCTCTCAGAGGCTGGCATGGCCAGGTACATGCAGACTGCCATTCCTCCTTGCTCTGTGACAGGAAGTACTACAAGTTCATCCTCACACGGAACTTCGAGGCGCTGAACTCCAAGGGGGGTGGGAACCAGGTGTCACTGCTTAACATCATGATGGATCTGAAGAAGTGCTGCAACCACCCCTACCTCTTCCCTGTTGCTGCTGTGGTAGGTCCTCCATGGCCACTGTGGGAGGTCCCCGTGGCTGCTGTGGGAGGTCCCCGTGGCTGCTGTGGGAAGTCCCTGTGGCCGCTGTTGGAGGTCCCCTGTGGCCTCTGTGGGAGGTCCCTGTGGCCGCTGTGGGAGGTCCCCTGTGGCCGCTGTGGGAGGTCCCCTGTGGCCTCTGTGGGAGGTCCCTGTGGCCGCTGTGGGAGGTCCCCTGTGGCCTCTGTGGGAGGTCCCCNGTGGTCGCTGTGGGAGGTCCCTGTGGCCGCTGTGGGAGGTCCCCCGTGGCCGCTGTGGGAGGTCCCTGTGGCCGCTGTGGGAGGTCCCCCATGGCCACTGTGGGAGGTCCCTGTGGCCGCTGTGAGAGGTTCCGTGGCCACCTTGGTAGGTCCCCCATGACTGCTGTGGTAGGTCCCCTGTGGTCACCATGATAGGGGCCCTTGACCACCACGGTGAGTGCCTGAGGCTGCCATGTCAGGGGCCTGAGGTCATGGTACATGCACATGGCTGCTGTGGGGGGTTTTCTGTGGCCCTCGTGGCAAGTGATCATGGCTGCCATGGTGCCCCTGGCTGCTGGGACAGGTGCTCAAGCCTCCAGCCTCCAATCCTCCTCAAGTATGAAGACTGGGAGGTGATATAGGTCCCCACTGTGCCAGAAGTTTCTGTAAACCTATCTCTGTTCAGTGCTCAGTCAGGCCCTCTCCTTTCCTGGGCCCCTATGTGTAACCATAAAGTGATAGGTGACACTTTATGTAAGAGTTCCTTACAGCCTCAGGGACCCCAGGCCAGGGATCCGAGGGATGACTTGGCTGCACTCAGTCACCGAGGGAGTTAAGGAGGCAGGCCTGGGTGGTGATTGTGATGTGCAGTCCTAGGTGAGAGACCAGAGCCCCAGTTAGACACCTGGCCCCAGTCTTGTGGTCTCAGGACCATCAGTGGTCCTCTTGGAGCCCTGGGTTTATCCTCTATAAAATGAGGACAATGACATCATCTCTCGAAAGAGTGAGGACCAGATGAGAAAGTCTGTGTTCGGTGCCCACATGGAGAGCCTGGGACACCAGTACTCATCACCCTCACAACTGTTTTGGTTCTAATTTAAACCCTTCACAGTTTATACCTCCCCATACCCCCACTCTACCCTCAAACAGGAAGAGCAATGCTGAGTTAAGCATGGCAGCTCTGCTGTGGGTGATGCAGACTCAGGCAACCCCAGGCTGCTCTCACCCCTCTGGCCCAGCAAAGCCTTTGAGCTGAGGGTCTTTCCAGCTGGGAGGCTGGGTTGGCCTTCCCTGGATGTGCCCTGCAGGACTGTAGAGGCCAGGCCAGAACCTTGTCGGGAAGGCCAGCTTGCCTCAAGACCATCATCCATCTGTCCACCTATGTCTGTCATCTTGGTGGAGTGCCAGCAGCAGGAGACAGAGGCCAGGGCTGGCGAGTTTGAGCCCTGCCTGGGGACACAGTGCAGGGAGCATCTGTGTGGACTCCTCATATGTTCCTGCAGAGGCTGGCCTGACCTGGGCTTAGGCTTGGTGCTCAGTTCATTGCTGGACCCTCATCCCCCCCAGCTCCTGCCACCTCCCAGACTTCTTTGGTGGNTGGGGACACAGTGCAGGGAGCATCTGTGTGGACTCCTCATATGTTCCTGCAGAGGCTGGCCTGACCTGGGCTTAGGCTTGGTGCTCAGTTCATTGCTGGACCCTCATCCCCCCCAGCTCCTGCCACCTCCCAGACTTCTTTGGTGGGAGCCAGAGAGAAGAGGGGAGCTCCCACAAGACCCCACCTTGTGCTGTGTCTGCAGGAGGCCCCCGTCCTGCCCAATGGCTCCTATGATGGCAGCTCTCTGGTCAAGTCTTCAGGGAAGCTCATGCTGCTACAGAAGATGCTCAAGAAACTGCGGGATGAAGGGCACCGTGTGCTCATCTTCTCCCAGGTGAGCCGCCTGCAGGTGGCTGACTGGCTTCTCCACCTCTCGTAGCCCATGCTAGCTGAGGGTGCACACTGCCTGCAGCCCTCAGGGCCTGATGCTATTTCCATGTGGGTTGTGTGTCAAAAGTCACTCCTCCAGGCCTTGGCATGATGCAACTAAGGAGAGCTGGCTGGGTTCCAAGTTCAAGGCACTTAGGGCACATTGGCCGTGGGGACCAGTGTCCTCCCCACTACTTGACCGTCTGGCCTGCTCCTGCTGGAGCTTCTGTCCAGGCTGGGACAACAGCCCTCACCCTTCACCCCTGCGGCCCCACTTCCCATGAACCAACCCAAGGTGGGGCCCCATGGGTTGGTTCACAAGGAGCCCTGTGTTGGGTTAGCTGGGGGAAGTCCTCTCCGAAGCTTGATCCTGAAGTTGCATTTGCAGCATCGCTTTTGAGGTGGTCAGAGGCAGGGCTGTCTAGCCTCAGAGATTTGTTCATCAGTGCCCTTGTTCCTTTGTCCTTTTGTACTTATCGTATGTCAGGCTCCGTGCTAGTCACAAGGGTCCAGCTCTTGTTCTCAAGACACTTACAGTCTAGAGTGTGAGATGGAGGTAGACACGTCTGTGACAGGAGTCAGTGATGCTCCTCAAGCCTGGTGTGAAAAATGCTGCCTGATGGTGGGACTGAGCCAGGTCCATTGCTCATACCAGAGGCTAAGATGTGGCTCCTCTGTGTACTCTGGGTGAAAGTCTGCTGGTGACAGCTGCTCCTGACTGTAGCCCCTGATCCCACTAGGGGCCTGTACCAGGCCAAGGGATCTGGGGAAAGCAGATCAAGCCTGTNATACCAGAGGCTAAGATGTGGCTCCTCTGTGTACTCTGGGTGAAAGTCTGCTGGTGACAGCTGCTCCTGACTGTAGCCCCTGATCCCACTAGGGGCCTGTACCAGGCCAAGGGATCTGGGGAAAGCAGATCAAGCCTGTGACTGTAGGCTGGCCTGGACACTGGATCCAGAATCCCCTGTGTTCTGTTTAGTTGCTCAGTCGTGTCCGACTCTTTGCGACCCCATGGACTGTAGCCTGCCAGGCTCCTCTGTCCATGGGATTCTGCAGGTAAGAATACTGGAGTGGGTTGCCATGCCCTCCTCCAGAGGATCTTCCCAACCCAGGGATCGAACCCCGATCTCCTGCATTGCAGGTGGATTCTTTACTGTCTGAGCCACGAGGAAAGCCCACGAATACTGGAGTGGGTAGCCTGTCCCTTCTCTAGGGGATCTTCCTGACTTAATTGAACCGAGGTCTCCTGCATTGCAGGTGGATTCTGTACCAGCTGAGCTACCAGGGAAGCCCCCAGAATCCTCTAGCCCCCTGCTAACATAAGACATGATTCTGAACTGAGGTCTTGAGGGACCAAGTAGAACTGCACAACTTATAGAAGTGTGTGCAAAGAGAAAGTGACAGAGGAGGGGCCCTGACATCCAGAATGAGCCTGCAGGGGGGATTTCCTGGTGGTCTAGTGGTTATAACTCCTCACCTTCACTGCTGAGGTCCTGGGTTCAATCCCTGGTCGGAGTACTAAGATACCACAAACAGCGTGGCATGGGCAAAAACTCCCACCAAAACAAAAGCAACTCCAATAAAATAAATAAGCACAAGCAGCAAGAAATTAAACAACAACTAGCTAGAAAAAGTGTTAGTTGCTTAGTGTTGTCCAGCGTTTTGTGACCCCATGGACTACAGTCTACTAGGCTCCTCTATCCATGAAATTCTCCAGGCAAGAACTGGAGTGGGTAGCCATTCCCTTCTCCAGGGGATCTTCCTTACCCAGGGATGGAACCTGCTTCTCCTGCATTGGCAGGCAGGTTCTTTACCACTGAGCCACCAGGAAAGCCCCTAATCAGGGAAAGGATCTGCTTAAAATGGAAACAAAACATTTCAATAGATTAGATAAACTCTCAACACTGTTGAAGAGAACACTGATGAATGGGAACCTGGCATTGAGGAATTTTCCCAGAATGCAGCACATAAAGGCAAAGATAAAAATGAGACATTGCATGGAAAACACCTTGAGAGGCTCTAGTAACTAACTATTCAATATGTATCTGTAATAGGAGTTGCAGGAAAAGAGCTAAAGAAAATGTTAAAGAAGTCAGATTTAATGAGAGTCTGTAGACCTAGAGAAAGACATGTGGTCTCAGGTCTGAAGCACACTCTGGAGTACCAAGAAATAAAAATAAAAATATAAATATGAAAGAAAGCCTTAGGCACATTGTAGGGAAAATGCTGCACTTTTCAGATCTTGTACCTACAGAGGAATGACAATTAGATTGTCCTCAGATTTTATGTCAGCAATAGACGTGGCAAAAGAAATGGCAATATCTTCATTACACTGTGGGAAAATTGCAACTGATAATTTTATGTCTAGCTAAACTGTCTCTCAGGATTGATTATGGAGGATTATGGGAGCTCAGAAGGGCCTTCTTTTCTCTTCTCATAGGGAGGAGTGAAATCAGGGAAGATATCACAGAGGAGGTGCTGTTTGAGTCCCATAGGTAGTAAGGGGGTGGGAAGAAAGTCCAGGTAATCTGGGATGCTTGTGGGGTACAGAGGAAGCATTGGGATATGAAGGCCCAATGGACTGGCACCAATCTGGCAAGCCTAGAATGCCAAGATGAGGATTTGGGACTTTATTCTGAGGGGTGACAGCAGGGTGGCACATGCTCTGAGCTGTGTCAGGCAGAAGGCTGTGGGGCTGGTGTGGGGGATGCGGTGGCTCTGGGGGTTGAGGTTGGAAACTGTGTTTTTCTCCAGAGGATGGTCCCAAGTCAGGCCTGCCTGGGTCCCACCTGTCTCCCACTCAGTAGGTTGCTCTGTCTCTCCCCAACTGTCATGAGGTCCCTGCCCATGGCCCCATGGGGGTCCCACCTCTGTGGCAGCCCCTCAGGAATACCATGTCCCCTGCAGATGACCAAGATGCTGGACCTCCTGGAGGACTTCCTGGAGTATGAGGGCTACAAGTATGAGCGGATTGACGGTGGCATCACAGGGGGCCTTCGGCAAGAAGCAATTGACAGATTCAATGGTACCCAACCTTACCCAGGGCTTCTTGATGGGGATCCCTGTCTGTCTCTCCTCCCAGACTAGGATCTTAGCCGGACCACCCAATTTATGGTCAGGTTAGCTACTCCTCAAACAGCTGAAGAAAGCAGACCTGTCCTTAGGTCCTAGTAGCTGGTAAAAAGAATTCATCCCATGGAACTTCCCAGGGACCTGCTTGGGTGTTTAGAACTGAGAAATTAGGAGGAGGACAGAAGGGGAGGAAAATTCCTCTGTTACTAAATGAAGCTGGTATAGAGGGTCTGGCCAGCACCCCTGGGCTTCTGATACTGACACCAGCTAAAACTGCAGTTATGAGCAGGGCTGGACGGGATCTGTCCCCGCAACACAGGCTGCTGCAAGGAGGGACAGAGCTGAGCAGCACTGCCCTAGGGGAAGGACAGAGGAAAGGGCAGGGCCACCCCAGCTCAAACTGTCTCCCTGGTGATGCTGGGAGGCTGGGAGCTGGCCCTGGAGTGGAGGGAACGTCTGGAGACACGGTCCAGCACCTCTTTAGTGGGAGGTTTTCAGAAAGAGATGAAGTGGTTTTGTGGCTGCTTCCTGCCTTCCACCCTCAGAGCAGGTCTGGGGCCCTGGGGCCCCCAAACCCAAAGCAGCGATTCCTATTGCCCACTCATGTCAGAGGTAAGGCGAGTATGGTTTCAGGATGTAGACGTGGTCCCGGGGCACATGGCAGTGGGAAGCATCAGGTGGATCGGGGACCTGTGTGCAGCTCAAGCAGGTGCCATGGTCAGTCCCAGGTCACTTAATGAAGGGCCCAGATGGGCCTGAGACCCAGCTGTCTTGGGGCAGTGGGGACTGACCAGAGGGCTGGCCCGCACCCTGGAGCTGTGACCCTGAGTGTTCAGTGGTCACTCTGACGGCATCACATGTGGTGGTAGCTGGGAGGGCATGAAGGATGAGCTCTGCTGACCTCCCAGGGGCCTGACCTTCAGGGGCTCTGCTGGTTTTTGCTGGCTGTTTGTAGTTTCTCCTTTGCCCCTCTGGGCTTTGAAAATCAGTTCATTCTCATTTTATCTTCTTCCTGTTGGGTCAGGGCTCAGAGCACAGCTGTGGGCTATGTGGGGCTCAGGTGGGCTGCCCTGTCTCTGCTCCATGCCCGGGGCCCCAGGCCTCTTCTGGCTTCCCCAAGCATAGCTGAGGCTGTTGTGGCCTGAGATGGGGCCACAGGTCCTGCCCCCTCCCCGTGGTCTCCCCTGTGCCGTCCTGTCTGCCACGCCCTTGTCTCCCATCCCACCTCTCTGGGTATGCCCCTCACTCACCCTACTGGGCACCTGCCTCTCTTCCTCAGCCCCTGGGGCCCAGCAGTTCTGCTTCCTCCTTTCGACCCGGGCAGGTGGCCTGGGGATCAACCTGGCCACGGCAGACACGGTCATCATCTACGACTCAGACTGGAACCCGCACAATGACATCCAGGTGTGTGGCCCCAACACCAGAACCCTCTCAGAGGGTCCCTTGCTGTCCCCGGTCCTGTGGGCGTTCCCTCTCCCTCACCCCTCTCCCTCACCTCCACCTGGACCCACCCCGTAGAGTCCCAGCCCCAAGGGCTACCTGGAAGGTGAGCCCCCCACCATTGTACAAAAGAGGAAACAGCCCAGGGAGGGCAAGGGACGTGTCTAAGAACATGCAGCAGTCTGTGTGAACATGACCCCTGTTCTGTCCCATCACTCTTAGGATGAAGGCCATGGAGGGAGTCAGGATGAGGGGTCCTGGGACCCAGAGGGGGCCAGTTTGGGAACAACAGGAAAATAGAGGGGACAAGGCCTGTGGAGGTGGCGGGAGGAAGAGGCATGGTGGAGGAGGGGGCACTGGAGCTGATGAGGAAGGGTGGGAAGATTAGGGGGTGTAGGAGCAGAGACACACTCTGCTGTCTCCTGCCCACCCTTCTTGGGACAGGACCAGGCACAGACACACATTATACTCTTAGGGCACACATACAAACTCATGTCTCATGCACACGCATGTGCACCTGTGTGAGTTGCATACACAGACCTTATTACACTGGGTCAAGTTATGTGGATGCCTGATGCACAGAGTCTCAAGCCTGTCCTCATGTCACACCTGTCCTTGCAGGGTAGTTGTACCTCTCCAACAGGTGGGCTCACAGCTCCACTAGTGGTCACTCTCAGGGAGGTGCAGTTCCCACCTTGGCATGAGTGCTATCAGCGCCCTGTGTGGCTTCACTACATCAAGTGCACTGGCCACAGCGCCCCTCACACCTAACCCTGCACACCTGCAATCACACTGAGTTGCCCCTGCACAGGCACCCAGGCCCGCACTAGACCACACACAATCAGGTGGGGAGTGCAGGTGCCCTGGTGCACGTCCATCTCCATGGGCAGTCTTACAGCCCATTCCATGCAGTGGGTGCACATGAGCTCATTCGCATGCCTCCCCCCTTCCCCCCACNCCACCCACCCCCACCAACCATCTCTGTTGCAAGAAGCTGCTTTTTTAGAGAAATGGGGTTTTTTTTTAAAAATCACATTCCTGTTATCAAACCAAAGAGAAACCAGAAGACTGGACAGTTACTCAGTGGAAAAGAAGACTGTATCTGCTGATTTTGAAACTTTTATCCAGAATGGGGCCAAAGAAAACATTCACTTCCTCCATAATATCCCATGAGTTTGATCCACCCCCTTCCCGCCTTTTTCCTTGAAGGGGTAAATTTTAGTCCAGGGTAAAAGTAATATGGGGCTACTTGGGAATAAACATCAAACTGTGCTATAAAATTTCTTCCCCTGCCCTGACTCCCTAACACCTGGATGACAGTTACTCCATGACACTACTCTTGATTCTGTTTGTTGATTTGTAGCGACAGTGAGTTGAGTTGAGTTCAGTTCAGTTCAGTCGCTCAGTCGCGTCCGACTCTTTGCGACCCCATGAATCGCAGCACGCCAGGCCTCCCTGTTCATTACCATCTCTCGGAGTTCACTCAGACTCACGTCCATCGAGTCTGTGATGCCATCCAGCCATCTCATCCTCGGTCATCCCCTTAGTTGAAACGCCCTGAAATCTAACCTGGTTTAGCCATTTCTGTGCTTGTTCTGTAGCCATTGCTCCTCTGGGAAGGGATCAACTGGATTTGAACCTGGACCTACCTCAGGAGAGGCATCTGTTGCCAAAAATGGAGATTCAATCCAAAGTCACTTGCTTGACCTGTCTTGTTCTTTTAACTGAAAGAGATAGGAGGGACAGTGGCAGAAAATACACATCTCAGGAGAGAGGGAGACAGGCTTTGAAGNGTATATCCGGGTGTGGGCCAGACCATCCCTGAAAGGGAATCGTTGAGTCAATCAACCAACAGGTGCTGGCTCCTTGCTCTGAAGCCAGACCCGGGTGGGCGAGCCTCCCTGCTCTGGGTAATGGGTGCAGAGGACCCAGCTTGGGGAGGCTCTGAGGGATGGCCAAGAGAGTGGACAGCAACTGGGTGGAGAGGGGCTGTCTTCCTTCCTTCCTTCCTTTCAGAGCCCTGGCTGGTGGGAGTGAGTGCTGGTGGGGAGGCAGCCAGGCCAGCACTCAGTCCCTCCCCTCACCCTGACTCCCCATCACCCCACCCCCACCAGCTGCTGGAGCAGGCACTGGTCATTGAGGAACAGCTCCGGAGGGCCGCATACCTCAACATGACCCAGGACCCCAACCATCCCGCCATGGCCCTCAACGCCCGCCTGGCCGAGGTGGAGTGCCTTGCCGAGAGCCACCAGCACCTGTCCAAGGAGTCTCTCGCGGGAAACAAGCCTGCCAATGCTGTCCTGCACAAGGGTGAGTGAGCCCATCCCCTGGAGATGGGCCCACACCCTGCGCCTGCCCAGCGGCTCCTTGGCAGTAGGCGGGGGCGTGGGGCTCAGGGACATCAGCCCCGAGGGCACAGCCTCCGAGCCAGATGGCACAGACTGTCACCCAGCCTCTGCTCTCACCTGCGGGAAAAGTGAGGCCCTTGCTTTTCTGGCTTTTTTTTGAAGGTCAGTGCCATGTAGGCCCTGGGTGGGGGGGGTAGGTGATATAGCAGAATATTAAGTTGTACAGGCTTGTTTATTGAGCCAAGACAATGTGCTTTATTTCTATTTTTTAACTTCTTTTAGTGAAAGAGATAAGGACCCTTTAAAATTTTTTAGTTTTTATTGACATATAATTGATTTATAATGTTGTGTTACTTTCTGCTCTACAGCAAAGTGAATCAGTTATACATATAGATCCGACTCATTGGAAAAAACTCTGATGCTGGGAAAGATTGAGGGCAGGAGGTGAAGGGGGTGGCAGAGGATGAGATGATTAGATGGCATCACCAACTCAATGAACATGAGACTGAGCGAACTGGGAGATATTGAAGGACAGGGGAGCTTGAGCATGCTGTAGTCTGTGAGGTCCCAAAGAGTCAGACACAACTGAACGACTGAACAACTCTTTTTTAGATTCTTTTCCTATATAGGTCATTACAGAGTATTGAGCAGAGTTCCCTGTGCTGTATAGTAGGTCCTTATTGGTTATCTATTTTATTTTTTTTGAATATGTATTTGGCCATGTCAGGTCTTAGTTGCGGCATGCGGGATCTTTGTTATGAACTCTAGTTGTCGTGTGTGGGCTCAGAGTTGTGGTGGGAAAACTTAGCTGTTCTTTGGCATGTGGGGTCTTAGCTATGCGATCAAGGATTGAACCCACATCCCTTGCCTTGCAAGGTGGATTCTTAACCACTGGACCACCAGGGAAATCCTTATTTTATATATAGTACTGATATATGTCAATCCCAGTCTCCCGATTTATGTCAGTATCTTTAAACACATTGTCCCTTTACTCTCTGTAATATTTTTAAGTGGTGAGGTTTCTTATCTCATTTTAAAGTTGGGGACATTGATGCTTACGGAGGTGAAGTAATTGCCCAAGGTCTCCTGGGATTCAGACCTTTGACCCTCGTCATCCTAAAGCCAAGAAAGTGTCCAGGCTGGTTAGGGGAGGGTGAGCCAAGCTCACCCCGAGGGCCCTGGGCTCTGTGGCCCTGGCTGTTTGGGAGAAGTTTCTCCAGGCGGCTCTGCTCCTGGGCTTGGCCAGGGCTGCAGACCTCCCTGGGCGCAGGAGGCTGGCCGATGGCCCGGAGGGAAGCCCACTGTTGGGTCAGAGCTCCCGGCTCTCATCTCTGCAGCCCTCGGGGCCCCGGGAGAAGCTGTTTGGAAGACCCGACTCTTGTCCAGCCGGCAGGTCTCTGATGTGTTGGCTGGGAGGGCTGAGTGGGGGGCGCCCCCTGGTGTCCGCTGCGCGGCGTGCAAATCACACGGTAACACAGCCTTGTTATTAAGCACCGGCCTGGGCGTCCGCGTTCCAGCTCCTTCCCCTCCCTGCCTCTCTCCCCAGTCCTGAACCAGCTGGAGGAGCTGCTGAGCGACATGAAGGCGGACGTGACGCGCCTCCCCTCCATGCTGTCCCGCATCCCCCCGGTGGCCGCCCGCCTCCAGATGTCGGAGCGCAGCATCCTGAGCCGCCTGACCAACCGAGCCGGCGACCCCACCATCCAGCAGGTCAGGCTCGGCGCGCACCCTGGGCCCCAGCCCCCCACGCACGCACGTCCTGGGCGCCTTGGGGCGGGGCTCGGGCCGGTGCGGGACTTGGACCTTTAAACCTGAGTCCTTGCCTCCAGGGCGCTTTCGGCTCCTCCCAGATGTACAACAACAACTTTGGGCCCAACTTCCGGGGCCCTGGACCGGGAGGGATTGTCAACTACAACCAGATGCCCCTGGGGCCCTATGTGACCGGTAGGTGGCCGTCTGCTCCCTGGCGGCATGTGCAGGGGCGCCCGCGGGCCCTGCCCGCGTCCGCCGCCCTAGCGAGCCGAGCTCCCTCTCTCTGCACAGATATCTAGCCGGCCCCGAGACCTCGCTCTGGTGCAGCGCTCCTTTCCAGCGGAGGTGAGGCCTCTCCAGGGGCTCCGCGGTCCCTCTCCCCTCCATGGCTGCACCAGTCAGTCCCCGCTACCTGCGCTTATCCGCAGCCCTGAGCCTGGGGTTCTCTGCTGCCTGTTAGGGCTTAAGGGGTCTTGTCCTTCCCCGCTGGGGACCATCTTGGGGCCGGTGTTTCTTTCCAGGCTTCCAGACACTCCCCTGGGAGGCTGGAAAGTGGGACATGGGCAGGTACACGTGGGGGTGCTCCGTTGTGTACACGGGTGTGTCTGTGTGCACATATGCAGGGTGCGTGCATGTCCGTGGTAGTGAGTCAGGGACCATTGCCCCCAGCCTGGAACCCTTTTCTGCCTGCACTTTCCTGCTGGGTGGTGGGCGCCCTGGGACATCACCCCCCCTCCCCTGGCCACCCTACCTTGTGCCCAGGACCAGGAGGGTGGCTCAGGGTGTGTGTGAGTCAGTGTCACTGGCTGGGAGATGGTTTTGTTCGTGAGAAGCCACCAGTCCACTCTGGCCTCCTCCACCTGGCAGGCAGCCCCTGCTAAGCTGTCTGTCCTGGTAGAACCACTGCTTCAGGGTAGAGGCCCTGGGGTGGGGGTGGTTTCCAGATGGGCCCTCCCTGGGGTCCCCGCTTCCTATACTCCAGGTGTGGGAGGTTTGGGCTAGGAGCCCCTCTGGCCGCAGTTGGCTGTGACAGGTGGCAGTGGTGGCTCCAGGGTGTTGGTGAACCCCCAATGGGGACGTGAGCACCCAGCTCTGTGACCCATGACCCACCTCTTGCAGCCACGCCTGCCGGGCCCCCTGCCTGACCCCCACAGGAGAGAAAAGCTGCCGCCTTTCTAGTGCCAGGCCACCCGAGGACAGAAGGGAAAACTGAGTCATGCCATCACTGGGGACAAGACCCAGCCAGAAGTGCCACCTGCTCTTAATCCCAGTGTCCCCCACACCACCTTGGCCGGCTCTTCCAGGATAACTTCCTAGAAGAGATTTCATTTCTTTGTACATCTTTTTGCACTTTCCTATTGAAGACTTGAACAAATTTGTCTTGATAAAAGTTGAGTGACGTGTGGAGGAGTCTGAGCTGCAGCACTTGGGCCTCTCTCTGTGGACGGGCTCTGGACCCGAGGGAAGCTCCCGGGAGCCCAGCCACCACCTTGGACTTGGCCTGGTTGAGGAGGACGCGGTGCCCGCCCTGGACGCGCTCTGTGTGCCCCTCTCCCCCGTCCCGTCTGCACCGTGTGACTGCCCGTACTCTGACCTTGGCCCAACGGGGCCCCCCAGTGCCAGGTGGGTCAGAACTGGGGAGCCGCCTGGCCTGCAGGTAGAGACCTGGCTGGCACCCAGGCCAGGCCAGGCTGCCTCCTGCAAGGCTGGAGACCACAGGTAATGTGTTCTCTCCGTGGGGGAGAGGGCTCCGTCGGCACATATCTGACCCAGGCCCCCTGGACTCTGTCGTCAGCCGTGGAGGGTCTGTGGCCCCTGCCCTGTGTGGCAGGTCATGGCATGTGCTCCCCAGAGAGAAGAGACAGCATGTGTCAGCCTGGGGGCTGCGGGGGCTTTGGTCTCAGGCAGCTGCAGGAAGGGGCTTACTCTCCCGCCTCGGGTGTGGCTGCTGTCCCAGCAGTGCTGAGAGTGGCCCCGGAGTCCCTGGTCCTGCCCTGTGCCCTGGGAGGCCCTTCACACCCACTCGCCATGTTGTCTTCTGGTAGCTGACATGCAGAAATCAGGCCGGCTGCCTGGAGCCTGGGCTTATCCCTCCCCTGTCCCTGGAGAGGCCTTGATCCCAGCACTTGTCCCCTGGGGCAGGCCTGTGACGGCCCTCACTGTGTTCTTCAAAGGTTTGGGGAAAGCTTGGAGGCAGGGGACTGGATCCGTTGGCCTCTCCAGTCTTCCCAACTGGAGTGTCCCCAGCCTCCTGCCCTGTTTGCTGCCAGGAGCGGCCTGCTGGAATCCCGATCGCCTTCCACCCAGCTGGTGGCGCCCTCTGACGGCTCCAGCTCAGAGGAGCGGAGGGATGGCCAGGACCTGGTTCTGTCCATGTCTGATGTTCCCTCTGGCCCAGCCTCAGCCTGGAAGGGATTTCTGAGTCTTGATCAGGGAGCCTTGACCTTCCTGGAGTGGAGCCCTGGTGCAGAATCCTGTCCAAGTGAGAGACAGGGTGGGCCTGGTGAGGGGGCCCCATGGGAGGGCTCTGTTCAGCTCCCTGGCCGGGACTAGGGCCAGGATTTGGGGGTGTCTTGGGGACATGGGGCCATTGGCCAACCCTCCAAGAGCCCTCATCTATAAATGGCTCTCCCCAAACCCCTAGAGGACCAGACCCCAAGGCCCCATTTATCTCCAGGCCGACTGACCTTGGCATTGTGGGTGGAGGAATGAGAGGTAGCCTAAAAGTGGTACACGGGTGTACATGTGGCAGGACATGTGTGGCAGCAGGTGACCTCACCCTCCAGGAAGCGTTGGGTCACTCCTGCCCACTGTAGTTTTTCCAGTGCCACGTGGGCCTGTGTGTTCCTTGCAAAGGCTCTGGCTCAGGCCATGGGCCGGGTGAGGCCACAAGTCCCCCACCCAGGGCCCCGTGACTGTGTCCTCCCAGGCAGGCGGTCAGTCCTGCGGCTGGGCTTGTGGGGAACATGGTGGACAGGTCCTGAGTGTCAGGGGGCACCTGGTGGAGGACAGGAGTCTGCGTTTCCACTGCCCAACTCCAAGAGCAGGTGGTCCTTTCCCCGCCAGCCCTTGCTTCCCGCCCTCCCTCCGTCTCGTCCCTAGGCCTCTGCCCTTTTCCACTACCAGCTGGACCAGGCACCAGGGATCGGCCCAGCCACCTGTACTGCCTGGTCCAGGAAGGGCTCAGCTCACCTGGGAGGCCTGGGAGGGTGACTGCAGACAGCTGGGGAATGGGTTTCTGGTTTTGGAGGAAAAAGGATCTAGAGAATGTTTTTTCTTGGTTTATCAGTTATCTCCCTCCCAGAGTTGTAGTGGAGTGTGGGGAGTGGGGCATCCGCGCTCTTGGACATTTTCAGGCTGGTTTTGTTTTAGCTGTTGGCACAATGGGAGTTGTGCAAGTGGAAGCCCCAATGTGCTAGCCCCATTTTTGTCCCCAGCCACTTTATTATTTAGACCAGTGCTGAGTAGGCTTTCTGTTGAACCATCTTTGGGCACAGTCTCGGAGAGCATTGCCTCCTGGGCTCCCCGGTGACCACAGGAGTTTGGGTTTGACTGTGTCTGGGGGTCCCCTTGCACACGCCCACCACGGAAACACAACCTGAGACTCCCCCTGTGCTCGGAGACCCTTCCTGCAAGCCGCCTTCAGAAGCTCCTTTGTTTTCTGCAAGTGATGACCATGGGCCCATCCTGCTGGTACTCATGACTGGTGCAGGCACCTGCCCTCCTGCTGGTTAGGGGTCCCTTCCCAGGGTCCTCTGGGGGATCCCTAGCCCAGGTTGGGGGCTGACCAAGTCTCACCCCATGGACACCTGCAGCCTTTGCTCCCAGTTATTGGGTCCCAGGGATGTTGAGGGACTGAGGGGGTCCTGTAGAGGGTGGGCTTGGGAACCTCCAGAGTTGGGTGGCAGGAAGGAGCTTGGGTGGGAGGCGGGGGCTGAGGTTTTGGCCTGGCCACAACCCAGTGTCCCCCCTCTGCACCTGCAGCTGTCCTCTGCTGATGACCCGTCTCTGTTGAGGAAGCTGCCCCCCCACCCCGATTTTATATTTCTGGAAGTTTACAGGTTGCGGTGCATCAGCCCAAAGTCATTGGCTTGTGTTTTGGGATTTTTTTCTTAGTTTTCAGATTTTTTTTAAACAAAGTATTTTTTTAGGTGCGATAACCCAGAAAGGGCCCGTTGGGTGTGTGTGTGTCCTGAACCCCTGATACCGAGGTGGGAGTCCGAGCCTCCTATGCTCCTCTGGGCCTGAGCATGAGGGGAGGGCCCCACCTGAACTGCCCCCCTCTCTAGGCATCAGTGCATGGGGGGATGAGGGAGCAGAACCCCACCCAGGCCGGCATCTGGCCCTGCTAAGCACCTGCCCCTTCCCCAGCACAAGCCCAGGCTGGTGAAGGGGCTGGGCGCTGGGGTGAGTCGAGGGGGCGGGTCCCAGCCAGGAGCTGGAGCTGGAGGCTGAGCCCCTGCGCGTGGTGACCTATCTGGTCCTCGGGAGGACGTGTGGGAGGCTTGACAAGGACTGTACCCGACACCGTCCCCTTCACTTTGTACTCTTGTGTGTATGTCTTGGTTTTCCGTGTTTTAATAAATCCTCTGGGAAAGGATTGAATCAGTGTTCTCGATACAATCTCACACCAGGAAGCATGGCTATAATTAAAACCAAAAAGAGAAAATAACAAGTGCTGGCAAGGACGTGGAGAAATTGGAACTCTCACACACTNAAGGATGTTGGGGGGAGGGGGTGTCACCTGAAGCTACCTCCCACCTGAGAAGACAGGGCCCCATGAGGATGGGGGGCTTGCTGGGATGGGGGGCACCTGAGAAGGGGTGTTCAGGGGTGGTGCCAGCCCCTCCCCCCTGCACCCTGAAATCACATTACTCAGGAACACTGAGCCCCCCCGAGGGGCCTGCAGGCCTCCCTGGACCCCGGCCTCTCTGTCCTTGGGGGCCCAGCAGCCTGCCACCAACCTGTGATGGCAGGAGAGACGGTGTTGGTGAGCGGGGCAGGCAGGGCACTCCCACCCCCAATCACCTGGGACAGACTTGGGTTCCCGGTCCCCAGTCTTTGCTTCTCCCCGCAGGGCCCATGTCTCCCAACCTCCCCTTGACTCCAGGCTCAGGATTCGGTCTGCTGGCCTTTAAAGATACCTCCTCCCACTGCCCTCGACCCAGCTCTGACCCTGAATACCCTGCAAAGGAGAGGAGCGGAGAGGAGCAGACACTGATGGGCTTGGGTTTTATTTTGTCATTCCATAAATACGGCGCTGTGTCTCCGCTGAGTGTCATTGGAAGCGCGAGGCGTACGGTGTCTGCCTGATGGGGGGTGATGCAGTTAGCTGAGGAGCCACAGTCATTGAAAAAAAGGGGGGAGAGAAACAGCACATTATTTACACTGCCAGAGAGAACAAGAGACAGGGTAAACCCCTCTGTCGTTCTTGGGGCCTCAAACTTGCTGTAGATTTGGGATGAAAAATGGTAGGGGCTGCATGTGTCCTTAGCAAGGAAGACTGGTCCTGCTCCCACGCAGACTGGGCCTTCTTCCCTGGTGGGGAACTCCCAAGGTGGACCCCTGGGGGCAAACTCTGCTTCCAGGGGTGAGAGGCTGGCTGGCAGGTGGCTGGGGACCATGGGGGGTTTCTCCTCAACAGGGTAGGGTGAGGATGGCTGGCCTCAAACCCATGCTGAAGCCCAGGCTTCCCCTCTAGGGCCTGCCTTGGCCAAGCTTTGTCTCCAGGCTCTCCCTGCCGTTAAGCCCCCCTCCATCCCTTCCTCACTCCAGCCACCTCCCACTAAGTTGGGGGACCCTTCCTCAGGAAGTGGAGCCCCATCCTTCCACAGCCACTTGCAAGGGGGCGATGCAGAACTAGGCTGCAGACAGCACCCCCAGGCCTGGAACGGGCTTGGGACTTGGTGCTGGGCATCTCGGCCTTGGAAGAGCGTGGCTCTGAGAACCCATGTCTCCCACTGGGCTTGTCCTTCCCAGATGTAAAGCTCATGGGGTAGGGGCGGCAGGCCCAAACGTGGGCCCAACTGCAAGCCCAGGTCCCTCTTCCACTGGTGGGTGGGCAAGGTGGCAGCACTGTGGAGGGGACCCAGCCAGACTCTCCAGGGAGGGGCAGGTGACCTGGCTCCTGAGCATGGCCAGCTGCTGGGACACTTGGGCTCTGCCTGGTGGACTATAGCGTCTTGTCCTTGGAGCTAGGCCCCCCACCCATGTGATGGTGGCGACTCTGTTGAGACAGGTTTGTCCCCTCCTCATGCTCATTAGGGTGAAATTTGCAGGAGACTTGGTGAAGAAGACCTCCAGGGGCCTAGTCTACAGGAGGGAGAAGGTTCTAGACTCCAGGGTCAGCACAAAGGTCTGCAGTGGAGGAAGTTGTTCTCCCTCAACCTTGTGGCTTTCCTTAAGTCAGTTTCCTAGGCCTCAGCTCTGCCAGGACTGGACGGTAGGCCTTTGGAAATAATGGCAGGGAGGTCCATGTCTGCCCAGGGGTGAGTGTGAGAATGTAGGGGGCGCCCAGGGTAGGAGTCACCCAGGCCCATACACAGAGGGCCAGTGCATTCACAGAGCCTGGCTGGGGTCCCCTGCACAGCCAGCAAAAACTGGGGTGCCACTCAGGACCATGGGGGCTGGGCCTCCTGGCTGAGGGCCCCTCCCCTCCTCTATCCCTGTAGCCCCAGGCTTGGCTGTAAAGGGGCTGATACTTCTGAAGGTCCTGCCTTCTGTCCCTGTCCCCAACCTGTTCCAGGCTGGGGTGTGGGGTATGGAAAGGAATGATGAACCCCAGACATCCCTCCCTCTTCAGAGGCCGTGTGAGGGTGTCCTGGGGGTAGAACTGCTGCCTAGCTGCCCTGGCAACAAGCTCTGAGCACCCCACCTGACCTGGTCTGAGCCCTTGCTGGGGACACTGCTCCAGGGAGAGGCTACGGGGGTCTTCTGCTGGACTGTGGGGGTTGCTGCCCAGGCCCTGGGCATGAAGCACAGAACACTCCAGGGGCCTTCCCTCACTGAAGGGTCGCAGAATGTCCTCTCTGCAGACCTCAAGGCCACCACCCCGGGCAGAGCAGAGGCTGGACACCCCATGTGTCGTCAGCAGCCACAGTCCAGCTAAGCAAGCATGACCTTGGGGCCTTCCAGGGTAAGGACAAAGGGGCAATGGTCTGGGCACCAGGTGAGGAGGGACCTGGGCTGGAGTCTGGGCACTGGGGCTCATCAGTTGTGTATGAGGAGGAAGTCAGTGGGGCGATGAGCTTGAAGTCAGACCCCTGACTTCCTGTGGGTCCCCCCTGGAGCAATCGATCCCCCTTGGATCCTTGCCTCTGCCAGCAAGGGTGGGGGTGGGGGTCAGAGGACAGTTCGGAAGGCCCCTTGGAGACCCAGTGGGGCAGGTGGTGTGGAGAAGGGGGTGTAGGAGAATCTGATGTCAGGCCCAATGACAGTACCTGGAGCCCTTGGCAAGAGCGGGGATGAGGGAGACCCCAGTGGGAGGCCCACCCCAACCAGGGCCCAGCCGAGGGGCCACAGGGAGAGCCAGCCTTGGCTTCCTCTTCCCCTCCCCAGTACCAGGTGGGCTTCTCGGCAGAGGAGAGGCCAACTCTGCCTGCTCCCAGGCCCCAATGGGTCTCAGCCTGGCCTGGACTTGAGTCTCTGAGGTGGGGCGTGGCTGGGAGAAACGCCGTTTCTTGGTGGAAGATGAGCAGAGGAGGCAGGCTTGGGCGGGACGGCTCGAATGCCTTTGAATTGATGCCAACATTCTGGCATGAACCTGACGTTAGTCCTGTGAAGCAGCAGGTGCTGTGTGGCACCGACTTTTGAGATCTTCTGATGACATGTTGGTGCGTTGATGCAAACCACACTCTTGGCTTCAAAATAGCTTAAGCGAGCAAACAGAGAGGCTAGGAGGGAGATGAAACTGTCCAGGCAAATGGGTGGGGGCTTCTTAGGATCTGTAGTCCTTTTTACTGTAGGGTTTATTGCCCAAAATACTATCGATCTCGTGGATGATGGAAGACGACAGTTTTGGAAGGACCTGTGTGCAAAGATGGGAGCTAGTCAGAATCAACCTGCAGACAAAGTGATGTGTAACGGAGCAGGACCTTATGGGGCCTTCCTGGTACAGACCCCACCCCTCCCATGTCCTCCATACCTGCCTCTTGTCTGTAGAAAGACTTTAACCAAAGAATAAATTCAACTGGAGAAGTGAGAAAATGCAAAAACACAGAAAAGCAGTGAAACAAGACAAAATAATAATAGTATAGCCATTAAGCAAAGTCAGGGACCTTTTAGTTCCTCCTCAAGGGCTGTAGATTGTATTTTGAGCCAAGTCCTTTGAGCTCTTCTGTAGATATTGAAACTCCCACCACGTGGAAGAAGTTAACAACATCATTACCAGACTCTAGTCATGACATGAACTGCTCCATTATGCACAATTCTGAGAACCAGCCTCAGGGAAATGGGAACAAACTCACCCTAGAACTGAAGATTGTGTGTGTGTGAGTCGCTCAGTCATGTTCAACTCTTTGCGATCCCATGGACTGTGGGTCAGGGGATCAGGAAGATCCCCTGGAGAAGGAAATGGCTACCCACTCCAGTATTCTTGCCTGGAGAATCCCATGGACAGAACTGAAGATTAATTGTGCTTAAAACAATTAAGATGATCCTGATCAATTCATGTTGATGTATGGCAGAAACTAACAATATTGTAANGAAGATCCCCTGGAGAAGGAAATGGCTACCCACTCCAGTATTCTTGCCTGGAGAATCCCATGGACAGAACTGAAGATTAATTGTGCTTAAAACAATTAAGATGATCCTGATCAATTCATGTTGATGTATGGCAGAAACTAACAATATTGTAAAGCAATTATCCTCCAATTAAAAAAAAAGATGACCCTGATCAGATGGTCACATCATCAATTTCAAGATGACTGTTGGAGCTGACTGTGCTGTTCTGCTTGTAGCCACTCTTCAACCTGTGTACCCCTGAAACTCCCCTTTGAAATCTCTTGCTCCCTGATTGACAAGGGGAAGTCTGTTTGGGGACAGGAGTCCACCTTCTCCCCGGGACTGCTGGCTTCCTCAGTAAAGATGTCTTTCCTTTTATCCAACACTTATCTCTCAGTGTTGGATTCTTGAATGATGAGCAGTCAAACCTCACTTCGGTAACAGGGAGACATTCTTCCAGCTGTCCGCTGGCCCTGGCCTGTCCCACCCTCATTGCATGCAGCTTGTGGAGAAGAGGGGGCCTTGCTGCTTCTGTATTCCAGGTTTGGGCAGCTCTGCCCCTTGAATGGATGGACAGTGGCGGCATAAGATGCAGATTTCAGGACCATAACATCTGATAATCCACACTCCCAAACTGCTTTTTCCAGCCCTCCTGATAGCAACACCCCCCCTTCCAGGTGACAAACCCATGGTTTGTCCCCAGGATCTGGCACACTATCCCACACCCTCATATCCAGTCTGTCAGCCAGTCCTGTCGGTCCACCTTCCAGAAATCCAGGACCGAACCAGCTGTCCATCTGTACCAAGGCCATCCCTCACCCCCAGACTGTCATCAGTTCCCAGAGATCTCCCTGCTCCCCTTCCTGCTCCCCAACTCTTTCCTCCACTCAGCAGCCAGAGAGTGAGAGGCAGCCTTTTAAAATCTAAGTCAGACTGCCCCTCCTCTGCTCCCATCTCACTCGACCGTCGCCGAAGTCCTTAGAGGGCATGCGGTGCCCAGAGGACCTTTCCCTGCCCTTCTGCTCCAGGCCTCTGGCCTTACTGCTGTCCTGGGCTTGTGCCTATCTTGCACCTTCGCGTCAGCCTGGATTGTATCTGCACTGCCCACTCCTCATCCTTCAAGCCTTTGCTCACAAGTCACTTTATCAACAAGGCTACCCTGTAGGCCCCTTTAACTTGGATCCATGGCTCCCCCCTACCATGCCCCTACTGGATACCCCTGATCTTGCTCTAGGTTTCCTTTTCCAGAGTGCTTATCACCCTCCGACACACATCCTAATCTTACTCCTTGCATTTTCTGTTTTTTTGTTTATCCAGATAAAAAGCCAGCCCTTCAAGAGCAAGGCTTTTATTGGTTCACTGCTGTAGCCCAGGTGCCTCGAACAGTGCCCGGTATGTAGTAGGTGCTCAATAAGTCCATGCTGGACAGATGCCTGGCTGAGACCCTGAACTCTGTCCAGGGCCCGCGAGACTGGCAGGCGCCACTCACCTGTATTGCTCCAATGTTCTCCATCAGCTGGTCTGCGCTGGAAGCACCCAGGAGCACTGAGCTGACCCCTTCATTCCTCAGGCACCAGGCTGGGGGTGGGCAGCAAGAGCAGAGGTGAGGAAGGCACCCCCACCCAAGGCCCTCCCTGGTTCTACCCTACCCATGATGGGGCCAGAGAGACCCAGTCTCTCGGGCATAGGACTGAGGGTGTCCCAGGAGGGCCCCGGCGAGCCAGGGGCTCAGCAGTGATGGCACCAGCTGCCCCCAGTGGAGAGATGGCCCAAGTGCTCAGGGACCCCCTCATCCCCTCCTCATGAATATGGGAGCCCATTACCCATGACTGGCTGATGGAAGGGGGTGGCCCAGACACTTAGGGACTTTTGATTTCTTTCTGGTCCCACCCTGCACCCCAGCCCTCTTACCGATGGCCAGCTGGGGGAGGGTGCAGCCCAGGCGTTCAGCGATGGCCTGCAGTTCCTTCAGCTTGGCCTGCTGGCGCCGGCCCTCCTCACTCAGGATCTTGTCCTTCAGCCACTGGTAGCCCTGGTTGTGGGATGTGGGGAGAGCACAGCCCATGGGTGAGAGAAGGTCACCTGGGCCACTGCATGCATGGCACAAATGATGATCTGTGCCAGGGTGGCACCCCTGGCGCTGATGCTGTGGTCCAGACCTGGGCAGGTGGAAGGATGGGAACCACTGCATTTGAAGGCTGTGGGAAGCTGAGGCTGGGCCCGTGAGCTTGGACAAGGAGGTGGACAAACTGATCTTCCCTTCTTCTGGGAGGCTGGGCGGCCCTGGAGGTGTGCCCACAGCAAGGTCAGGGAACCCTCTGGGAGGCTTCTGTGGCTTGGGGAGAAATGGGGGAGGCAGGCCATCCTGATCCCTAGGGCTGGGGGGCTCCAGTGTTCGCTCTGTCCTGGCCTGGTCAGGCCTTTCTCTGCCTGCTCCTTGTCCCCCAAACCCTTCAGTCTGGGACCCTCTGAGTCCCCACTCTGAGGCGTAAGTGTCAGGTGTTCACTTGTCCCAGGGGCACCTCTGAGGGATACTGAAGAAATTTCGCAGCCCTGCACCCAGAGGTTCTCAGTGATGGGCCAGAGAGAGTGTAGGCGTGTCTATAGGGGAGGAGGCACCTGAAACGGAGCACATAGNGGATGAGATGGCTGGATGGCATCACAGACTCAATGAACGTGAGTCTGAGTGAACTCCAGGAGATGGTGATGGACAGGGAGGCCTGGAGTGCTGCAATTCATGGGGTCGCAAAGAGTCAGACACGACTGAGCGACTGAACTGAACTGAAACTGAATAACTTCACTATTTTTTAAGCTTCTATTTTCTCAACTTTGCAATAATAACTTCCATCCTTGTTGTAAGGATTTAATGATGCAATATATTTTAGGTTGGCATATAGTATGTCATGATGGTAAGGTTTATATTGTTGGCTAAGTTTTATAATTATGCAGAGATGTTTCCTTCACTCTTCTGGAAATTCAAAACAATCTAAAGATCATCTTAAGGTCTGAAAGTAGATAGGAAGAAAGCTTAATGTATACAGACATGGTTTTTATCAATTAAATTTATTACCCATATTCTGGAATTCAACATTTAATTTAGAAAAGCTTCAAACTCAACAATCTGGAAGTATTCTTACCCTAACTAGCCACAAGACTGATTTTAGTAAGTTCACATGTGAACTAAAGATTGAAAAGTCTATAAAGTTATTTCATTTCATGGAAAGAGCATTGTTATTTATCAGAAGATCAAGAAAATATTGGGCCAGTTTTTACTGGAAAAATAAAACACTGAACAGGAAATGAAAGACCAAATCACTGTTGTTGATTTGTTATTAAGGCAGCTCAGCATCTTTTAGTATGCGGATAGATGGGAGTCAGGAAGAGAGTCAAGAATGTCACTGATTACTTAGGGTTAAAGGAAATTTAAATTAGTATTTCATCCCAAACTCTATGTAGATTTTAGTGTATAAAATTGTATATTTGATATTGCTTGTTACAATGAAACACAAATCTGTGTGTAGTTTATGAAATCAAAGAACATTTGTAGGTAAATGACCTCATATTTGGGCTTCCCCTTGGCTCAGCGGTAAAAAAATCTGTCTGCAATGCAGGAGTCCCAGGAGTTGTGTGTTTGATACCTGGGAAGGGATGATCCCCTGGAGGAGGAAATGGCAGCTCACTCCAGTATTCTTGCCTGGAAAATCCCATGGACAGAGGAGACTGGTGGGCTACAATCCATAGGGTGGCAAAGAGTCAGACACGATTGGAGTGACTTAGCACAGCCTTCATATTTGCTAAATCATACCAACCATTATATCCCAAACCAGGCCAGAAGCTACAAAATCATTGAATTTGTTAGCAACTGAGAGAAGACTATAACCCAGGTCTCCTAACTCTCATCTTAGCAATGTTTTTACTGAGTAACTTCACCTACATTTTAAAAGTTTTCTTATCATTATATGTAAACTATCAATAGAAGGGTAAAAATAGTGTTTCAGAAAATATTATGCGTTTGTAGTCATATCACTCAAATGGGTCATGTAGAAAATGACACATCCTTTAATAACTTAAGTAGGATGCCTGGCACTTTTTAGTTACATTGTAAAGTGGGTAAAAGCTGCAGCTAACTCACCAGCCCAAAGTACATTGTGATTCTTTATGGATTTATATCTGTTTCTGTTCAGGAAATAAAAGTAAAATTTGAACAAACATCCAAGTTATATTTGCTGTAACTGTAGTTATTTTTGTAATTCAATAACTCTTCAATGTTTATTGATAAAATTAACCAGCTTTAAAGTCTATTAGTCATGACTGGACAATGAAGTTATGGTTGAACATATATGAAGAGCAATTCTTAGCCACTTAGGAAGTACTGGATTTACCGAAATATATAGAACGGGAAACCATAATGAAATATTGTTTGCAGCTCTTTTACTTAATGTTCTACAGAAGCACAAGAAACAGTCTTGTGAGAAGACACCTAATTATCCTAATTTTATTTAATTATAAATGTTTTCAATGCTCTGTATTATTAAGATCAATCTGGAAATTCACTTCGATTTGATTACTCTTAGACTATGTCAAGGACACAAATGTATTATGTGATAAAATATATCATCATTAAACTGCCCCAGATTTGCCCCTATACTGATTATAGTAGATAACTACCTCTTCCTCTGAATTGTTGATTAAAAGTTCTTTCTCCGTGGAGTAACCTATAGAGAAATTTGTTGGAGTTAAAACTTCTGGACAAATTTTCATAAAAGATTTTGCTTACTGTGTACCAGATATTATAATGAGCATTTATATGAATTATTCCTAAAATCCTATCAAGTTGACTATTATGNCCCCAGGAAGGGAAACAAACAGGCAGAAGGAGAGAAGAGGCATCATCATCCCCCACCAATAATCGGGAGGAGACTGGGGCCTGACCTTGACTTTGATTTTATTTCTCCCCCCACATCTGCCAAGCACCCCTACTCCCCGCCGATACCGTGGGGAGGGCACCCCTGCCCTGCACAGCCCCGCGCACTGCATACCTATACTTCATCCCGGGCTGCTTCACGCTGGCATCGCCCGCGCTCGGGAGGCTCTGCACCGACAGCTGTCCCAGACTCCGGGCCACCATGGCCACTGCACGGAAGCGGCCTCGGGTGCCCAGGCTGGGGCTGCTGGCTGCCGGCCGGCCCAGCCGCTCCTCGGGGCCCCGGCCCTTGAGGCCGTGCTCCGAGCATACGAAGGACACCTGCATGTCGCCGGTACTCAGCTCCTGACCACGTCCCCTCTCCTTCTGGGCTCCAAGGTCATCTGCCCCTGGAAGCCCCGCTCCTCCTGGGACAAGACTTTATCCCAGAAGCTGAAGGAGCTGCCAGGAGTGAATATTTCCAAAGGCAATGATGTAGAAAAAGCCTGTGTGGCCTCAGACAGAAGGGAGTCAAATTTCCAGAAATGTGCTAGAAAAGGTCTGATCAGATAGAACTCAGAAATCCAGGGGTGGGGGGCGATGCCATTTTCTCTCCCTTCTCTCCGGGTCCGTCCTCTGCCCCACCCTGGTCCGGCTCTGCCCGCCTGAGCCCCCAGCCCAGCTGTGTCCGGCAGGGCTGGGCTGCCAGTAACTCGCGACCAATGAGCGACACTGCTGGCCTCTGACAGCAGGAGGAGGAGGGAGCGTGCCTCCCATCAGGGTGGCAGCCTGGGGGTTCGGGGAGCAGCTGCTTCTCCAGGCTTCCCCGGGTCTCTCAGAGGGAGCCTGGCTCTGCGCACTGTGGCTGTTGAGAATCCCACCAAGTCAACGAGGTGACTGGCGAGAGGCGCGGTGGTGCGGGAGGTGTCTGGTGATTCATTATTAATAAAGTGGATGCACAAGCCGCCCGACTGCCCTGGCTGATCCCCGGGAGGCCAGCGCCGGTGCTCCAGGCTGACAGCCGCTCAGCTGGGTCTGGATGAGGCAGGCACTGCAGCCAGGTGGACGGCTGAGCATGCAGGCAGTCGGCCTGGCCAGCTCTGTCCCGTGGCGGTTCTCACCCAAGAAAACAAGGCTGCTACCAGGTTTTGGCACAGGAAGTCAAATCACCAGAGACCTGGAGGAGAGAGCACCACTCTTTCTGGATGGTAATGACCCAGGTGAAGTGAGGAAAGAACCCTGTGGTCTCAGACACCTGAGATGCCCAGCACTCTGCACAGTACTTAGCTTGCAGCTGATGCTCAATAAACACTTTGAGTGAATGAATGAATAAGCTAAGGAATGAATGAATGGATGGAAGGATGGATGGATGAATGGATGAGTGAATGAATGAATGAAGATCCTCCGCTTTACCCCAGCCTCCTTTCCCACACTTAGGGGATCAGGATGAAGATGGGAACAAGCTCTTCTGGAACAAGGTTAATGGGTTCCCTGAAACCCAGAGAGATGCCCCCATTGGCAGGAAGGGCTGGCTTTGCTCGCTGACCCCAAGCATGCCACTCTCACCCTGCAGGGTGTCCCTCGCCATAGCTGACTTTTACGTCCCTTTCTGCCCTGTGACTGAGAAGGAGAGGGTAGATGGGAGGCAGGTGGTCAGGCTCTGCTGCTAATTTGCTGTATGATCCCAGGCGAGTCATCTCTGAGCTTCCATTGATAGAATGAGGTGGCTGGCTTGAGGACCACTCTCTCTCAGGACCTGGCTCTGCAGGAACTTTGCATGCCTTCTGGCTATCTATCCTGTGCTCTGACAGGACTCAGAGAAGAAGCTACCCCAAGATGTTCACAGAGGATGGCTGCACTTGCTCTCAGATCTGGCCTTGCCTTTTTGAGAAGTTAATAATAAAACCGTGCTCCATCCAGTCCCAGCCTCCCTGCTCCTGAGCTGGGCAACCAGGGGCAAGTGACTCCCTCTCCAAGCCTCAGTGATCTTGTGTCCAGCGCAGGTCACCAAGGTGTTCGGATCACAAAAGTGCTCACACTGGGGTCCGGTCCTCAGGAATCAGTCCCACTATCCCTTAGCAGAGAGGAAGGGCTTTCCGGCCATGGAGTTAGGAGAGGCCCTTGTGACTCTCTCCACTCCCACTGGTAAGTGCATCCTGTTTGTCCTCCCTATGGCCTGACTTGGCAGCAGGAACCGCTCCCCAGGGGGGGACCTGGTCCTGGGGAGAGAGGGAGGGCAGAGCTGGTACCTTTGCCAAGGGGGCCCTGGCAGGTCACAGATGCCACCTGTGGAGGGCAGTAGGGGCTCCTCAGGATCCACAGGCCAGCGCTGCCTTCCTCTCCCACCTGCCTGTGAAAGTTCCAGCTGCCTGGCGTGGGTCCTTGAGCCCCTTGGGTGATGGGCGATGGGAAGGAGGAAGGGCAGGGTTCAGTGCTGGGCCCTCTCCCAGCTGGGCCCTCCACCAACTGGGCCCTGAACTTGAAGACAATAGACCCTGGCACTCAGGAAGCCCACACCCCTGCTGAAGAGGCTGCAGGTGGCAAAGACCCTGCCTCTGGCTCCTCCCCAGGCTCACGGAGCTTATAGTCCACTGCAGGGATGCTCAACACCTGAGCAGGATGCTGGAGGAGCTTGTTACAAACGCAGATTCCTGGGCCCCAACCACACCTACGGAATCAGCAGCTCTGGGGCTGGGCCTGGGAAAATGCATTTCTTTTTTTTTGATGTGGACCATTTTTAATGTCTTTATCGAATTTGTTACAATATTGCTTCCATTTTATGTTTTGATTTTTTTGGTCCTGAGGCATGTGGGATCTTAGCTCCCTGACCAGGGATCGAACCTGCACCTCCTGCATTGGAAGGTGAAGTCTTAACCACTGGACTGCCAGGGCAGTCCTGGGGTGCTGTGTTTTTATCAAGAGATTTGAATGGTGCTATGCAATGGCCTGGAGGGTGTGAAGATCCCCTACTTCATTCCACCTCACTCAGTTCTCTGTGCATTGGCAAATCGTTGGATCCCACAAGGGACGGCATCTCACTATGGATTCCTCAGGTTGCTCTTAACCAGATGGCGTGCTCTGAGCTTTAAGTGAGATTCACGAAGACTTAGTCACTACGGTGTGTAAAAGGTCACCCATCTCACCTCCCAATCCAGCAATTCCACTCCTAGGTATGTGTCCCGAGAACTGAAAACATAACGCCCACACCAAAACTTGAACACAAATGTCCACAGCAGTATTACTCATCACAGCCCCAAAGCTGTAGCAATCCGAATGTCTAACAACAGATAAAATAACGAACGAATAAACAAAATGTAGTGTCTATCCACACAGTAGAATGTTATTCAGCCATACAAAGGATGAAGTACTGACACACGTCCCAACATGGATGATTCTGGAAAACATCATGCTAAGAGAAAGGAACGAGTCATGTGCATGCTACGTCGCTTCAGTCGTGTCTGACTCTTTGAGACCCTATGGACAGTAGCCCACCAGGCTCCCCTGTCCATGGGATTCTCCAGGCAGAAATATTGGAGTGGGTTGCAATTTCCTACTCCAGGGGATCTTCCCGACCCAGGGATCGAACCTGTGTCTCTTAGGTCTCCTGCATTGGCAGGCGGGTTCTTTAAGGCCATGTACTGTATGATTTGACTCCATTCATATGAGATGTTCAGGGGACTTCCCTGGCGGAGCCATGGTTGGGAATCTGCTTGCCAATGCAGGGCATACGAGTTTGACCCCGGTCCGGGAAGATCCCACCTGCCTCGGAGCAGCTAGGCCTGTGTGCCACAACTACTGAGCCTGCACACTGCAACTGCCGAGTCAGCCCCGTGTGCCTAGAGCCCGTGCTCTGCTCTGCCATGCGAGAAGCCACTGCAGAGAAAAGCGCGCTCCACAACTAGGAGGTAGCCCCCGCTCGCCACAACCACAGAGAGCCCGCACAAAGCAGTGAGGCCAGTGCAGCGCCCCCGCCAAAATGTTCAGAATAGGCAAATCCGCAGAGACAGCCGATTAGTGACTCTAGGAGGTGAGGGGAGTGGAGAATCAGGGAACGATAGTTAACGTGGGTATGGGAATTCCTTATTGGGGTGACAAAAATGTTCTAAAATTGATGATTTTTGCACAATTATATGAATATACTAAAACCATTAAATTGTAAGAGTTGGACGTGAATGAGGGACAGAACAACAAATGTGTATATGGTATGTGAATTATATCTCAATATAACTATTACTGAAAAAAAAAGTTACTGAAAAAAAAAGTCAACGCTTTCAAAAGACTCTGGGCCTTCACTCCTGCTGCTCCCTATGGGAGTGCCCTTCCTGTTTCTCCGCCTTTGAACTCCCTGTCATCCCCTGGCATCAGCTGAGATAGTACATGCCGTGTGAAGCAGTCTCCCTCGCTTCTCAAGCACCAATAAACCTTCCTTCCTCCGGGTGTCAGACCTCAGCCTCCCCAGTGATACCAGAGGCCTGGGGGCCACACAGGAGGCACTCTCCCAGGACTCTTGAACCTGGCCCGGTGCAGAGTCCCCAGGCTCCGCTCAACCCTCTGTGACATGTTGTGGGGACAGTGGGACACCTGGCCCAGTGTAGAGTCCCCAGTCCCCGATCATCCTTCTGTAATGCATTGTGGGGACGGTAGGAATGGGCGTCTGACCTCAGAACCCACCTGGGGAACCCAGGACGAATGTGGTGGGTCCAGCAGAGAACTGCTGAGTGGGAGTTAGGCAAGTGGGTTTGCGTAGCTGGAACTTTCCACGTGCTTCACACAGAGGTCACAAACTCTTAATGTACTTAGAAAATCACAAGAAAAGACAACAGTGGAAAACCAAAAGCATAAGACCTCAACCTGAACTTGCCACAGTTAAATGTCACCCCAAAGGGTCTCTCCTTTCAAATGTGTGTTGGTGGAGAAGTGAGTCCCAGACAAGGGCTTGGTGCAGAAACATCAAATGTGGATGGATTTGAGCCACAGCAGATTTGGGGTTCTTTTTCTGCCTCTCCAATACCTGCTGTTGTTAAAGCAGCTGGTTCCTGCCATGATGAATCAGAGGGGAAGCCATCCCGAGTAAAAGTCCTGCCATGTCTATAGAATGCTACCAAAGAGAGCTTCTTGTAACAGCAGCTTCTGGTGTGGTGCCTGGGATCCACCCCCAACCTGCCCCAGGGGGCTGGGGAGACCCCTGGATCATGGCACGGCAGCTCTTCCAGAGTGACTGGCTTGTCTCACCACCTCTCTTCCTCCCTCCTTCCTTTCCATCTGCTTGATGGCCACACAGAGCACCAGCTGCTTCTCCAGGTGCTTCTGTTGGCACCCATGATGTTTACTCCCAGACAGTTTCTCTCTCACCAGGAGCCAAGCCTGGAGCTTTGGTTTCCATCACTACCTTATTTAGTCCTCAGGACAATTCTATGAGGAAGAAGTGACTATAGCCTCTGCTTTCCAGATGGGGACACTGAGACCTGGGGAGACCACATGACTTGTCCAGAGCTGGGTTCCCCCCAGGACACTCAGTGACATTCCTGCAGGCTTGGGAGTTGAGTCAGCCCTGGTGACCCGGCATGGGTTGAAACACGTCCCCCAAAGGGACACGTCCATGTCCTAACTCCTAGTGCCCATGAATGTGACCATCTTCAGAAAAAGGATCTTTGTAGATGTCATCACATAAAGAGGAGGTGATTGGGGTGAGCCCTAAGGAGAGGAGGACTTGGAGACTGACAGAGACACACAGAGGGAAAACAGTCATGTGAAGATAGGGGCAGAGATTGGAGTGATTTGTCTATAGACAAAAATCAAGGAAGCACAGACATATTACAGAAAGCAAGCTTACGGTTGCCAAAGGGGAAGGGCTATTGTTCAGTCACTAAGTCGTGTCTGACTCTTTGTGACCCCATGGACTGCAGCACACCAGGCTTCTCATTATCTCCCAGAGTTTGCTCAAACTCATGTCCATTGAGTCAGTGACATCACACAACCATTTCATCCTTTGTCACCCCCTTCTCCTCCTGACTTCAATCTTTCCCAGCATCAGGGCCTTTTCCAATGAGTTGGCTCTTCCCATCAGGTGGCCAAAGTATTGGAGCTTTGTCTTCAGCATCAGTCCTTTCAATGAATGTTCAGGATTGATTTCATTTAGGATTGAATGGTTTGATCTCCTTGCAGTCCAGGGGACTTTCAAGAGTCTTCTCCAGCATCACAATTGGAAAGCACCACATCAGTTCTTCAGCGCTCACTTTCTTTATGGACCAACTCTCATAGCCAGACATGATTACTGGAAAAACCATAGCTTTGACTATATGGACCTTTGTTGGCAAAGTAATATCTCTTCTTTTTAACATGCTGTCTAGGTTTGTCACAGCTTTTCTTCCAAAGAGCAAATGTCTTTTAATTTCATGGCTGCAGTCACCATTTGCAGTGATTTTGTGAAAATAAAATCCGCCACTGTTTCCACTCCCAACTGGGAGATTGGGATTGACATATACACAGGACTATATACAAAAATAGGTAATTAATAAAGACCTATTAGACAGCATAGGGAAGCTACTCAGTACTCTGTAATGACCTGTATGGGGAAAGAATCTAAAAGAGACTGGATATGTGTGTGTGTATAACTGATGCACTTTGCTGTAAGCTTGAAACTAACACAACATTGGAAGCAACTATTCTCCAATTAAAATTATTTAAAAAGCCAAGGTTGGATCTTTCCCGAGAGCCTTCAGAGGGAATGTGGCCCTGCTGACCCCTGGCTTTTGGACTTCTTGGCTCCAGATCTGAGAGAGTAAAAAGCTGCTGTTCTGAGCTTCTGTGTGTGTGCTGTGTTAGGGTAACCCCAGAACACTGGTGGAAAACCAGCTCAAGGTAGACCTGCCCCACCCATCACCCCAGACTGGTCCTCTCCCCAACCCTCACCTGTCTTTTCTCCTGCCCCTCTTCCTTCTTCCTACCCATCCTTTAAGACACACTGGCTTCCCAGATTTTTCAAGGAAGTCTTCCCTGACTGGCCCAGCTTGAAGTGACCGCCTGTGAATAAATGAGCAAGTCTAGAGCTTGACCACAAATCAAATACTGTCTGTGATTCCTGTAAGAGGCTAGTGGTAAGAGGCCACACTCTAGAGTCAAAAATTGCAGGCAGGCAGGACCCTGTACCCTGCCAGAAGCTCATGGCCAAGGAGCGTTGCCCAGGGCTCCCTGTCCTCCGGGCCATATCAGAGAGTCTCAGACACAGCTTCCAGTCCTGCTGACGAGGAAGCAGCAGGAAAGAGACATTTCCAGAAAGAGAATGTTCTGGAAAGTGGGTTAAGACCAAGACTGGGAAACACCATCCAGCCAGTACTTATAGAGGTTTGGACTGCTCTAGGAGCTGAGAACAGACAAAGGTAATGTTGTCAGCGGGATGCAGACGAGCAAAAACAAGGTGAGAGGATAGTGGGCTTAAGGGCGACTCACCGGGCATCTGTTTAGACCAGGTGGTGGGGAAAGTCTCTTTGAGGCCAAAGTTGCGCTGATGGGAGGGAGCCGGCCCTGTGAAAACCTGGAGGATGCACCCTCTGGGGGACACTGAGGATGTGCAAGGACTGCGGGATGCAGTGAGCTCTTCTGAGATACGGATGAAAAGCGGGAGGAAGAGGAGTACAGGCCAAAATCAGAGGCAGCGTGTGCGGGATCCAGTGGGGAGTTTGAGTTTCTTCCCAGGGCTGTGTGTGGCAGAAGAGGAGCATCCTTGAGCCAGGTCCGGTGTCCACCTGGCACCATGTGGGCCCGCAGCCACAGCTGCTGCCCTGTCTCAGGCCACACATCTGGACTCTCCATCACTGCAGCCAGGTGGACGTGGGAAGGGGGAGCTGACACAGGGACTGTGGAGATTTTAAAATTCAGTGACTTTGTTGTTGTTGTTGTTTTTAAACAGCAAGAGTTGAGGACAGTTAAAAAAAATGGGTGAAGTTAACAAGAAATCTTTTCCCAGCTGTAGGCTCAGTTCAACTGATAATGTGTTGGGCTGGTGGCATGGTGTTCGCCTTGCTCCACCAGGCAGCACTTATCTGGAGGCGTTATCTTTTTTATATTAATATTTAAGACCAGGTTTAGCAGAGTCCCAGCAGGAGCATTAACCTTGGAAGGGCATTTATCTGGGATCTTTCATAACTGGTAGCCGTGGTTCCGGAGGCTCTCTTCCCAGTTAACTGAAATTCCCAGGTGCAGCCAGATGAAATCCACCAGATGAAGAAAGGGCCCCACAGTGAGACCACCTCTGGACCATCAGATACTAAAGCTTCAAGCAGTTTTCTTGTCAACCCTTGCTTGAGTAGCAAGGTTCCCAGGGTGTTTCGGCCCCACGGTTAGTCCATCAAGCTTCAGATGCGACACAGACCTTTTCCTTGGAGTGTCAGGCAAACAGGAAATTTTCCCAGGATCCACAACCCCAAGCGGTGTTTGGATCCTAGGGCTGTTGCCAGAGAGTTCATTGAACTGGGGGGCTTTGAGCAATGGAACGTGGTTCTATCACATCAGTGGGGGCCAGAAGGCTGAAATCTGGGTGTGGGCAGGGCAGGGCTCTCTCTGAAGGCTCCAGGGGAGGGTCTGTCCTGGCCTTGGCCAGCTTCTGGTGACCACAATCCTTGGCTTGTGGCCACATCACTCTAATTTCTGCCTCCACCATTACCAAGCCTCTTCCCTGTGCAACTTCATTGGGCCTCTTATTAGGACACCAGGCATTGGATTTAGGGCCCACCCAACTCCAGTGTAAGCTCATCTAACTACATCTGCACAGACCCTATTTCCAAGTAGCCTCTAGGAATCTGGGTGGATGCAATTTGGAGGGACACAATTCATCCCAGGGCACCCTTCTATAAATGGCATCTATACTTGAGGGAGCTGGGGTCTCCAAGGGTGAGGACACCCCCCTGGCCTCTTCCCTTGGCCTCCTCCCTACTGCTCTTGTCTTCCTCACTCTGCCCCAGGGCTTCTCTTCTCAAATGTTCCCCTGTCCCCTTGAACTGGAAGGTTCTTCCCCACCACTTCCAGTGGTCCTCCTTTCAGATGGTTGGCGTCTAAGCTGTCCCTGGGCCTCCCTGACTCTCTTAGGCATTTACCTGCTTTTTCTCTGTCACCCCCTCACCAGGATGGAACATCCAGAGGGTGAAGAGGGACCCTGTCTGTCCTGATTATGCAATGTCTGCAAGCCTGTTGCCTGGAGTCAAGTAGGTCCTCAATAAATATTTCTGAATTAATTAAAGGATGCTGAAATTCCAATAATCTGGCCGCCTGATGTGAAGATCTGACTCATTGGAAAAGACCTGAGGCTGGGAAAGAAAGATTGAGGGTAGGAGAAGAGGGTGACAGAGGATGAGATGGTTGGAAGGCATCACTGATTCAATGGACACGAACTTGGGCAGATTCTGGGAGATAGTGAGGGATACGGAGGCCTGGAAGCTGCAGTCCATGGGGTCACAGAGTCAGACACGACTTAGCAACTGAACAACAACTGAAACAGCAACAATCAATGACTTGGGCTTCCCAGGTGGCCCAGTGGTAAAGAATCCCCCTGCCAGTGCAGGAAATGAAGGTTTGACCCCTGGGTCGGGAAGATCCCCTGGAGAAGGGAATGGCAGCCCACTCCAGTATTCTTGCCTGGAGAATCCCTTGGACAGAGGAGCCCGGTGTGATACAGTCCATAGGGCTGCAGAGTCGGACATGATTTAGTGACTGAACAGCAACAACAACATCAATGGATAGCCCCTCCCCCCCAAAAAAGAAGAAGAAAATTCAGATCCTCATCTCCCTCTTGAGAAATCTCCAATAGAATCAGGAGGTCCTTAGGGCCAGTCTCGCTGACCCTTTGTCCTGTTACATCTGGATTTTTAGAATGCAAAGCCTTAAGAATTCTGCCACCTAATGGACTCAGGGCAGAAGTGCTTTACATCTTTAAATGACAACCATGTGCTCATACAATGACCCCTGAAGACCCAAACACTTGTCTGCAGGAGAAAACGTTTCAGCAACAGGGCTGGTCTCTGCTCCACTTTCCAGAGAACAGCCAGATAACCCCTGGGGCCTGTGGTAGGTGGAAACCAAATCAAATATAGGACACCCACTTAAATCTGGACTTGAGATAAACAACAAATAACTTCTGGTATAAGTATGTTCTGATTATGGCATAAACTTGTTATTTGTTTGAAATTCAGATTTAACTGGGTGCTCTGTATTTTTATTTGCTAAATCTGGCAACTGAACACAGACTGAACAGAAGGGGGGAGGGGGCTTCTTCTGGGTGACTGGCTCTGGCCAGGGCTTGTCCCTGGAAGGCACGGGAATAAAGCTGAATATTTGTCATTTATAGACTCAGCTGCCAGCTCTGGGGCTCTCTGGCCACTTTCCGAGGCTTTCAGAGGAGAAAGGAGGAGGGTCCGTGCACTGTCACAGATGCTGATTCCAATGACAAGTGAGCTGAACAGTGTCCATCTGAGGTTCCAACGGAATTGAGCCCTTCAAGCCCCATCATCCGACAACCAGGGACACCTAAACCACAGCCTTTGCTAGTCACAGCTTTAAGCATAGTCACAGCAACCAGTTCAGAGGCCACCTGTTGAAATACACTTCGCATGGAAAGGACAGCCAACCCCAGCACATCTTGGTCCCTAGGACCTCACACGTTCTGGTGCCGCCATGGATTTGTGGGTAGAGATGATGAATCGAGGATGGTCCCCTAATTAGTGTTTCTTGCTTGTGCTCAGTTGCTAAGTCGTGTCCGGCTCTTTGTGACCTCACGGACTGTAGCCCGCCAGGCTCCTCTGTCCATGGGATTCTCCAGGCAAGAATACTGGAGTGGGGTGTCATTCCCTCCTCCAGGGGATCTTCCTGACCTGGGGATCAAACTCGCATCTCCTGTGACTCTGGCATGGGTTGGCGGGTTCTTTACCACTGAGCCACTTGGGGAGCAATTCGTGTTAGTCAGCCCGTAATAATTAACACATCCCAGTGAGACAGCAAGAGGGATGACATAGTGAGTGTAAGCTGCTGCAGTTTTTTAAAAAACCACCATCTCCCCATGCAGGAGACACCAAACATCGCAGAGCTTATCTCAGGAGCAGAGGACCACACAGACCCTCGTTTTCCCTCTGTTACACATTCCTACACAGTCAGCATTCTGATTTTGCTTTTGGCCTGCCACGCAGCACGTGGGGTTTCAGTTCCCTGACCAGGGGTCAAACCCATGACCCCTGTAGTGGAAGCTCGGAGACCTAACCACTGAACCGCCAAGGGAAGTGCTACGGTCAGCATTCTTAAAACCCCAAGAATTTACCCCGGTTGACAACAAAGTGGTTACCCCGTTTCCTGGGCTGCACCCCTCTTGCCGCAGCCCTTGCCTCGGCCAGGGGACCTCCTGCCCCCGCCCAGCGCCTTGCCCCGCCCCTTACCGGTACTTCATGCCAGTGCGCCGGGCGGTGCAGCCCTCCAGGGAGAGGCCGTGCATGCGCAGGAAGCTCTCCATGTTCCTGGCCTGGGCGGCCGCCCGCACCTCCCGCAGCCGCTGCAGCTCCAGCGTGTCGGTCTGGCGGACGGGGTGCAGGGCCCAGTCCGAGTGACACCTGCTGCTCACGCTCCTCAGGCTCTCGCTGTACGTCATGGACAACATGGTCCCACCCGGCCCGGGAGCCGCCGCTGTCCGGATGGGAAATGCCCAGTGGTGATGGGTTAGAGAGCCTCCCCCTGCCCCGGGTTCCCCGGGCTGGACGCTGGCCCCGGGGGCAGGGGCAGCAGCAGAGTCACATCATCTAGCTAGAGTGGCCACCCAGGGGTCCTGGCGCCGGGGGACAGGGCCTGGCCCCAGGATATGAGCACCTCCTGACATGTGGTTCTTGGTCCTCAAAACTGCGCTGGCAGGGAACTCTGGCTGAGCCACCCGCTCCGTCCCCTGCATCCACGGGACAAGCCCGGGTGAAGCTGCTTTCTAGGTGGGCAATGTCAAAAGAGCGCTCCAGATGAGAACAGGTCAGGAGCATGCAGAGAGCCCGGCCCCCAGAGCAGAGGACTTCACGGCGCCCCCAGGAGTTGTTCCCTGGGTAAAACCAGCTACAGGGCCGACCCGGAAGCAGCGTAAGCACACCTGTCACTGAAGCAAACTCTCGTGTGATTTTGCCAGCAGTGTCGCACCGCGGGGAAGGCCCTACTCGTTTACAGACTGGTGAAGGCAGTGCTATCCACACCGGCATTCTGTGCTTGCAGAAAGCGCCATTGCACCAGCGCAGTTCTTTGGGCGCCATGCGCAAATGAATTACGTCACAGTTCAGTTTTTGCAACAGAAAACACTGAGCGGATGCATTTAATGAGGCAGTGAGGTGGGGGCAGGGGGAGGGAAAAGGTTGGGAAATTGCAAAGCTTAAATGTTAAAACCCATTGCTAAATCATCACCTGAAGGGATGATTATACTCAGAAACTAAAAACGTAAGTGTCCATCAATAGGGAAACTCGCTATGTATCTGATGGTCCATCCATAGAATGGAAATCTTTGAAGCCTTCAGGAGTGAGGTGTCTCTGCATGAACTGATAGGCATTGAGCCCCAGGAGGCAGAGTCAAGAAAGACTAGGCGAGGGGAACACGTGTGTGCACAGAATGCTGCCCTGTGTCAATGCACACACACACGTGAACAGGTCATTTGGAGGGCTGCACCACGGCTGTGCCTTAACATCCTACAGGGGCTTTGCCTGGGCAACACGGACATGGTCGCAGGGGGCAGGGGCTGTGCTACAGTCCAGGGACTCCCTTCTCCCCCCACACCTGACCACGGACCTCCACCCTGGCTTGGATGCCTGCACAGTGGCCCCAGTATTGTCACCGTCACTGAGTCAGGTAAGATTCATCTTTTCAGCTGGGTCAGCTGGGCCAGCCCGGGAGGTGGAGGGACCAGCTCTGTCCGCACCTGTGCCCCAAGGGAGAACAAGCTCCGTTATCCTGGGAAGGGTTGGGGGCTGTCCTACGGGCTGAGACAGCTGCAGAGTCCCTGAGGGTGGAGATGGCGCTGGAGCTGCCTGGGCTGGTCCTTCCTTGCGTGAGCTCCCCACCCCTGCCTGACACTTCACAGGCCTTTCTCCATGGCAGGTGTCATCACCGGATAGACCCCAGGTATCTCCAACACCTTGTTTGTTGAGCCGATCCTCCTGAGAGTCAGGTCCAAGAAGAAAGGGACTCTTCTGTCCACTTTCACTGCTGTGCGCGTGCACTCCTGCTCCCCCTCAGGGAGGGGCTGGGCTGGCCCCTGATCAGGCCAAGCTATCTACAGGCTGCCTTCTCCTGGCCAGGACTTGCATTACCATGATTCAGACCCACAGGGAGGGAAGGCCCAGAACCCCTGGTTTCCCACAGGGTTTAGACTAAGGTCTCTGATGGGTTCTGCAGGCAGGCACACCCCAACACAAAAATCCCCACTTTCCCGGAGAATCACATTGCCGGCAACAGAGGGGCCCCAGGCTCAGGGGGTGGGGGGTGGCGGCCCAGGAAATGGCACCTGGGAAGCCCTCGGGGTGGGCAGCATCAACTCCCTCCTCCCCTCTACATGCACGCTGCCCACAACCCGTCAAGCAGCTGCTTCAGAGGCAGCTGTGTAGCCTGTGGCTCATGGCCTGCATGGGGCAAAAGCAGACCACTCCTGGCTTCCCTGGGGGTCTGTGTTCAGAGAGACCAGCTGGGTGGGGAGCAGTTGCAGGGGTACCTTCCGAAAAACAGGATTAAACTCAGACACACACGTTCCCAGCCCAGCCCAGCCAGGCTGAGATCAATAGCCATTAGCTTTCAAGACATTACCCGTAACAAGCCATCCTGGTCTGGCTCCAGAACTCTAGCCCCAGCCCCAGGGTTGCAGTAACTGTGTGGCCGAGGGGCCCGGTTATAGGTAGGGGCAGCCCTGTGTGTCACCTGCTTGGTGTGACCCAGGCAGGTACCTGGACCACTCTGAGACTCAGTCTCCACATCTGTGAAATGGGACGGGCAGAGGCCTATTGTGCAGGCTGGTGTGGGTGAAACGGAACCATACTGGACAACTGGACAGGGGCTGGCCTTGTGGTGGGAGAGTGCTGTGTGTGGGAGGTGGCTGCCAACCATGAGACGTGGAACATGGTACCAGTCATGATAAGTGACATGGGCACAAAAATACACAAGACAGGATGGAGGGGAGACGGCCCAGCAGGAGCCTGACCACAGGCCTGAGTGATTCTAGGGGCCGTGCAGGGTGAAATGTAAACTCTACCCATTGCCCCAGTCTTGCAGAGTCACACATTCCTAATGAGACAAATGTAGTGGGTGCCGCCAGGAATTGGAGGGAGCCTCTCTGTAGGGTTCTCGTGCATGCTAAATCGCTCTCAGTCATGTCTGACTCTTTGCGATCCCATGGACTGTAGCCCACCAGGCTCCTCTGTCCATGAGCTTCTCCAGGCAAGAGTACTGGAGTGAGTTGCCATGCCCTCCTCCAGGGAATCTTTCTGACCCAGGGACTGAACCCACGTCTCTCAGGTCTCCTGTATTAGCAGTGGGGTTTTTTACCACTAGCGCCATCTGGGAAGCATGTCCAGGAGACAGCGAAGGACAGGGAAACCTGGCGTGCTGCAGTTCATGGGGTTGCAAAGAGTCAGATATGACTTACAGACTGAACAACAGCTATCTCTGTGGGGACTGGGATCTCCCCTGTCTGTCATCTCTCCTATCTGGTGTTATAGTGACCTTGGGAGGGGCCCGTGGGTGGGGCAGGGCCACCAGCCACACAGAGGGAGCCCAGAGCCTGCCGCTGAGTGAAAGGGTCCCCACGGCACAGGGCAGGCTTGGGTCAGGGGACTCGTGGGAAGAGATGGAGGCTGTGGGTGGGCACGGTGGCCCCTGGCTTGGGGTAGAGGGCAAGGCCGCAGCGCTCGCAAGGAGGTCTGTGCCCCGGGGGTGCCCCGGGGGCAGAGCATAGCGAGGACGAAGCTGGTACACCTTCCTCACCCTAAGGTCCTTGAGGGAGGCAAGTCACAGAGGGGCTCTGGCAGTAACAGTGCTGCCCGGCGGGAGAGGACAGGGACATAAGCTGGCTCCTCCGCAGGTGAGCAGGGCTGGGTGCTTGGATGAGGGGCCCCGGGAAGACTCCCCATACTGGAGTTCCTTCTTCGGCTGCCTGACTGCTCAGTGACCCCAACCTCTCGCTCCTCCTCTTTGCCACCCTGCCTGCTGACCTCAGGAAGAATTAGCTTTCCTTAACAACTATTGCTGGAGAAGGCAATGGCACTCCACTCCAGTACTCTTGCCTGGAAAATCCCATGGACGGAGGAGCCTGGTAGGCTGCAGTCCATGGGGTTGCTGAGTTGGGCACAACTGAGCGACTTCACTTTCGCTTTTCACTTTCATGCATTGGAGGAGGAAATGGCAACCCACTCCAGTATTCTTGCCTGGAGAATCCCAGAGACAGAGGAGCCTAGTGGGCTGCCATCTATGGGGTTGCACAGAGTCGGACACGATTGAAGCGACTTAGCAGCAGCAGCAGCAGCCACAACAAGCATTGCTAATTACAGACTCTACAGGGTCCCCCCTGCACTGGGGCCTGCCTTTTGCAAATCTATTCCTGTGGACAGGGACCTGGGTAATTCTCGTGAATGGACCGCGTGACATAGAAAAATGGAAAGAAGACATTAACCTCATTAAGCCGCGGGAATCGCAACTTTGCTGAGCAGCCTTCTACCTGGGATTCCAGAACCGAGATCAATTTACTGGGAGCCACCAAAGCCTGATATATGGGATCCAGAAGGAACCCAGAAAGTCTCTTTGAAACGGCAACATGTGTCTGGACCAGAGAAACCGGCCAGAATTCCCAAAGCGGGCGCGCATGGAGGCAGGGGCATCATTTCGGGGGCACAGCTCAAAAATGCAGGGCATCACATCAGGGGAAAAACAAAACCAGTTTTGCTTAAGAACCATCAGTAAGCCAAGGCCCAGAGAAGCAGCTCCCAGCTCTCTCAGGCCTGTGCTTCCAAACCGACCTTTCAGACAGCACCCAGCCTCCTGCTGCTATTAATCTCGGGGAAACTCGAAAATGCTGGGTTGTAATGGGGAACACGATGGGGTTATCAGCTGGAGCCCAGGTCCCCCAGATGGGCAGAGAGGCAGGGCCGGGAGGCAAGCAAGCTCAAGCAGCAGAACGCCCACCCTCCTTCTTCCTGTGGTTACCTAGGACTAACTTTCTTTTTGAGGTTTCCCACTTTGAAAATATATAGAGGGTCTCATTTCAGATCAGCCAAAAAGGCATCCCCAAATGCTGTCCACTCCCGGGGTGCCTGTGCCCCAGCAGCCTCTCCCCCCCACCAAGGAGGCAGCTGCCACTTGCCTCCTGAGCTGAAGGGACCACTCACCTGCCTCGCTGGCGTCTGCTGGTTAAAAGGGACACAGTCTGATTTACTAGGGCTCACCAGGCGTCTACGGAGCTGGTGCGGCAGCTCTTTCATTAGGGAGTGTCACTGCAGGACGTCAGAAGCAGTCGGTGAATGAGAGGTCCCACAAGGGTCGGCTTTGGAGGCAGTGAGTCCATTAGTCCTATTAGGGCGTCTGCATCTCAGTGAGAGAGGCTGAATTATTCACGAGCGCGCCTCTTCCCCTAAAAGCCCGGGAAGTGCAGTTCCGTAGTGCAGCCTGGCAAGGCAGCCTCCTGCGTCCCGGCTGGGAGGGGGGACCGGCTGGGGTCCTGCTGTTCCCTAGAGCGCATGCCCCGCTGCCTGGAGAGACTGGACCCTGGGAGGAGGCGCAGGCTGGGCTTTCTGGTCTTTGAGGAAGGGGTCCAGGCTGGTTGGCTTTCTTCCCACCACATTCTTAACTGTCTGCAAGCTGGGGAGCCCAGGGGCCCACAGCGTAGGACCACCACCCACAGAGGGGTGAGGGCCTGGCGAGACACGCCTTCAGCACACACAGATGGACGCCCTGCCTCCTTCTGCTGGGACGCACCCCAGATTGTATGTCCTATGCTGCCAGGACCTATATATGGATAGAAGGTTTCTGCAGTTCGCTGTGAAGACACCACATGGTGACCCTTCCTCACTGTCCTGAGCTGGGGTTCGGAAGACGCTTTGCGGCTGAGCCTGGGGATGATCTATGCTGAGTCCCTGTTCTGGGCTCATGGCCACAGGGGCCCTTCATGTCATCCTGGGACCCCTGCCCCCCAGAGACTCAATGTGACACTATCTTCCAGCTGAGAGATCGTGCCAGTGGCATGGGATTCTGAACAGAGGCCGAGCTGATTGCCTCATGACACAGCTGCTAACAGGGGTGGCTCCAAGGAGTGGGGAGATCACAGCCCCAGATCTGGAGTGGAAAGAGATGTGAGGCTGGGGGACGGCATGGAAGTGGAGGTGCTGGTAGTGGGGGACGACCTGGAAAGGCCTTTGTGATGGACCTTCTCTCTTTTCTTTAGATTTTTGTTTGTTTTGGTCGTACCATGCAGCTTACGGGATCTTAGTTCCCTGACCAGGGACTGAACCCATACTCCTTGCAGTGGAAGCGCAGAGTCTTAACCACTGGACTACTAGGGAAGCCCCTGGGATGGTTCTTAAAGGCCGAAGCCCACGGTCAGTTCCATGGCCTCTGTGTCACATGTCATCCCCAGGCTGGAAGTGGCCACTGTGGCCTCACTACTGGGTGCTGATTATTAGCCTGACCTCCTTGGAATGAGGCCCTGTCTCCTTCCCCTGGGCACCATTTCCCTCGCATCACACTGTCCTTCTCCACGCCTGTCCCTTGGACACCAAGCCCTGTGGACCTGGGGCCTCTTAACCTCCACTCCGTCCTCCCATGGCCCCAGTGGTTCAGCCCTCCTTCACCTCTCCTGGCTCCCACACTAGCCTTCCCACTCCCCCCATCTCATTCCCTGCTCCTAGGCATCCGTCCTGCAGCAGAGCCCTGCCCCCTGCCCTGCTCTAACACCATCGACGTCTCCCCAGTGCCCACCAAAGGCAGTCAGGCTCCTCTGCTTGGCATTCTTGGCCCTCCATCCTCAGATCCCCACCTGCCTCCCTAGCCTGGCCTCTGGTCACTCTCTTTCCTGTCCTGTACCTGAAGGCCCAGCTGATGCGACTGCCACTTCCTATTCTCTGGGCACCTCTCTGAGCTGTGCTCAGCTTTCCCTCTACTGGAATGCTCTTCCTGGTGTCTGTGTTGAATTCGGTCTAGCCGGAATAAGGTCCAGCTCACAGGCTCTATGACACCTTCCCTGATTCTCAGCCAGCTGACCACTCACTCCAACAGCTCTCTGGACTCTCCCAAGACCCGTTTACCTCCTAGATGATATTAGAGTGATTTAGGTTTGGGGTAGATTGTAGTCAGCATCAATCCTTCTAATGAATATTCAGGGCTGATTTTCTTTAGGATTGACTGATTTGATCTCCTTGCAGTGCCACGATGTCATAAAAAGGGCAGCAGAGGATGAGAGGGCTTCCCTGGTAGCTTAGCTGGTAAAGAATCTGCCTGCAGTGCAGGAGACCCCTGGTTCAATTCCTGGATCAGGAAGATCCCCTGGAGAATGGATAGGCTACCCACTCCAGTATTCTTGGGCTCCCCTGGTGGCTCAGATGGTAAATAATCCACCTGTAATGCGGGAGACCTGGGTTCAATCCCTGAGTCGGGAAGATCCTCTGGAGGAGGGCATGGCAACCCACTGCAGTATTCTTGCCTGGAGAATCCCCACGGACAGAGGAGCCTGGCGGCTACAGCCCATGGGGTCCCAAAAAGTCGGACATGACTGAGCGACTCAGCATAGCACAGCACAGAGGATGAAATGGTTAGATAGCATCACTGAGTCAATAGACATGAGTTTGAGCAAACTCTGGGAGATAGTGGAGGACAGAAAAGCCTGGTATGCTGCAGTCCATGGGGTCTCAAAGAGTCAAACATGACTTAGCGACGGAACAACAGCAGGAACAACAGGATCGCACTACTGTGGCCCATCCTTTCCCCCTTCTCTGTGTCATGTGATGTGATTCTCTCTTGGGCTGAGGGGAGTATACTTTCTCCTTGACGTTGGGCTTGGTCATGAGCTTGCTTTGACCCAAAGAATGAGCAGAAGTGACTGTGCCTGTTCTAACCATTGGCCTTCAGACACATTTTTCCTCTGGCCCTTCTGCCACGAGAAGAGACCTGGGATGGCCCCTGGTTAGGCAGGGGTAGTTTGTTATGCAGCCTCCTGTGTATGAGGTGACAGGTACACAGCCTTCCCTCTTTCACCTGTCTGTGAGTTGCTGGAGGGCAGGGCCTTGGACATTTTGCCCTGTTGAAGGAGGGGTGCCACCCTTCTGGCTGACTTAAATAACCATCCACCAGCCATGTCAGAGCTGAGTGATGAGGATACCCCACTGGGAGTGGCACCCAGTATGCTGAATGATCCCACCCCATTAACGTCATCACCAGAGGCCCTGCAAGAGATGCCTGAGTGTCTGTGTGAAGTGACCACACTGGAGCCTCAAAGGGCAGGATGGCCAGAGCCTGTGGTGTTGAATGTGGAGCTGAGAGGCTGAGCAGGGAGTGGGTGGGGGGTGTCTTCAGATCCGGGGATTCAATTTCCCCTCAGAGGCCCTCCTCGGGGCAAGAAGGCCTCACAGGGATCGGATGCTCATCCAGAGGGGTCCCCAGAGGGTGGACAAAAGGGTGGATCCGGGGGTTCTGGGGTTAGCAAGGGGTGTGGGGCACCCTTTCATTTCCACTTGACTTACTGGGAACTTCCTATGGGCCCTTTCAGCTGCCAGCCTGGCCTGCTCTCATCTCACCTTACTCCTTTCCTTCCGGGAGTGAGGCAGGCCTCAGAACAGCATCTGAGGATGCAGCTTAAGTGCATGTCTGGTTTCACTGGTTGAATCCTTCTGGATAGATGGCACACATTCATTCTGGCATATTACATCATACATACATGCACACATACACACACACAATACACACACACACACATACCCACACACACAACACATGTACACACACACAAATACACACACATAAATACAACACACACAATATACACACATACACACATGCATACCCACATACCCCACACACAACACATGTACACACATACAAACACACACACACATACACACATACACATACACAATATACACATGCACACATACCCACATACCCACACACACATGTACACACATACAAATTCACACACACACACATACCCCCCACATGTACACACATACAAATACACATACGTACACACAACACATACATACACAATATACACACACAACACATGTACACACATACAAATACACGCACATAATACAATACACATACACAGACATGTGTGTATGATGATAAACACTTGTATCCAGTAAGAGCATCTGCAAACCTAATAAGTTCAGCCCTAATTATTTCAAGCAAGACCTTATCTAGCCAAACCTCCAGCAGAATCAGATTTGGACCTCTCTTCAGAGCTCTCTGTAAGGGGGAAGACCTCATGGGAGGCACCGAAGCAGTGGGAAAATGAGCTTGAGAACCCAGACTCACAGTCATGTTCAGACACAGGACCAAGACTGCATGAAGGAAGACTCACAGGGAAGTCTGGCGCCAACCCCCATACCCACTGCCCGAGCAGATCCCTGGCGCATCGGCAATAAGAGGCCATGGCTCTGTTACCGCTGGGGTGTACCCACTGCCTGAGCAAGGCCCCTGGCGCATCGGCAATAAGACGCCATGGCTCTGTTACCGCTGGGGTGCACCCACTGCCTGAGCAGATCCCTGGCGCATCGGCAATAAGACGCCATGGCTCTGTTACCTCTGGGGTGTACCCACTGCCTGAGCAAGGACCCTGGCGCATCGGCAATAAGACGCCACAGCTCTGTCACCGCTGAGCTGCACACGCCAGGGAGCTGGCTCTGGACAGAGACCTCTCAGGCCTGGAGGCCACGATGCACCACGAACAGAGCCCTGCCCGCTGAGTGTCCAGTCCCAAAGCTGGCAGCGCTGCCCTGTGAGTTCCATAAGCCTGACGTGTTCCCCATCGAGGAAAATGTCGAAGTAAATTCCCGGAGCTAGAGATTTTCAAGAGCATGTGTGTTCGTGGTGCATGCCCTACCCTAGAGGTCAGGAAGAGGCTGCACAGAGGGAGGAAGGGACCCGTCCGGAGGATTCTGCTGATGGGATGTGCCTCAGGCTGGACCGCAAGCCTGTCCCGTCTGCTGACAGCCTCTCCCTCTGGGGACACGGGTGTGCTGACTTCCAACAGGAAAATAATCAGAAAGAAGCAAGCGCATCCATCCCCACCCTGACCCAGGTCCTGTCGGAGCCGCACACCCCAGGGAGCTCTGTAGGCTGAAAATCAGCTCAGATCCAAGGACAAGCGGAGAATGAGGGGCTGGGGGCATGTTTTTCACTTTGACCACCCAAGAGCACAAAGCTGGGATCACACGAAAGGACGCAATCTGCCGGAGGAGCGAGGTTTTAAGAGAGATCTGGCGAGTGCCCAGCTCAAATCAAAGCGAGTTCCAGATGAACTCACACGACGTGCCCGACTGTACGATTTCATCATGATGCCTTCGCAACACCGAAAGAGGACCAGAGCCTGAATCTCACGGGGAGGACTTTCACGTGCGGAGAAATCACCAGCGTCCCCGGCCCGGATGGCGGGGTCCTCCCACCCGCTCCCGTGCTTGCTGCCGGTTTCAGGGAAAACGGAGAAGCTCGTTACCTGTAAAACTGGAGCTGTCTTTTGGGGCTCCCATACCGAGTACTGCGGACAGCAATGGAGGGGAGAGAAGGAGACAGGGAGAGAAGAGAGAGAAGCCACAGTTGTCATCAGCCACGCACAGGGAGGTGCCAGCCCGGGAAGCATCACCGACGCCCTGCAACCCCGGCCCCGCCCCCCTCTGCTTAGGTACCGAGCGCTCGGCCGCAGCGCCACCCAGTGGCACAGGGAGGCAGAGACCCGTTTATTTGGACACGAGGCTCTCTGCCTGGTCTGGTTCTCACGCCCGGCGGGGAAGTGAAGCCTAAAGGTTAACCTCTGGGGGAGTCTTTGGGTTTTCACGAATCATAACAACGATTGAAAACACTCAAACCAGGAAATGCCCACACCCACCTGCTGGCAAGTCTGCACGAGACTGTGGGGTTCTTTTGAGGATCTCGATGAAGGAGGGACGCCCCTGTTCCCCATGGTTTTTGCAGACACTCACTCTAACAGTGACCTGAAGATCCAGCGGCTGAAGGACTGATGAGCCCCAGGGTTCCACTCGCACCCCAGCAATGCCATCAGGGTCTGTGCCCTGACCACAGAGCCAGCTGCTCCACCCCACACCTTCCCCACAGCCTCCCTGTGGTTCAGCCTGGGCTGTTTTCCAAATGGAAAGACCCAGAGCTGGATCTGGAATTGGGCTTTCCAGGAGAAGTTCTCATGGGCCCAGTGAGCACCTGGCCGTCCCCACTGTCCACAGGCTCCACACTGGCTATAAGGCTTTGAGCCTCGTTCAGGGTGTCGGGGAAGCTGGTGGGACCACAGGAGTCATAACATGTAAAAGAGAAACAGAATCCAGGAAGGGCCTCTGTTACCTCCCACGGAATATTTCAAAGAGTCAGGGAAAAGGCAGGAGTCTAATCCTGGCTCTATCCCACCTGGTCAAACCTCTCATTTTTTTCTTTTCTATTTTGGTCTTAAAGGGTTCCCTGGTGGCTCAGATGGTGGCTCCTGCTTACAATGCAGGAGACCCAGGTTTGATCCCTGGGTCTGGAAGATCCCCTGGAGGAGGAATGGCAACCTACTCCAGTATTTTTACCTGGAAAATCCCATGGACAGAGGAGCCTGGTGGGCTATAGTCCATGGGGGTACCATGGAGAAATGGCTGGCTTGCATGCAACTTACAGCCCTGTGCGCTCACTTAGTCCCTTCCCTCTGGGTCATGGGGAGGTGGATGGCTTGGGGACCCCTCCTCAGAGGCAGGACGGATCCTGGGAGGGGCTTGGGGGATGGTGCAGGGGAGTCACCTGTAGATCATGCCGGGGGAGCCCGTCTGCCGCAGGGAGAGCCGAGCTGGGGAGCCTGTGGTTGATTCCGGATACATGGAGCCGGCCTCACTCGTCCTGACGCACTCCCTTCTTCACGGAGGCGAGGTTCTGAAGGGAGAGCAGAGAAAGAGGGGAGCTGGTTAAAAAAAGACCAGTCAGGTACGGTCAAGATGGTCTGTGATCCTGAAGCCTGGTTCCTTGGGCATCTGTATGTCCGTCAGATAGACAGGGCTTCCCTGTTGGCTCAGCAGTAAAGAATCCACCTGCCAATGCAGGAGACACAAGTTCGATCCTTGGGCTGGGAAGATCCCCTGGAGAAGAGAATGGCTACCCGTTCAGTATTCGTGCCTGGAGATTTCCATGCACTGAGGAGCCTGGCGGGCTACAGTCTATGGGGTCGCAAAGGGTCAGACCCAATTGAGTGACTGAACACCCGTGTACAGAGAGACAGACAAACCCACGGGGGCTCCGATGAGCCTGAGGTCCGGTTCAGTGCCGGTGAAGACTCCACTCCATCCCTCCACGCTCCCACCCCACCCCTCCCTGACTGCTTTCCTGAGCTTCTGGGAGCACTTCTCCACTGCCCAAACTCTGTAGAGATGGGGGACCAGAGCCAGTCTGTAGACTTGGGGTCTGGCCTGTCTTCCTCAGGCCAGGAAGTAACACTGTGGTCACCCAGGATCATATTGGATAATTCACTTTCCTTGGACTTCCCAGGTGGCACTAGTGGTAAAGAATTTGCCTGCCAATGCAGGAGATGCAAGAGACGGGTTCGATCCCTGGGTAGGGAAGATCCCCTGGAGGAGGAAATGGCTACCCACTCCAGTATTCTTGCCTGGGAAATCCCATGGACAGAGGGGTCTGGCAGGTTACAGTCCATGGGGTCACAAAGAGTCAGACATGACTGAAGCGACTTAGCTTGCATGGCATGCATGCACTTTCCCTGACTCCAGCCCACTGAGTGGGGAGAGGCGCAGATCATGCTACTCTGCTCAGTCCTTCCAGTGGTTTCCCCTTCTATCCAGAGTGAAAGCCTCGGTCTCAACAGTGGCCTCCGCCTGAGCTACGACCTCTCTGACATCCCACCCTGCCTCCTGCCTCTTTGCTCACTGCCACAGATAATATGGGCTCCATAGGGTCCTGTGAGCCCCACAGACACTCCAACCTCAGAGTGTCCACACCTGCTCTCCCTTCTGCCCAAGCTCTCTGACCCCAGACCCACCTGAGGGACCCTGACCTTCACCTCCTGATATAGAGGTCACATTGTCACGGAGTCATCTCTGGATGTGTGTGCATGCATGCTCAGTTGCTCAGTATGTCCCAACTCTTTGCAACCCCATGGACTGTAGCCCACCAGGCTCCTCTGTCCATGGAATTTTCCAGGCAAGAATACTGGAATGGGTTGCCATTTCCTTTTCCAGGGGATCTTCCAAACCCAGGGATTGAACCTGCATCTGTGAAGTCTCCTGCACTGGCAGGCAGATTTTTTACCACTGAGCCACCTGGGAAGCCCCTTCTCTGGACACTATCTTAACCTTTCCTTGGCAGCTGTCACCTTCTAGCGCATCTTATATTTCACTTGCTGTCTCATTTATGACCCCAATATGTCAGCTCCATGGATGCAAGGAGTTTTGTCTGCTGGGTTCACAGCTGTGCCTGGCACACCCTGAGTAGGGGGAGGGCTAGGGACTGGGGCCTGAGGAGCAGGCGACAGGGCAGTCTTCTCGGGGGTTGCAATGCCCGCTCTGTCCAGTAGGGGTGCTCACGGCAGCTACAGGTGGCAGTGGTGACTTAGGGAGGCGCTCTACTCCTTACCCCTAGCCCAGACTCTGGAAGGTCAGCCTCTCAGGGTCAGAAGCGAGCTTCTTGGCTCACAGCCGGGCCCTGGCCATGCTCTGATGCCCACTCATGAGGAAAAGAAACACAAGCCACGATCCGTGCTTGTCTCATTCCTCCTGGGGACGTCAGCACCTTGGCCGCCCCAGAGGGGGAAAAGGATTGGTGAGGTTTCCCCAAGCCCCCTGCTTAGCATTCAGGACACAGTTCAGGGGCACAGCCAACGGGCCCAGAGCCCACCTCCTTGCTCTGCAGCTGCCACCATCCAATCAGGAGCCATTGCATCTGCCAGGCAGTCAATCCCCGAGGACATGACGTCCTAGTGGGGATGCTGTGACTCCCAGGCTGTAGCTGGTCTCCCGCACCTCTGAGGCAGACAGGCAGGCATGCCCCCCACTCCCCAGGATTATTCAGAAGCTGTGTGACAACACACCAGGCTCAAGAGGGACGGGAGGGTCAGCTGAGAGGGTGTGGCTCGGGGTCCAGGCTGTGAGTCTGAAGACTGGGTCCCTCCCATCTCCTGCACACTCCTGGATCTACGTGTGACCTTGAACAAACTACCTGGTTTACACCTGGAGATACAGCACGGAGTGCTCACAAGACCTGTTCATACTTTCTCAAGGAGCAAAGAGAAGACATGCTCTGAGCCCAAGAGGAGAGATGCTGAGTCAGTCCCAGCTCTTACCCTTTGCAGGCTGAGCTGAGTGATAACAGGAACCTAGAGGGTCAGGAGACGCCAAGTGTGGACAGTCTTCTCTACAACTTATTATTTTGAAAACTTGCAAACATCAGAAAAATTGTGAAAGCTCAGAACAGCAGCAAACACCTATTGCCCTTCATCCTACTTACCCACGGTCCACATCTGCCCCATGTGCACGAACTGCCTCCCCTCCCCTTCCTCCTCCCCCTTCCTCACGTCTTTTCCCCCCTCCTCACACACACTTTTTTCCTGAACCATTTGATAGCTGTGATCTCATGCACGTCACCCCTCAGCACTGCAGCAAGCATCTTCTAAGAATAAGAATTCTGTCTTATATAACCCAATACCAGGATCATGACTAAGGCAATTAACTCAATACCACCCCATATAGGTGGCTCAGTGGAAAAGAATCTGTCTGTCAGTGCAGGAGACATGGGTTCAATCCTTGGGTTGGGAAGATCCCCTGGAGAAGGAAAGGACAACCCACTTCAGTATTCTTGGCTGGAAAAATCCCATGGATGGTGGAGCTTGGTGGGCTGCAATCCATGGGGTTGCAAAGAGTAGGACATGACTTAGCAACAACAACAATTTGATATATAGCCTATATTAAAATATGCCTCATTCTTCAAAAAAGAAGAAAAATCTCATATAAACAACCCAATCTACCACCTAATAAAAGAATTAGAAAAAGAACAAACAAAATCTGAAGTCAGCAGAAGGAAGGAAGTAATAAAAATCAAAGAAGAAATAAATAAAATGGAGATTAAAAATTTCCCAATGATTCTAAAATATATTCTATAGCTTAAAAAATTCCAGAATCCACTCAAAGTTCACAAATGGCCTTGGTTATTTCCCTCCTGATCCAGCACCATCCCTACTCCCACCCCCATTGCTGTTTTCATTTTTGCTTTTCATGGTATTGAGGTTTTTGCAAAGCTCAGGCCGTGAGTCCTGCAGATGGCCCCATGGTTTGCATTTGTGACTGCAGCCTGATGATTAGATCTGGCTAAACGTTGGCGAGGTGTGTCCTTCTGGCACATCTAAACAGGATGCACACGTGTGTTTGCCCATGACGGGCAAGCCAGGTTCTGTCACTTGGTTAAGACGGCTTCCACCCGGCGCGGGGCACTCCTTCCTTCTTAACTACCCAGTAACCACAAGGAGGCCTCTCTGAGGCTGCATGAGGATCCAGTTCCCCTGCAGCCTCTCACTAGAAGTGTTTTCCCCACTTCAGTTTTCCCAGAAAGGCCACTATGCAGCCGGTTAAGGCTCCAAGCGCAGACGACGTGAGAGGGGTGGAGGCCAAGTTTAAATGGGAAGGAAACACAAACACAGACTCCTGCAGGTCTCAGGCTGTCATCAAAGCTGCAACCCCAGCCGGGCCCTGATGGTCAGACTCTTCCAGGGACTGGACTGAGGGCCTCAGAGCAGCGGGATGGGCCCTGAGACTTGGGCTGACAGTCTTCTGGGCAAGTGGACCCATGACATGATTTTAAACACGGACACGTGCACTGACACCCACAGAGGGGAAGCCCCAGAATAAACTGGATGAACCGGGCAAAACGTTCAGGGTCACAACAGACCACGGTGAGGCACCCTCAACTAGGACACACGCGCTCTCTCAAGCCTCAGTTTTCTCATCTGCAAAATGGGTGGCTGGCCTATAAGACCCTCAATTTCTCTGTTGCAGCTCAGAATAAATGACTATATTATTCTGGGGGCTGATGTCCCTGAGGGTGTCCAATTCAGAGCTGGAAGTGGCTTCTTCTCTCTCCCTCTTTCTCTGATCCTTCACCCTCAGCATTAAAGATGGAATCTGACTTCTCAGACTTGATAAGAGCGACTTGCACGAGAGGGAAGAATTCAGTGCATCCATGCGAGAGAAGAAAAAGAATTCACAGTGAGGCCAAGAAACCGTTAACATTCAGACCAAGCCAGTGAGTCAAGAGATGCTTTCTGATTGAGTCTGCTTGGCGGACCACCTGCTCTGGTTTCTCAGATGTTCTGGTTGTGAGCTGGCATTTGATTTGCATAGGAGGGAATGAGGGTCTAGGAAACTGAGTCATCAGTCTCCAAGCCTCACTCCTCCCATAAACAGGTCTTTTGATGAGTGACTCTGCCACCTTCCCCAAACATGCACGCGTGCACGCACACACACACACACACATGCTCAGACTAGTGGAGAATGAGCAGAATGACGAGGTGTCATCTCTAGCCGCAGCCACAGGAGACTTGCACCGGAGCCTCTGCAATTGTCATGGACAAACCTGCCCAAGACAACTCCCACCACCTCTGGTCCAAAGAGGCCAGACTCCCATGCAAGAGCCATCGCCAGCTGCCCTGTCCTGTGGAGCTGGCAGAACCAGGAACGCACTGACCTGCCACGAGGACTGTTATCCAGAAGGAGTGGACTTTTAACTTTAGCACTGCTGGCAGCGTTTTCTGCTGTGCTTTCGTATTCAGGGTCATTCTTGTTACACTAAATTAGAACTCCAGTGGGTGACCAGGAGCTACTTCCAGTTACTGGAAAAGGAGGTCAGGCTGTCTCTCTACTGTAGACTCTGGAGCCCAAAACTTGGGTGATGGGAACCTTCATTTAAGTGAGATTTCTTGATGTGAAGTTAGCCCTTTGAGCTTTGGAGAGGGTGCATGCATGCTCAGTCACTTCAGTTGTGTCTGACTTTTTGTGATCCCATGGATGGTAGCCTGCCGGGCTCCTCTGTTCATGGGATTCTCCAGGCAAGAATATTGGAGTGGGTTGGGATGCCCTCCTCCAGTGGATCTTCCCAACCCAGGGACTGAACCCACATCTTATGTCTCCTGCATTGACAGGTGTGTTCTTTACCACTAGCGCCACCTGGGGAGCCCTTCTGGAGAGGGTAACTGTTTCTAAATCGAAATGTTGCTGGAGGGATTTAGTGGTGGTTTAGTGGGTAAGACTGTNGACTGAACCCACATCTTATGTCTCCTGCATTGACAGGTGTGTTCTTTACCACTAGCGCCACCTGGGGAGCCCTTCTGGAGAGGGTAACTGTTTCTAAATCGAAATGTTGCTGGAGGGATTTAGTGGTGGTTTAGTGGGTAAGACTGTGTTCCCAATGCAGATGGTCTGGGTTCCATCCCTGGTCAGGGAACTAGATTCCGCACGCTGTAACTAAGACCTGGTGCAGTCAAATAAGTAAATAAATAAAAATTAATATTAAGAAAGAATCCTGCAGAAGCCTAGTTACGCTCCCACCTTCTTTCAGAGCTGGGCGGGTGACCCGGCTTCACCCTGAGTGACTCTGGGAGACCATTCCATGTGTTGGGGAGGGAGTCAAGGCCCAGTTGGGGTTCAAATCTGCCCCTCGGTTTGAGCTGTAACTGCCCTTTATTGGTATCTGCTGCTGCTGCTGCTGCTAAGTCACTTCAGTCGTGTCTGACTCTGTGCGACCCCAGAGATGGCAGCCTATCAGGCTCCCCTGTCCCTGGGATTCTCCAGGCAAGAACACTGGAGTGGGTTACCATTTCCTTCTCCAATGCATGAAAGTGAAAAGTGAAAGTGAAGTTGCTCAGTCGTGTCCAACTCTTCGTAACCCCATGGACTGCAGCCTACCAGGCTCCTCCATCCATGGGATTTTCCAGGCAAGAGTCCTGGAGTGGGGTGCCATTGCCTTCTCCGTTATTGGTATCGGCCTTGGGCAAATCTCTCGACCTTCCCAAGTGTCAGTTTATCCATCTGTGAGATGGGATGGTAAGAGGAGTCGGGGAGGAGCTGATGCTTTACCAGGTGGGGTGAGCAGTGAGGGCCCCGGGGGCCGGGATCTGCCTGTGCCCAGCCTGGCTGAGGGAAAGTGCTGCCCAGGGCTGGTAAAGTCTGAGATCATAGCTCCTTCCTGAACATTTGCGCTCTGAGCCAACGGCAGGTGAGCTGGTTCTCCCACAGGTGTGTCCATCCTAGAGGCGGCCTGCTCCGGGGCAACAGTCCTGCCTTCCAGAAAAATCACTTTTCAGGGTCCTCAGACTCACTACAACTCCTTTGCTGCCTCTCTCCCTTGCTCTCAGAAGTCTTCTCATCTTTTTCACTTTTCCAGAAAAAGTCTCATTGCTTACCGAAGAGACCATGCACAGCTATGACTCAGTGTCATGGTGCAGGGCCATCTGGGGCTGCACCCTCACTCTGGACCATCCTGGAAGCTCAGAGGGTCCAGAAGGCTGGGCCCTAGTTCACTGAGGTCTTAAGAATGATAACACGGTATCAGTTATCTATTGCCACATGACAAGGATTAGCGGCTTACAACAACAAACGTTTCTCACACAGTTTTGGAATCAGGAGTCCGGGACTGACCTGACTGGGTGGTTCTGGCTCAGGGTTTCTCCTGAGGCTGCGGGCAGGATGTCAGCTGGGGCCACAGTCTCATCTGAAGGCTCCTCTTCTATTTTCTTGCCTTACCATGCAGCTTACGGGATCTTAATTCCCTGGTCTGGGACTGGACCCTGGCCCTCGGCAGTGAGAGGTCAGAGTCCTAACCATTGGACTGCCGGGGAATTCCCTTGAAGGCTCCTCTTCTTAGATGCCTCCTGGATGAAGCTGTGCACAGGATGAGTCCTGTATTCCCTGGATCTCTCAGGCAAAAGCAGTTGGCTCCCCCCAGGGCAAGGGATGGAGAGAGAGCAGCTGCTGTATCTTACCTGACTGAGACTCAGGAGATGTGTCTTTGGGTCATAAAGCCCAACCCAAATATGACCGAGGGTGTGAGGACCAGAAGGTGGGGCCCCTTGAGGCCATCTTGGTAGTTCACCATGAAGACACCAGTGATGGACTCTTCTTTGCCCTTACTCAGTCCTCATTTTCCATGCCTTTCCATACTGTTCATAGGGTTCCTGTGGCAAGAATACTGGAGTGGTTTGCCATTGCCTCCTCCAGTGGACCACATTTTGTTGGGATTCCTCACTAAGACCTGTCTGTCTTGGGTGGCATGGCAAGATTCATAGCTTCCCTGAGTTATGCAAGTCCCTTCACCATGACAAGGCTGTGATCCCAAGGCTCAAGAAGGCTGAGCACCAAAGAATTGATGCTTTCAAATTGTGGTGCTGGAGAAGACTCTTGAGAGACCCTTGGACAGCAAGGAGATCAAACCAATTAATCCTAAAGGAAATCAACCCGAATATTCTTTGGAAAAACTGATGCTGAAGCTGAAGCTCCAATACTTTGACCTGACTCACTGGAAAAGACCCTGATGCTGGGAAAGATTGAGGTCAGGAAGAGAAGAGAGTGACAGAGGATGAGATGGTTGGATGGTATCACTGACTCAATGGACATGAATCTGAGCAAACTCTGGGAGATGGTGAAGGACAGAGGAGCCTGGTATGCTGCAGTCCATGGGGCTGCAGAGTCCAACATGACTGAGTGACTGAACCACAGCAACATTTCCCCTGAGACCACAGGGATGTTGGCTCCAACAGGGTAGGGGGCTTCACTTCCTGTGCTGACTGACTGTCCCAGCAGCATCAGGTACACGGAAGATGCTCTGTGAGTACTCACTGGGGGACCAGGGAGAAGCTCATGGTGCCTGGGTGTGATAGGCGTTGGGTGATCTCCCCAGAAGCTCAGGGTTAGGACTCAAGTTCCTACTTCTCAAACTCATGTCATTTTGCATGCTGCTTCTCGAACCCTGGAAATCCTTCCTATCAAAGCCCTGAGGCATCGCTCTGACTGTTACACAGCACAAAACCACCATCCTTTACAGGCCCACAGCCTGCGGGAGCCATGATGGCCACAGGGCGCCTCAAGAAGAGACAGGAAGAGGTGTAACTGCTTGAAACCACACAGATCCGGAAGGGCACTTGTGTAACTCCCCTTCCTCTCTCTCCCAGAAGCTAGGAGCCCCAAGATGGGAGACAACTCCTCCCCTACGAGCAAGATGGGCAGCAAAGGGCGAGAGCTACCGAATCTGCGTGCACTTAAGGTGTCCACTGTGCTCATGGAGTCATCGTGGGGGACAAGCAGAGGGGCCTGGTTGCCAGAAGGGGCTAGAGGTCAACACCACCACTCCCAAACAGCACCATCCAGATCTTGCTGAGTCAGATGGAGTTCGTGGGGAGAACGGTGCAATCTTTATTAGGGGCTGGGGGTCACAGCCAGGACGCCCTGCTGTTTGCCAATGAGAACCTCAGTTTCTCCTCTCAGCTCCAGAGGCTTGAGCCGGGTGGCACAGTGACCCCCCGCAACCCAACACTTCATCGCATGGACCACGTGTGGTCAGACAACAGTGGAGAAATCGGGGCCCATCAGGGAGCCCAGGGGTAAGACTGCCTGATGGTGTCTGTTCACATGTCCGATCAGTGCCCCATTAAGAATTGCTTATCAAGATCACAGACTAAAAGTTTCCATCTTTTCAGAGCAACCTTCAGATGCCTGTTCCCTGATTACAAACGAGTTAGTCAGCATAGAGCCAGGGCTGGACTGTTTCAGGGAGAGTTCCTGCTCATATATAATTAGCATCATGATAAAAAAGATTACAGTCCCCAAACCCACCTCTCCCAAAGCAACGATGAAAGGCCTTTCCCCTAGTGCAGACCACCCAGGTCCACACCCACTGCTCATGCACCTGCTGGCTGGAACCACAGCCTCACTGTGGTTCCTGGGTACGTCCCAGCTGCACGCAGTGATGGCGGGTTGGGGATCAGCAGCCAAAGGCTCCCAGTCTTGGGGACACCCTGGGAGGGGATGGAGGCTTGGCTCATGGGGTGGGGGGGGCTCATCTCTCGGCCATGGCTCCCACAGCACCATCCAGATCCTGGTGACCACAGGTGGAAGCTGTGAGCTGCAGCGGGTCAGGGCAAGACACAGGAAACAAAACCCCACACATGCTCTGGAATCTCCATAACCTTGCCCGAGTGCCCGGGCCAAGGCCTTCCCAGGGTCATTTATTCAGCAACCATCAGCCTTCCTGTCCCAGCCCAGGAAGCTCAGNAAGGGAAGAGAGGAGTGGGACTACTGGATGAAAATGGCTCTGCTGGCGCTGTCTCTTATACCCATGAAGATGTGTATAAGAGACAGCATTTATTCAGCAACCATCAGCCTTCCTGTCCCAGCCCAGGAAGCTCAGGGTCTCCTTCCCACCTGCCGCCCTGGCCTCCCACAGTGACCACAGCCTGCACCGATATCCTGCTGGCGCCCAGAGTGGAGAGAAGAGCGAGGTGGGGGAGGGAGGTACCGAGAGACTGCGCTTTTCCGGGCCCGGAGGAGGCGCCTCAGGCACCAGGGAGCTTGCCTTGTGCCCCTCCACGTGGCGATCACGGTTGCTTTGCCAGGACAGAACTGAAGGGTGGGGAAGGGATCCAAGGGACCCTCCTGCCACCCCCTCTTGCCCTGAACTCTGCCCTCCAGGAGAGGGGAGGGATGGGGCCCCTTTCATCATTTTTAAGGCAGGACCCCCCTCCTTCTGAATGTGAAACTACTCTCTACTCAGAGATGGGAACCCAGGTCTGGGGTGGTAGTCAAGGGGGTTTCTGGAGACAGCAGACTGGCAGGCTCCTCTCCAGGAGCTGCTGGGGCCGTTCGGCAGCTGCCTCCTCACCCCCCAGGCCCCACAGAGGAGGCCCCGCTGCGCCCTTGATCTCTGGCAGCTCCTTGACCGGGCGATGAAAGCAGAAGCCAGCCACCCGGAAGGTAGAGCTGTGTCAGACACCTCTGCTGGGTGCCACATGCCGCGCCCCGCCAGCCCGCCCGCCGCCCAGCAGTCACTGGGTCAGAGGAGGCTTGCCAGTCTCTCTGGGGTGGGTGACAGCTGGCCACGTGGGCTCCGCCTGGGTCTAGCAGGGAGTCCACAGGGGCAGCTCCCACCCCGGCTGCAGCCAGTCCTGTGGGGGCACAGGGCCCAGGGAGCTGCTGGGTCGAGGAACCCTGGAAGTCAAGGGAGCACCCCAACCCTGCAGAGGGAGCTGGGGTGCCCTCAAGCACAGAACCCATCCTGGGAAGCAGAGTCCCCAAAATGTCCTGAGTACCTGCTCTCGGGTCAGAATGGCCGGAGACAAGAACATCTTGGTGTGTACAAGGTGGAAGGTGAACGCGGCGGGACCACGGGCCAACCAGGAAGCTGGCGGTGCGAGCGACAATGCGGAGGATGCTTGGCGAGACAGGGTGTGGCTTCTAGTCCCAGGCGTGTCCTGAGGAGGCCCCAGACAGTGCGGGGGGGCCTCTCTGCCAGGGGGTGGGGACAGATATACGCCAGGCAGCCACCAAGCTAGCTCTGGGGCTGTTAAAAAGAGTTCCTGCTTATTGGCACCAGCTTTGTGCCAGGGCTGGGCAACACACCTTCTACCCTCGTCTCTTCATTTGATTGTCCCCATAGCCCTGGGTGGGGGGTTACTGCTGCATGGATGATGACCCTGAGGGTCAGAGGTCAGGCCTATGGCCAGGACTCAAACCCAGGACTGGGTGGATTCCAGAGCTGCGCTCTGAGTCAGGCACTGCTAGGACACTGCCCCCCACCCCCCGCCCCAGGCGGGACAGTGAATCTGGGCAGGAATTTGCCTCTCACTCGCATCCCAGTCCTGGTCCCAGCACTGTGCCAGGACACAGCAGGTGCCTGCAGGTGATGTGGGGGTGGGGCAGGCTGGAAGGACAGGTGAGGGGGATGCCCCTTCCTGGGGGGGCGGGGAGGGGACAGCCAGAGGGAGGGTGTGATGGAATGTTCCATCTGTGCTGTGCTGCACTTGCAGCCCCAGACACGGCCCATCACTTGCCCAACCACGGATTCTCCCCCTCGCCCCCCAGGTGGGCCCCCCTCTGCCCCAGGAGTGGGCACGGGGCTCTGAGGCTGCTGAGGGAGTTGGCTGCTGCAGTCCGGCAGGATGAAGACACAGAGGGGTGACTGAAAACAAAGGGGAAAGAGAAGGGAGAAGTAAAGCGCCCGGGGGGGAGGTGTTGGGGGGAGAACGGGAGGGAGAGGAGAGGGGAGAGCAAAGAGATAAAAAGAGAAGCCCTTGGAGGGGTTTGGGAGGAGAGCCCCCTGGCTGAGTATCCTGTCACACACAGCCCTTACAGCCTTTAACCCTCAAAGGTGGGGGTGCTTTTACAGTCAGGACTCTAGGCCCACAAATATTAAATGCTACTCAAGGCCACCATAGCCGTCCAGGCTCCTCTGTCCATGGAATTCTCCAGGCAAGAATACTGGAGTGGGTAGCTACTCCCTTCTCCAGGGGATCTTCCCAACTCAGGGATCAAACCCAAGTCTCCCGCATTGCAGGTGGATTCTTTACCGTCTGAGCCACCAGGGAAGCCACAGTGAGTCAGGCCTCAAACGGCAGCTTCTTTCACAGCCCCTAAATCGTTTTTCTTCAAGCATCTGCCAACGCTTCTTCAAGTCATTCCTTTGGAAGTGGGAGGGCAGGCGACCACTAAACGCTGGGCTTCAAAGTTCAGGATACTTCATTTAGTCTCAGGGGCTTCCCTGTGGACGTGTTTGAGCCAAAGATTTGAGCTGGATCAATAAACATGACAGAGTTGCTGAGTGGTCCATTGGCCACCTAAGGGCCTCACTTCCTGAGTCATCTTCCAGCTGGTGAGGCTGGGACACAGTCTATTAGCAGAATCCTGGTTGGGGTTCCAGGAAATGTTGCCTTCCTTGTGGCAAGGGAATCTTCTGGAATTTTTCTTCCTCATGAGGAGGCTGCCTCCTGAGTTCTGCCTCTGTTTTCTTTTTCTTTTTGGCCGTGCCTTGTGGCATGTGGGATCTTAGTTCCCTGAGCAGGGATCTAGCCTGTGCCCCCTGTGTCAGGAGCACATGGAGTCTTATCCATGGACCACAGGGAAGTCCTCTGCCTCCATTTTCAGCACAAGGAGTGATGCAGGGTGCAGGGTGTCTCAGGCTGGGGCAGGGGCAGGAGGTGGCCTGCATGGGGTAACCTGCAGCAAGTCATCTTGTTCTGTGCCCCTAGTCCGACCACAGACCAAGGTGGAGTGCCAGGCAGGTCTTGAGAGTGTCTCAAGTATGCTCCTGTTAAGGGTAGACCTCACAGGGGTTCCAGCTGTGTTCACAACTTAAGGAGCAAGCACTGAATAGATCTGTCCACGGAAATTCACGTTTCTTTGGGTCAGGACCCTGGGTGTCAGGCACATCCCCCAAGTGTAGTGAGAGAACTGGGTTCACGTGTACTGTTTGCTCCCAAGGTTGAGAAGGACAGAGTCAGTCCAGGGCTCTGGAGACACAAGTTCCTCTGCAAACCCCCCATGTTGCTGAGCCACACATACTTCCACCTGTGGGGAACTCTAGGCAGATTAGTCCTCTGGGGACAACTGAAATGATGAAAAAGGTCCCCCTCCCTTTTTTTTTAATGAGGAGTTGAAATCTGCATCCTTGTAACTTCCACCCACGGGGTCCACTTCCGCTCTCCAGCTTCTGAGCTAAGAATAGTTCTCACGTGTTTTAAGTGGTTGGAAGAAAAACAAGAGGAGAATATTTCATGGACATGAACATTATATAAAATTCAAATCTCAGTGTCCATGAATAAACTTTCATTGGTGCAGAGCCATGCACATTCAGCTGCCATAACAAATGCCACATGTGGTGGTGGAGGGCTGTCAACAGCAGACATTTTTTCCTCCAAGTTCTGGAGCCTGGAAGTCCCAGTTCCAGGTGTGGGCATATTCAGTTTGCTGAGGATTCTCCTCAGACCTTGAGGATGGCCGCCTTCTCCCTGTGTCCTCAGAGGCCAAGAACAAGCTTGCTGTGGTCTCTTCTTATAAAGGTACTAAATATGGGACCCCACCCTCAGGACCTCATCTAAACCCAGTGTCAGTGGTTCAGTTATGTCCAATTCTGTGACCCCATGGACTGTAGCCTGCCAAGCTCTTCTGTCCATGCAATGCTGGAGTGGGTAGCCATGCCCTTCTCCAGAGGATCTTTCCAACCCAGGGATTGAACTCAGGTCTCCTGTGTTTCTGGTAGATTCTTTACTGACTGAGCCACCTCCCAAAGATCTCAACTCCAAAGAGCATCCCATTGGGAATTAGGGCTTTAACATCCCCAAGTGGGGCTAGTGGTCAAGAATCCACTGCCAATGCAGGAGACACAGGTATGATCACTGGGTTGGGAAGATCTTCTGGAAGAGGAAATGGCAACCCACTCCAATATTCTTGCCTGGATGAACTGATGGACAGAGGAGCCTGGCAGCTGCAGTCCACGGGGTTGGAAAAAGTCAGATATGACTGAGCACTTCATTCCTTCATTTGAATTTTGGGGGACACAGACATTCAGGCCAGAACACTAATTCACATATCAGCTATGACTGCTCTCACATCACGTGGCAGAGCTGAGAAGCTGGGACAGAGGCTGCACAGACTGAAAGGCTAAAATGCTTACTTTCTGGTACTCTGTAGAAAAGGTTTGAAGAGCCCTGTTTTAGGAGTTACTGAGGCCACACCTCCCTCCTTGAGCAAAGGGGCTTTGCGCAACCTTCACACACACCCTTTGGAGGCACAGACGCCACCCCTGCTTGGCCCCCAGCAGGACTCCACCCCCACCACTGTGAGCACACACCTGTTTCCTGGGTCCACGTCTTGGGCAGTACCTCTCTCCACGTGGTGCTTCAGTTGAGTGAGGTCACCGCAGAAAGCACTCAGCCAGGCCCCCATGGGAGCTCTTGGTCCCTATTCATCTCATGTGGTTAGGTGAGCTTGGGTGGCTTGGTGGTTTTCAAGCCAACTCTGGGATTCTGTTGAGTTTTTAGCATATGAGATCGCAACCTCCTCTCCAGGGATTGGACGCTAATCCAGTTTAATAACTGATACCCAGTAGCAGAGTCATCTCAAAGGCGGTGTAATGTGTAGCATTTCGCCCAGCTTTGTTCAAAACCTCTCTTGGGGAGGGGGGGCAAATGCAGGAGGTATATTTGTCGATGATGGTGCCTGGAGAGGCCCCAGGTCATGGTTCGGGGGATTCACCACTGGTGTACAGTAACTCTCCATCCTGTAGTCCCCACCCAGGTCATGTCAGGAGTGAGGGGTCTCTTGGAGGCATCACAGAAATGCAAACCTTCATGGTTGAAAAGCTCCTTGTGGTTTTTCTTCTCTTCCTGGGAGATACCTTCCCGGTGACGTGTTATGCAAACTTTCCAAGTGCTTCACACAGGCCATGAGAAAACACCTACTCAGAATGATGACTAGGCACTACAGTCTGTCTAAAGGGTCCTTTCCTTCCCAAGTGGTGGACGTGTTGCAAGGCTCAAGGTTTGAAAGGACTCTGTGTGACTCGTGGAGTGGGGGGAGGTGGGCCCCAAGGACATCACAGGAAAGAGGACCCCCAAGAGGGCCTGCTCTGCCTTTCCCTGTGGGGGCCCACATGCTCTTCCCCCTCAGATGTCCGGGGAACAGAGCAGGGAGGGTGGCTAGCATGTCGGGCCCAGGGCTTTCCTGTGGCTGTTAATCTTCAGGGTCTAAGGTTAATCATGTGACTCAAATGTGTCTGCCCCAAAGATGTTCCTTGCATGAGAGAAAGCAAATTACTGCAGAATCTTTTTTGACTTAAACGACATCTCCAAAGCCCTAACCAACAGCAGCAAACTGAAACACCATCAAACAAACCCCCATTGTTGGGAGATGTCTTTTGATGGATTGGATACCTCTCTGGATGCTGGAACATCTGATGAAAGACATCTATGGTGGGGACCAAAGCCTGTGTAGCGAGGGGCCAAGGCGATATTTTGGGTATTGTGAGTCTCCGCCCTGTGAAAGCAGCCAGAGACAATTTGTGAATGAGAGGGTGTGGCTGTATGTCAATAAAGCTTTATTTATAGGGATTTCCCTGGCAGGGCATTGGTTAAGACTCTGAGTTTCCACTGCAGGGGACAGGGATTCAACCCCTGGTTGGGGAAATAAGATCCTATTTGCTGAGAGGCTTGGCCCAGAAAGGAAAAAACAAACAAATAAACAAACAAAAAACTACTAAACCTTTACTTACAAAAACAGGGACTTTTCCTGGTGGTTCAGTAGTTAAGACCTCACCTTCCAATGGAGGGGATATGGGTTCGATCCCTGGTTTGGGAGCTAAGATCCCACATGCCTCTCAGCCAAAACTCCCCCCAAAAACATAAAACAGAAGCAATATTGTAACACATTCAGTAGACTTTAAAAATGGCCCACATCAAAAGCAAAACAAAACAAAACAAAACAAAACAAAATAAAAAACAGGTGGTGGGCTGGATCCGGCCCTCCAGTCATAGTTCACAGAACTTTTATCTCTAAGGACTGAGGCTGAAGCTGAAGCTCCAATACTGTGGCCATATGATTCTAAGAGCTGACACATTAGAAAAGACCCTGATGCTGGGAAAGATTGAGGGCAGGAGGAGAAGGGGATAACAGACGATGCGATAGTTGGATGGCATCACCAACTCAATGTCAACTCAATGGAGTTTGAGTAAACTCCAGGAGTTGGTGATGGACAGGGAGGCCTGGTGTGCTGCAGTCCATGGGGTCACAAAGAATCAGACACAACTGAGTGACTGAACAACTATTAAAAGAGGTGACATCACCAAAAAAAGATGGAAATGTGGATCCTTACAAGATCCATGGCACTCGCAGCTCTGCTTTGTCCTTTTGTGGGGACATTCTGGTCAGGAAGTGGACCCCCTCACTTACAGATGACTTTCATNGATAGTTGGATGGCATCACCAACTCAATGTCAACTCAATGGAGTTTGAGTAAACTCCAGGAGTTGGTGATGGACAGGGAGGCCTGGTGTGCTGCAGTCCATGGGGTCACAAAGAATCAGACACAACTGAGTGACTGAACAACTATTAAAAGAGGTGACATCACCAAAAAAAGATGGAAATGTGGATCCTTACAAGATCCATGGCACTCGCAGCTCTGCTTTGTCCTTTTGTGGGGACATTCTGGTCAGGAAGTGGACCCCCTCACTTACAGATGACTTTCATGTTGCCTGCTGGCCAAGCCTCTGCCCCTACTGCCTGGTAGGGTGCTGGGAAGGAGGGGAGAAGGCAGAGAGGCACTGTGCTCCCTGAGTCCTCATTAACCTCTTTTACTTTGCTAGTAATTCTGATTTATCATTGGACTGCAGGCCTGATTAATCTGTTCCTAGTAATACACATAAAGCCACCCTCCCAACAGCTCGCCGGGGACAGCTGGCCACTGTTGCAGGCTGCTGCCTCTGATGCTATTTTTGGTTCCTCTTCTTGCCTCATTTATTTTTGATTTGGGTTGCTCACACAGACTGTATGTTCTCTTTCCCGCTCCTGCACTGAGATGAAATAAGTGTAGAATTTTAAAATCCTGCTTGTGATGCCTCAACATGGCACCTGGAAGGTGCTGTCAGAGGTGGGGCTGCCTGCCCTCGAGCTCCAGCCTGCAGCCTTGTGTCACTGTCTTCGACACAGTGACCCATCCAGTCCTGGGGAAGGGGTGGGGCTTCAGCATCCTGCATTGACACTGGGGTTTGAATAGCTTGGGGTCCAGGACACCTGAGTGTCCTCTGAGGGGTGTGGATGGAGAAGGTACCAGATGCACACCTGAGCAGCATCCTTGACTTCATGCCTGGGCGAGGACCAGTCCAAGCTGCTGGGGACCGAGTGCAGAGGTTCAAGGAGCTAGGATAAAGGCTTCCACGTGCACTCACTCACTTAGCCTTCACCCCACACCCTGTGAGGCTCGTACTGCTTATTACCCATCACTGGTGATGGCTGGGAAACTGAGGCTCAGGGCGGTTAAGTCAGTCTGGCCATAGACCCCCAACAGCCCTGGGAGTCCCTCTGAACCACAGCCCTGAGCTGCACCCCAGCAGAGAGGAACGGCCAAACACCTCCTCCCTACAGGGGTGAGACAGCGTGCTTTCTAGGGTGAGGGTAGACAGGGTTGGGGACAAAGGGCAGAGTCGGGTGGGAGGTCTCATTAGGAGACCAGCGATGATCCAGGTGGGAGCTGGGGAGACCCAGGCAGGGGTGGCTGGGTGACTGATGGAGTCGGGAGGTGGAGACCAAACAGCCAGCTCTTGGGTGGATGTGGGGCCTTAGAGGAAAGTGGGGGTGCAGGGTGACCCTCAGGTTTCTGCAGAACTGCCAGCTCCTGAGATGGGGGAAGTGGTGGGGTGCAGCAGGTTGGGGGTGTTCTGGAGACTGGTGGTGGCTGTGTCCAGTCCAAGGAGTGCATGGAACACCCATGTGGGGCTGAGGTTCTCCTACCCTCTCTTATGCCATTGAGCCTTGGCAGGTGCCACCCCTCTGCCCAGAACACTCTTGCTGTGTGTCCCCACTCAGATGTCAGCTCTCCAGAGGCCCGTCCATCATGTCAGCATGTGCATTTCCTGAGGAGCTTGTACCTTAACCTGTGGAGACACCACCTGGCTGTCCCCCAACCAGATGGTGAGCCCAGAGGGCAGCCACTGGGTCAGTCTCATTCCTTGGGGAATCCTTTGTCCTGGGACATGATGGTGCTGAACATGTGCAGGCAGGTCACGCCCACTCAGCATGATCATGTGATCCTTCTTCCTACAACCTCAGCACCTCCTCCAAGGGGTTTCATGGTGGGAGAGTGCAGCCCACACAGGCTCAGGTTGGGATTGCAGGCCATCACTGGACTTTACAGTCTCTACCAGGTCTGGAGTTCCTGTCTAGAGTGATCCCTCGTTCATGACGCATGTACAGAGCCAGGCACGCATGCACGGACATAGAGCACATGTATATGCATGTGTGAACATGCACATACACTCACACACCATCTCTACCATCTCCACCAATTCCATGACCTTCACCATCTTCACTTTCATCACTTTCACCACCTTCACTTCCATCACTTTCACCACCTCCATCTCCACTACCTCCAGCACCTTCATGTCCATCACCACCTCCACGACTTTCACCTTCATCACCCCCACCACCTTCATCTTCAGCACTTCCACTTCCACCACCTCTAGCACCTCTACAACTTCCACCTCTATCACACCCTCCACCTTCACCCTAGGCTGCCTCTGCTTCCTCCAAGCACTGCTACTTTGGAATCCCCCCTGCTGAACAACGCTCTGAGCTTAAGTTCTCACCTCCATGACCATGAGCCCACAGCTGCACCTCATCCCACCCCTCTGACCTGAGGCCCAGGTTCAGGACCTTGCTGCCTGTTGGCTCCATCCACATGGCTGCCTCTGGAACATTCCCTCTCTTGCCCATCTTCACTGCCAGCCTCGGGTTGTCCATCTGTCACCAGAGTCCCATTCCCTGATGCTCCTGGACCTATGGCAGCCCCAACCCTTGTTTCTGCCACTCCCCTGGGGGAGCAACATCATCTGCTGGCAATGTCACCAGCCTGGGGGTCCAATGCCAGAGCTGCTTCTCCAGCCTGCGCGGGTCACCCCACACTATTACACTACAGTGGTTAACCAACAGTGGGGAGGAACTGACACTTTTCATTTCTAACACCTCTGTCATTCACATCTTCTAAATGACCCTCCTTGATGCTCCAAGAAGCAAAGAGCTGGGGCAGATCTACTCACAGTCTTAAGGCCACCTCCTGCCATTTTTTTCCAGACTCTCAAATGATTCCTGGAGAAGAATGCTCCCTACAGTTTTCTGGTCTAAATCTTTGACATTTGAATACCAGCCCAACCTCTGGGCACCCTCATCCCCAATAAAACCTCCCTCTCTTGCCTAAATCCAACTGGAGAATACAATGTACTACCTGCCACCCCCCTCACCTCAGGCTTTCCCACCCCTTTTATTCACCTGAGCAAGGATGAGGAAGGACTCTTTAACTTTCCCGTGGAACATGAATAATCTTGGACCAGGTATTCCACCTGTGGCCAGGGGAATGGGGATGATTGGAGGGGGAGGGGCAGGCAGCAGTCCCCTGGTTCCCGGAAAACAATCCCTATGAGATCCTCAAGACAGGGATTTTTCAAAGTCTGTGTGTTCTGACCACACTTCATATAGTTCTTGAATCTAAAATTTATCTACTTATTTTTCTACTGATCTCTAAATTATGACAAGTAATGTTGGCTTTCCCTTGATTGCAGGAACAGTGAGTTTCATTTCAAAATAAGCTTATTTAAGAAGAAAGTTTAACCAGCTAAAGGAGAAATGCAAACTCAGAAACAGATCTGGCTGTGTGCACATATGACTCATAGCAGCAGATGAAAGGCCAGTGGCTGGAGTGTGGAAATGCTTGCTAAAGACAGAGACAGACAGACAGACAGAGATAGAGAGACCGGGTGGGGTGGGGGGCAGAGTGCAGGAGAGACAGTGTTTTCCGAACCTGTGGCCTCAGAATCTCATCTCTGGAAATCCCAGGAGGAGGTGCATAGACTGCACAGGGCAAAGTGAATTCTGGGTCAGCATGCAGTTCTTTCTTTTTTTTTAGAACTAATTTAAAATCCCCCTTTGTGAAAGTGTATCAGAATTCCTGCCATTATAGGAAGTTTATTCAGACAGTCTAGGGAGAGACCAGAACCGGAGCAGGATGGAGTGCTCCAGGCCAGCCCTGGGGAGGTGATATAATGAAGGTCTAGGTGGGGGATGTGCCTCTGCAGGTGTGTGTGTGTGTGTACAGACACAAGCACACGTGTGCATACACACACAGACACACACCGGGCCCACTGTATCTATCAGCCAGTAGCCCAAGGTCTGCTGTCCGTTCACATACCCCGTGAGATGCCAGGGAAGCCCTTTCCTCCCACTGCCTGCACGCTCCACCCTGGCCAGTCCAGGAAGGTGGCACCGAGCTCCACATGTGGAAGGACCTGCAACCTCATGGTCAATGTCCCAGGCCAGCCCCGGCAGCCTCCTGCTGCTCTGAAAAGCAGATGCTCCACAGGGCCAGTGAAGACAAAGCACTCAGGTCTCCACCAGGGAGGCAGTGATGGCCACAAGGTCCTAGGAGCCACCTGGGTGACCCAGACATCCAGCCAGAGAACATTTCAAACACAGCCTCAGAGAGTATGCCCCATACCTCTGGGGGGAGGCAGAAGGGCTGGGCCCGTTCCCACCTCCCCTGGGATGAAGTGCACCCAGGGGTGTGTTTGCTCTCCTCTCTCTCCTGCCTCAGTGGATGTTCCCAGAGCGATGGAGGAGGGGATGCTCCCACTGGGAAGCCAGGCCACAATCAAGTCAACAGGCATCTCCCCACCAGGCAGCCCAACATGAAGCAGCCCCTTGGAGGAGGCTTGGGGTCGGGGGGCCCCACACAGAGTGAGATCTGAGTGGGGGTGTGCTGGGGGGCAGAGCTGTGTCCCCCAAATTCCCCCACCCCTGCTCTCTTTTCATGATGAGAGCATCTCTCCCCCATTCTGGTGTCAGAAGCTTGTCCTTCACGGGGAGAGGGTCTTAAACATAAAGAACAGTGGGACAAGAGAGCCCTATCCCCTGTGCTGGCCACCATCAGGGGGACAGGGGCTTCCTGCTGCAGAACAGGGACTCAGCTGACTGCCTGGAGGGCCTTTCCTTGTGAAACCCAAGCCCTGTCCTTCATCCCAAAGAGAAAACGAGCTGCAAGTCTAAATGGCCTACCTCCAGGGTTCCCTCCCCACCGGTGCTGGTGAGAGGATCTGGGTGAGGCTGGACTGCCCCTGCCCCTGCCACTCACCAGCTCTCTGGGGGACGGCTGTGCAATCTCAGAGGACTCCAGGCAGCACCCAAGGGCAGAACTGAGCCCAGGGCACCCTGAGGCCAGCACGGTGCGCATCTCCAGTCGGTTGGCTGAGGCTGCGGTGCTGTGAGTACCTGGCTGGGGAGTCAGAGACAGAAGCTCTGCATCCACCTCTGAGAGGGATAATCAATGAGCCCAAGGGCTGCGGTGGTTGGGGGGCAGGAGGTCCAAGCACACACATCCCCTCCCCTCAAGTGGTCAGACTGACAGTGTACCTGGTTTTTCCCACTCTTTGAGGGGCATCCTGAATAGAAGGGACAGAGAAATGTCTCATCTCCTATCATAGTGGACTGGGGTCTTTCCAGCTGAGTCAAGGTGGGAGGAAAACACAGAGTTTGGGGTAGAGAGGAAGGACCCCCCATGGACTGTAGCCTGCCAGGCTCCTCTGGCCATGGGATTTTCTAGGCGAGAATACTGGAGCGGGTTGCCATGCCCTCCTCCAGGGGATCTTCCCGACCCAGGGGTCAAACCCGCTTATCCTGTGTCTCCTGAACTGGCAGGCCGGGTTCTTCACCACTAGCACTACCTGGGAAGCCTGGGTACGGCCAAATCCCATCTCTCCAGGAGTCAGCTTTCTGGTCCAGACAAGCTAAGGTTGGACCAGATGGGCACATCCCCAATGAGCTTGTGTCCTTGAGACTCAGATAGCGGTGTGGTTGCTTCCGGGGAGATCTGCCCAGACAGGCTCCATGGTAAACATGGGCACAGGCCATACTACCGCCTTCAGAGGAGAGAGCCTGCCCCTTGGCTGTCCCTCCCCCAGGGCCTTGCTGAGCAGCCTGCCATCCTGCGGCCTCTGGCTTTCATTTGTCTGGAGCCTGATGCTGGAGATCCACAAACCACCTCACATTCCATCCTCCCCATCTTTCAGATCCGAGCTCAAGTAATAGCTTCTCAAGAAGACCTTTCCTAACTCTCTGTATCTAACAGCATATGCCAGGTATACACTCATAATGAGCTTCCTTGATAGCTCAGCTGCTAAAAGAATCCGCCTGCAATGCAGGAGACATAGANCTCTTATACACATCTCCGGCCGCCAGTGATCACGGCTTCGATTCCTGCAGTGATTCAAAGCCTGACTCAGCAGAGAGACGGGAGAGAGCAGAGGCGGTCCCAGCTCTCGGCAGGCGGATGGATGAAGCAGCTCCAAGCTGCTCCCCTGGTCTGGGGAGAGGGGTGGGTTTTTTAACTGCTTACCCCCAGGACGGCAGCAGAAGGGAGAGGCTGGCATGCTGGTGTCCCCCAGACAGGCAGTCTCAAAGCAGGTCTCTCCAGTCTAAGTGGACGCATTGGCGCCCTCTTGTGCCACCAAGCAGTCCCTGGACACACAGTTCCCAATTCCCTCCCCCAGGCATGCTGGAGTCTCTTTCTCTCTAGGGCTCTGGATGACCTGGGGCCCAGGAGGCCTTGGGGAGTGGTGGGTGTTCTCACCTCACCTGTGGTGGTAACACTGAGGGGCTGGTGGTAGGCTGTGGGGATGCGGGCCACCTACTTCTGGCCAGTGCTGCTCAGGGACCTCTGGCCACCATGTCCAGCTAGCCCCTCCCCTGTACTTGGCACAGTGCCTGCCACAGCATGAGGCTGACTATCTGTGGCTGATCCCCAGAACTTCGCATGACCATACACACGGCGATGCTGGACCCCTGGAATTCAGGTGGATTTTAATGGTGACCCTTAGGAGATGCTGGGGGACAGACCTTGGTGCCTTTTGTAGAGGGAATAGAGAGGCTGAGAAAAAGGCTGCTTGCCAGTGTCTGATGGATCCAGGACCCCTAAACGCTGTAGCATAAACTTGCCCCTCCCTGGGGAGGCAAAGGCTCACATCCTGAGAAGGGGGGCCTCTCTGAGCGCCTCCCATCTGCCCTTGATGGAACACGCTGTCCTGTCTCACCTGCTCATGCTGTCACCCACAGGTGAGCGCTGGGAGGCCTCCCCAGGCTGCCTGCCCACTGCCCTGAGGCCAGGAGGGGACTCCACCCTCTAAGTACACTGGCAGCGGTGGGCAGGGTGACTCCATACTGGATCCCATTCCTTATCGTGGGCCCCGGCTCTGGGTGCAACTGAAGACAGCAGTGTGATCCAACTCACCCAGCTCAACCCAGGTCCACCTGCCACCCTTCCACTCTTGCCCCGTAGACAGTAACACCTGACGTGCCATCCCTCTCAACAACCAAGCATCAGAAGACCAGAAAGAAAGCCACAGAGGGGGGGTCTGGGGGCGGTGGTGGGAATCAGTGGCAGAAACCTGCTGTAGTGGCTCAAACCGTGTCCCTGCCCATCAAAGAAGTGAAGTGAAGTGAAAGTTGCTCAGTCGTGTCTGACTCTTTGCAACCCCATGGGCTATACAGCCCATGGAATTCTCCAGGCCAGAATACTGCAGTGGGTAGCCTTTCCCTTCTCCAGGGGATCTTCCCAACCCAGGGATCAAACCCAGGCCTCCTGCACTGCAGGTGGATTCTTTACCAGCTGAGCCACCAGGGAAGCCCAAGAATACTGGAGTGGGTAGACTATCCCTTCTCCAGAGGATCTTCCCGACCCGCCGATCAAAAGACATGTCAAGTCCTGATCCCTGGTATGGGTAAATATGCCCTTCTGCAGCAAAAAGGTCACTGCACATATAATTAAGGCATGTTATCTTGGATTGCAGCTTCCCAAGTGGCTCAGTGGTAAAGAATCTGCCAGGAGATGTAGATTTCAATCTCTGGGTCAGGAAGATCCCTGGAGGAGGAAACGGCAACCCACTCCAGTAGTCTTGCCTGGGAAATTCCATGGACAGAAGAGTCTAGTGGGCTACAGTCCATGGTGTCACAAAGAGTTGAACATAACTGAGCTACTGAGCATGTGCAGGCACATCCTGGATTGACCTATGTGTTAGTCATTCAGTTGTGTCTCACTCTTTGTGACTCCATGGACTGTAGTCTGTCAGGCTCCCCTGCCCATGGGATTTCCCAGGCAAGACTACTGGATTAGGTTGCCATGCCGTCCTCCAGGGGACCTTCCCGACCTAGGGATTGAACCCACGTCTCCTGCATCTCCTGCATTGCAGACAGATTCTTACCACTAGCATTACTTGGGGTGGACCCTAAATCCAGTGACAGGTTTCCTTACAAGAGGAGAAGACACAGATGCAGAAAAGGAGGCATGGGACAGAGGCAGACTTTGGGGTGATGCAGCTACCAAAGCAAGGAGGGCCAAGGATGGCCAGTGACGCTAGATGTCGAGAAAGGCCTGGAGCAGACTCAGAGCCTCCACAGGGAACAAGCCCCGCAGACACCTTGATTTTAGACTTCCAGCCTTCAGAGCGGCCAGTTTGTACTCCTCCACTTGTGGTCATTTTCTCCAGCAGCCCTGGGAAGCAGACTCACCAGCCACCCTTGGCAACCCCCAACCTTAGCAGGTTGTAGGTGGAGGCTGCTCTCTCTGGGGACTGTGACCCTCTTCTGGGGGCTTGTGTCCCCAGCCCTGGTTCAGCTCCACACCCTGAGGGGAGGGGGTGTCTGCAGGCAAATTCCTGCAGCTCTCCCTGTGTTAGTGAATAGGCTCCTGGGGCTCTCCCCACTCTCCAGGGACTATAAGAATAAATAACAAATGATTTCAAAGAGGATTACGCTGCTGGGACCACATGACAGAGGCATGAAAGATTAATATCTTGCCCATGCAGCACTACACTAGCAATTTGAAAGCCAGCTTTACTCCACCTCATCCATTAAAGGCTCTGTTGAATTAAAAGGGATGCAAAAGGAAGCCATCAGGCTCTGTGCCTTTGCAATCTTGTAATGAACAGGAAAAAAAATATGCATTTTTAAATAAAAATACTCATTGCGGGTGAAGCTGTGAGGAAGCTACTCCAGTGAGGCGTTGCTACTTTGGGGGTGTGCAGCGCAATTTTCTCGGTAAGTAATCAGGTAATAGAGGCCCAGAGCTTGGGATCCAGAAATCCTACTTATATAAACATAACCTAACTGTTCAAGGTCCGTCTAGTCAAAGCTATGGTTTTTCCATAGTCATGTATGGATGTGAGAGTTGGACCATAAAGGCTGAGCCTCAAAAAATTGATGCCTTCGAATAGTGGTGCTGGAGAAGACTATTGACAGTCTCTTGGACAGCAAAGACATCAAACCAGTCAATCCTAAAGAAACTCAACCCTGAATATTCATCAGAAGGACTGATGCTGAAGCTGAAGCTTCAATACTTTGACCACCTGATGAGAGGAGCCAACTCACTGGAAAAGACCCTGATGCTGGGAAAGATCAAGGGCAGGAGGAAAAGCGGGCAACAGAGGATGAGATGCTTGGATGGCATCACTGACCCAGTGGACATTAATTTGAGCAAACTCCAGGAGACAGTGAAGGACAGAGAAGCCTGGAGTGCTGCAGTCCATGGGGTTGCAGAGTCGGACAGGACTGAGCAAATGAGCAAATGAACAACAACAACCATTCAAGAGGAAATAGACTTAGACGCACACCAGTGCTCATGATGGCACTACTGGGAAGGGCGAAAAATCGCTAACCCACTAAGGAGATCATGTTTAAGTGAATTACGGAAAAATGATGGGATGTGAGTCAGTTTCTTGCAGGGATGACTCCCTGTTGGGAAGGTGCTCAGGCAGTGATGTGAGTCAGGGAAGTGGAGAGCCCCACGATTCTGCAGGTGGAAGGGGAAAGCATCCAGGATGTGGGGAGGGGGTCCCACCTCCCAACTGATCACTGCTGACTCAGTGACCCCCTTCTGGTGGGGTGTTTGTGTGTACGGGGCAGGGGAAGACAGACTCCAGGGGTAGCACGGGGAGTCCCACACGGGGCTCTTCCAGCACCGAGCTGGTGGCTGGGCCGGGCCTTCTTGTGCTTTCCCCTTACCAGGCATCCTGGCCACTCTGGCCCAGGGGCGAGGCCAGGAGTGAGAGGATCTGAGGCCCAGAGTCCTCTGGTGGCTGTGAGACCTGAGATTAAGCATGAAACTCGTTCTCACTCATGAAGCACCAACTTCTGGAGTGGCTGGAGGATTAAGAGTAAATGCTTGTGGGTTTAAGCAAGAGCCTGACAGAGCAAATCCCAGACCAAGGGCAGCTGCTGATACAAATAAAGACAGGAAATCATCACCCTAGCTCTCCTCTTCCCCATCATCATGGTCATCATCACTGCTGTCAACAGCAACATGATCGTCATCCTCGTCACCACCATCTCCATCATCCCTATCAGCACTACCATCATGGTCATCATCACTGCTCTTACCACCAACATGATCGGCATCATCGACACCACCATCACTACCATCACCACCGATCCCATCCCCAGCAGCACCATCATCACTGCTGTCATCAGCAACATGATCGTCATCCTCATCACCACCATCTCCATCATCATCCCCACCAGCAGCATCATCACCACCATCATCAGCATCCTTTTCCAGCATCATATGAAGCACCTGCCTCCTTCCTGCAGCAGGGCAAAGGCTTTTGGTCATCTAGCCTCCCTCCTGGAGACCACCAGCTTCCCTGGAAACCTGCTCACAGGACATAGCCTTCTCTGTCTGCCACTTGGGACCACTCAATCTAGATGCCCTGGGATGGTTTCTGCAGTTCGAAGGAATTATCTCCACATGATTAAGTGGCTCTGCTATAAACACACGAATGTGGCTGCTGGGCACTGAGCATGTGGTCTGTTTGTGGAGGCTGCCAAGCTGCAGGACACAGCTCATCTGTCCAGATGCCAGGTGGCTGGGAGCCTGTGGCCATCAGCCTGTGATGCCAGTCCCTGGACCACAGCTGCCTCAGCACACAGGCTCTGACACCTGGCTCTGTCTCACCCTCAGCTGCAGGAGTGTATCTCTGCCGACTGCCACCCCTGGCTGGCTGCCAGGTCCCAGAAGCCATGGCTGCTTTGCCTTCCCTGGGGCACTGCCTGTTGTTCAAGGTGAGGCAGGCTTGTGCCCCGGGATATGATACTTTGTAGACGATCCATCAATGGAGCGGTCTGCCTGAGGGAGATGGAATAAGGGAGCCCACAGTGGGAACGGCCTGTGCCTGCTTCCAGGTAGCCCAGGCCTTGTCCCATGGCTTCAGCTCAAGGACTCAAAGCTCACCAGGTGGCCGGTGCATTGCAAGTCAGCTCCTCCAAGCAGGGAGTCCGGAGGTTCCTGGGGCAGATGAGTGGACAGAAGGGGAGGCGGGAGGGCAGTCTTGCCCGTGGGCAGTGCCAGAACCAGCACAAGGACTTCATTCCTGGAGTGAAGCCTTACAAGAAACGGAGGGGTGGAGGGTGCTCAGGACTGTGGCATCACCTCTCTGCAGCTCCAAGCCCCGGCGACATCAACACAGTGAGGCAACAGGTTGTGAGGGTGGGCCTTGGACACTTGCAATGCAGTGGCTCGAAGGACCCAGGTCTCATGGAAGTCGAGGAAATCAGCCAGGGTCAGGCGAGATTTCCCTGGGCTTACAGGAAGGGTGACGGCCCTGGAGGTCCTACCCCACCAGCAATATTCACCCACGTGCTGCACGTTAAGTCACTCAGTTGTGTCTGACTCTGCGACCCCATGGACTGTAGCCCACCAGGCTCATCTGTCCATGGGATTCTCCAGGTAAGAATAGTGGAGTAGGTGGTTATTTCCTCCTTCAGGGGATCTTCCCGACCCAGGGATCGAACCTGAGTCTCTTATGTCTCCTCATTGGCAGGTGGGCTCTTCACCACTAGTGCCACCTGGGAAGCCCATATTCACCCACATTAACAGAGCAGTGAGTGTCTCCCTGGAGGACCAGGTATGGGCTGTCTGGTTAATGAAAGAAGGGAAAGGACTGGGTTGGGGGATGCAGGTGCACCCCCGAAGTGCTCTGATGAATGGAGGTGGTTCCGGGGATGCTCTGGCACCAGGATGTTTCTGCCCAGGGGTTTCATTTCTCTGAGTGAGAAGTGAGAAGTGAGGTTTCACTTCACCTGAGTGAGATGGCAGCCACCTACCGCCTACCCTGTTCTGCCTTCTGGGAGGGTCCACCATTTCTGATCATTGCTAAGCACCTGGTTCTGCCATGCGCGTGCCACAGGCCTGAGCTGGGGGTACAGAGGTGACTGGACAGACATGACCTATCTTCAGGGGGCACATGCTCTAGGAGGGACCGGACACCGGTAGCTCAGAGAGACTTATGGGATGCTGGTTGGGGGCTCAGGGAGTGGACTCCAGCTGGCGGTCAGAGAGTTGTTTGGGGGCCCCATGCCACCACCAAGTCTCATTCCTCCATAAACCCCAGTTCCTCTCTCCCTAAAACGAGTGACTGGACCACATGGTGTCAAAGAGTAAGAAGCCCAAAGGGACTTTCTTGAGGACTACTGGCTACTTGAGCTCAGCCCACCCACTCGATAATAAATCAAATAGACCCTATAACAGTTTATATGCCTGCTGGCTCAGGGCTGCTTTAGAGACCAGGGGCTCTGCATGAACCTGGGAGCAAGTGCTCTCTCATCCCCTCAAGGGACTGGGGAGGTGTCCCCTGCCCTGTGCCCTCGGCCCCTGACCCAGGGCCCTTTGCTTGCAGAGGCCTGGGTGATTGGGGCTGCACCTGCCGCCCCCTCTCCTGCTGCTCACAAAGGCTGTTGCCTGAGGCCCACATGCCTGTGCCTGTACCATGGGTCCCTGCCTGGCCCTTGGCATCCATACAGCCCAGCAGGTGGCTGGAAGCCTCCAGCAGTTCCCCACTGTTACCATGGTTACCAGGCTACAGGAAGGTGGGGAGAAACCCTCTCCTCCACATCCCTCCCAGCAGTACCCCAGTGGGCTTTGCCAGAACCTTCCAGCCCTGGGTGAGGAAGGGAATGAGGGCCCAGCCTGATACACAGGCTTTGTGTGTGTGTTTTGGGGGGGGGGCGGGGGCTGTGGTGATCATGTTAGCTGAGCAGCTCAGGGCTCCCAAGGGAACTATGGACAGGGGACAGAGTGGGGACCTCCAGGGACCTGTCAGCTCCCTCTCCCCCATTCTGGATTCATGACCCAGCTCAGACCCACAGAGGAGCCTCATATGTTCTTTCCAAGGTCACGGGATGCCTGAAAAGCCATTGAAAATCCCAACAAAACAGCACCCCCTTTCCTCAGGGACACAGGCGCTCTGACTCTTAGGCGTAGAGATGCCTCCTTGTTTACACCCTCCCGTGTCCTGGCCAGGGCCATTTTTCCTCTAAAGATGAGTAGCCTCTTAGACTTCCCTGGTGGTCCTGTGGTTAAGACTCCACTGTGCAATGCAGGGAACATGGGTTCGATCCCTGGTCAGGGAACCAAGACCTCACATGTCGTGGGGCAACTAAGCCCACGCACCACAACTACTAAGGCTATGCGCTGCACAGCCCGAGCCACAACTAGAGAGTCCAGGCAATGCAACAAAGGATGCCGTGGGGATTCTGCATATGCCGCAACAAAAATCAAAGGTCCTACATGCTGCAGCTAAGACCCAACACAGCTAAATAAATAAATATCAGAAAGCAGAGGCATCACTTTGCTGACAAAGGTCCATATAGTCAAAGTTACAGTTTTTCCAGTAGTTGTGTACAGATGTGAGAGCTGGATGACAAAGAAGGCTGAGTGCTGAAGAACTGATGCTTTCTAACTATGGTGCTGGAGAAGACTCTTGAGAGTCCCTTGGACAGCAAGAAGATCAAACCAGTCAATCCAAAAGAAAATCAACCCTGAATATTCATTGGAAGGACTGATGCTGAAGCTGCAACTCCAATACTTTGGCCACCTGATGCAGAGCTGGCTAATTGGGAAAAACCTTGATGCTGGGAAAGACTAAGGGGAGGAGAAGGGGATGACAGAGGATGAGATTTTTGGATGGTATCACTGACTAAATAGACATGAGTTTGAGTAAACTCTGGGAGACAGTGAAGGACTGGGAAGCCTGGCGTGCTGCAGTCCAAGGGGTCGCAAAGAGTCAAACACGACTGAGTGACTAAACAACAAAAAATAAAGATAAGCAGTGCCTAGGACTTCCGTGGTCCAGTGGTTAAGACTCTGCTTCCAGTGCAGAGGGTGTGGGCTTGATCCCTGGTTGGGGAATTAAGATCCCACATGCTGCTTGGTGTGGCCCCTACCAAAACAGATGAGCAGCCTCCAAGATCTTTCCTCAACTAACCCCGCAACCCTCTCATGAGGACTCCTCCCAGCCCCCCACACCACCGCTGCAACCGCCAGCCATCTCTGCACCTTCGTGTGTGGCTCTCCCTGCCCAGAAAGCCACCCTGTCCTTTCTCGGTCTTCAGTGAGAACCACAGCAGCTCCAGGCTCACCTCCTCGCTTCCTGACCACGTGGATGCACCTTGTCCTGTTGTGTTGTGCCCATTGGGCCTGCAGTCACTTCTGTTGTGGCCTGAGTGGCACCTCTGTGGGTTGGAGCCCACACCTCCTCCCCCACTGACCGTGGTTCCTGAGGGCAGTGGCCCTGTCTGTGCCCTTGTTTCTTGGGTGGAGCACAGGTGAGGATCAGGAGCAGGGTCGCTCCTACGAGCAACGAGAGTCCCTCGTGTTGTGACGTCAGGCCCAGGGTGGTGGATGGGTCTCATCTGAACAGGCCCTTTGTTTAGGACGAGGTCCATTTGTACCCCACAGGAACTGCTCCAAGTGCCACTAGCGGTCTTTCCTAACCCAACTTTCAGCCTTTGGGCTGAGGAGGAAGCATGACAGCCTACCGGGAGCCCTTGTTGTGTCCCTGGCCGGGACACAGGAGGGTCAGAGCTCTGTGTCCCTGCGGAAGAGGGTGGCATTTTGTTGGGATTTGCAATGATCCCTTTTCTGGGCATTCTGTGACCTTGGCAATAGCAGGGGGGCAGAGATGGCTCCAGGCCTCCTGGAATGGGTGACAAAAAACACCTTCTCCTCAGTGAGAGGCAAAGGCAACACTCCCTGGGGGGTGAGGGAGCTGCTGAGCAGAGGTGTGGCGGGGGGGCAGGCCTCATGAGAAGGGGAGGGGATGCCACAGGTTCAGTCCCGAGAGACAGGCCCGCTCCTGAGTAGAGCGCCTGCTTCTGTCACTTAGGACAAGTGAGAGAGTCAGCCTCCTGGCCAAGTTTTGTTCCAGGGGGCCTGGGGCACGGCTGACATCAGCAGCTCCCCACCAACGGCAGGAACCAAGCTGGATTTGGGACTTGAAGCTGACAAAAGCATAGCAGATGGCCCAGTTGAGTGAGGGCTTCCCAGGTTCCAGAGCACTGAAGAAGCCCCAGGAAGCCCTGCTCATCAGAACTTCCAATGGTCAAGGTATGTGGCCTTGGGCGCCACTTTACCAAGTGGAAATGGGAAAGTCTGCTGCAAACTTTGAGTGTCTCTCAAAGTGCTGCCTCTCAACCCCAGGCCAGTGGCCACTGAACCCCACCAGGACTCGAGGGGGCTGTTTTCATTCTCCCCCTGTGATCCCAATGTGTGTCTCAGGGCTCAGGACCTCCTGGTCCCTCTGGGGCCACCAGAGAGGCCCCCTTCTCTGCAGTCATGTCACATGCATCAGTGAGACTGTAAGGATAAGCCCCAGCCCTGCATTTCACAGGCATCCCCAGAAATGTCCCTACTAGGGCAGGACACAGAATCACCCACCATAGAACCATCTTTTATGAATGAACAGACTGAGGATGTGGCTGACGGACCCAGTTCACCAGAAAAGTGACATTTCTTCCCACTGACCTGCTTGCCTCTCTCACCGTCCTTCCTTCTATCATGGTCAGATTTCTCAGGAGCCTGGGCTTCCCAGGTGGCGTTAGTGGTAAAGAGCCCAGGGGATGGGAAGACCCCCGGGAGGAGGGCATGGCAACTCACTCCAGTGTTCTTGCCTGGAGAATCCCATGGACAGAGGAGCCTGGTGGGCTATAGTCCATGGGGTTGCAAAGAGTTGGACACGACTGAAGCGACTTAACATGCGGTTAGGCAGCGGAGTGCAAAGGTCAGGAGGGAGGGAATCGGCCCCCAACAGCCGATTCAGATCCTGACTCCTCCCTGTTCATGCTCTGTGATTTGAGGACAATCACCTCAGCTTTTAGGGCCTATTTCTGCACCAGTAAGAGGGGGACAATGTCAGCTCCTTAAACTGGAGTCGACACAGAACAGGGCAAAGAGGGTGGCACATGTACCTGTTGTGGGGTATGGAGCGTCATCACCTCCACTCCTGGCAGAGGCTGGCCCAGCAGCATGGGGCCCGCCTGATGCAATGGACACCTCCTCCCACCCGTCTCCATTTCCTCCTGGGCTCCAGGGTAACCCAGGGTCTCCTGCAGGGTGACCTGGTCCATTGCCTGGGCTGTGACAGGTGGGTACTAGCGATCATGTTTGGCTTGAACCCCATTTGAACCCAGGGCTCCCCTTTCAATGCCCACAGCCAAACTGAAGGCCAAGGCACATAACTTGGACCCGGTGAGGCAGGGTCAGCAGGGTGCAGGCCGACGACACCCATGGATGAAAGCCTGAGGTCCCAGGCTCCTCTCACCTTCCATATCCCACTGCCACCCAGCTCCACAGAGGCTGTGCTCTGCTGCCCTCCTATCTTTTCATTCTTTTCATCAGCTCCAGACGTATCTATGGGGTCCCGCTCTGTGCGAGATGCTGGGTCTACAGAAGCACCCAATACAGACAACAGTCTCCCCTTAAGAAGACACGTGGTCTCCCCCACCACCACACCCGGTCCTCACTGCATGTCATAGACACATCTGCTTCCTCCATCCTGGCCTGGACATGTCACTGCCAGCTCCAAAGCCCCCATTCATCTGATGGCTTGTCTCTCAGATCCCAGTTCCTGCCATGCCCCCCTGCCAGCAACTCCTACAAGCGCCTGCGCTTCCCCTGGATCTCGGCCATTGTCCAACGCTCTCCGCCCCCACTGTCCTCCCTTCAGGCACTTGCCCAGGCAGGGGCCCCTCCCAGACAGTCCTTGCCCAGTTTTGCTGTCACAACTCTGTCTTCTTTCAAGGTGTGTGTCAAGGGTCAACCCCATCTGCCCTCATCTCTCCTCTCTCAGCAGAGGCATCTCTGATGGCTCCTGGTCTGTGGTTACTGCCTCCCCTTCCTGACTCCTGGCCCCTAGAGGTGGAGGTGAGGTGGGTCTTGCTCACTCTTGGCCCTTCAAATGTCTGCCACAAAGGCCTTTCCCCACTGGCAGTATTACAGGTTTTAAACAATGTTTAATTCTAATTTACTTTTTAATCTGTAGATTCATCAGAATTTCCTTGTTTGAGTTATTTCTGAGTTGCCTCCATCCAGAAGGGGCAGGAAGGGCACTGTTTCGAGGGAGCCCTTACCATCACAGGGAGCTTGGGAATGCAACGTTCCCAGGCAGAATTCTAGCTCCTTCTGCCCTGGGCTGCATTTGACAGATTGTGGACATCAGGCTGGAGTTTGCTCTGAGAGATCGTAAAGCTGCTGAGGGATGGAAGATGAAAACATGCTGTGGTGCAGAGGGTGGGTGAGCTGGGGGCGGGGCCTTGCAGTCCTCTGGTCCCTACAGGCCACTGCACAGGTGGGCAGACGGGTGTCCTCCAGGAGGCCTGGGGTAGGGAGGACAGGGTGGGGCGTGTCCCTCCACTCACAGGGAGGCTGTGATCTGCACAGATAGGTAAAGCCCTCCTCCCTCCACGAGAGCCACCAGCTGGGCTCTCCCAGGTTCCTCTCCAGGAGCATACAGCCCCTCTGTGGAGCCCCATGTGAGCTCCTGAAATGACTCCGAGGGTGACCTCAGTCACTCAGATTGAGCCTTCCCGGGAGCCACCTGGGCTCCAGGTAGGGCAAAGGCTTGTGCTCAGCCTGTGATGACGCAGAGGCTAGGAAGCTGAGGAGGTTCTTGCCCTATGCTAGGTTCTTATGCATCTACTTGTGTCATTTCACCAAGCCTGGAAAAGGGATGCAAGCACAGGGTCAAGCAGCTGGGAGAGAGCCGAACACTCAGAGAGCTAGTTCTTCCCCGGGAGCCACAGGCCAGGACTGCTGTGCCTGCGGACCAGATCCTGTATCTACGGGACCCCAGAAGTTGTTCGCTCACTGGAGAAACTAGCTCGACAACGAACAGTTTGCTGGTTTGCTTTGAACCCGGTATGGGGATCTGAGAAGGAGAAACATGCACTTGGCTTTCATGATCAAGTTAGGTGTGGGAAAACCCCCTAATACGGCTCAAGATCTTGGTGGGGAAAAGGCCCCCAAGTGGGTCTGCAGCACGGGAGACATTCCCAGCCCATCTCTGCTTTCCCCCCTTTTCCAAATGTGGCACCAAGACAGTCAATTCTGCAAGTGCCTGTGTGTTGGAGTGAGAGGGAAGATGGGCTGCCTGCAAGGGAGCCAGAGATGCGGGTGAACAGGTGTTGTGGCAAGGGACACATACAACCCCAGATGCCCCTGGTCTCTAGAGCTAACCACCTGGTCACTTGGTGGAGCAGGGGGGACCTCCTGAGACTCCATTTTCCAGCTGATGAGTTAGAAAGGATGCGGGCGCAGTGCACACTCTGAGTAGGGGTGGCCGGGCCTGCAGCGTATCCCTTGGTGTACAGAGAGAGGAAGGCTGGCTCCGTCTCAGCCTCGTGGGATGTGGCCAAAGGTATGAAGACCCAGTAGCTGCCCACCTCCGCCTGGGGAGGAGACTCACATTCCTGCCAAGGCCAGGTTGGATGGAAGGGCTTAAGTTCACCCCAGCAGTGATGGGATATCCAATCTAGTGATGTCCCAAAACTGGCCCCTTTTGTGCCCTCTGGGGGAGGCCCTGTCCCCCTTTCTCCTCTGCACTAGCTGAACCAAGGACCACATCCCCCTTAGAGTCACCCCCAAAAAAGGGGGGACATGCAGAGGCTAGGAGGCTGAGTGTGGTAGGCTTCCTGGTCATGAGAAAGGCAGCCTCCACATACCTCAGGAGTGGGGGTTGAACCTGACCCTCCTGCATGTTGGAGGAGACGCATCTATGGGGGGTAAGGACTTCTGGCACTTGTGGATGGGCTGGAGCCTGGTGGGACAGGCAGGGGGCTGGTGCAGTGGGAAGAGAAACCAGGTTCCTCATGATCAGGAGGCTGGGTCTGTCTCATCACCTCTCTGTGCCTAGTTCCCATCCAGACCAATCGGCCTCCCTCACAGGGAGTGGGTTTACGGTTATTTACAAGGACCCACAGTGAAGCAAGGTCAAAGCACAGAGTCCCTTCTTAGCTTTTATCTCACCCAGTGGCCCGGCCCCTTGCCATCTCTTTGATGACATCTTTGGGACGACAGGGCCCTGGCTCTGGGGCACTGCCAGGCGGGGCAGGATGCTGTGGCTGAGGGTTCTCTGCAGGTGGTGGCATCTCTGACTCCCAACAGCCCCACTGACTCAGAAGCAGCCATGGGGCTATCTCCCCACATGTGTCAGCATGACCTCACAGGTGCTTCCCGAAGGGCCGCTGGTTGGCACATCCATGGGGTGTTGGTTTCCTCCAGTGGGCAGAAAGAAATTCCTGGCTCAGATTGGCAGGAGGCACAGGGTCTGACACCTCTGAGTGACCTTGGAGAAGTCTCTGCCTTTGGGCTTCTGCTGACACTTCCCAAGTGGAAGATGCCCAACCCTCTTGCAGCTCTCGCATGTTCACCTCTATGAGGTGGGACCCCTAGCTGCTGGGAGGGGATGGAGGGGGGCTTCCCTGGCCCTGAAGACAGTCAGAGACAGTCTTCCCTAAATGCTGCCAGAGTGCCACTGTTCTGCCTGTAATTCAGGAACTTCAGCAAACGGCCCTGGGATCTTTGGTGATGTGAAGGTCATGGAGAAGTGGAGGTCAAGGACTAGACACATGCTCCTTCCAGCTGGAGTCCTGGGAAACCACACACATTCCCTCGTGTTCCAGAAGCGGAGGAGGCCTTCCTTTGCCACGCATGGAGCTGTCCAGTTGCTATGGTCCCAGCACTAACAAACAGGAAAGTCGAGAGGAGGCCCCCTCCCTTACCGGAAAGTGTCAAACCAAAACTTGTACCAGTCACTTCCTCCTGAATCATCTGGGGTTTATAAGATCATTGAAGAAGGAAAGCAAGCCAGCCCCAAGGTGTGAAGCTTCTCAATCTGCCCCACCCCAGAGCTTGCTCGCCCCTGTCCCTCAGTGCCATGCCCATGACCCTCAGTAGACAAGAAACGTGGTGTCTTTGTTACACCTGTGTGCAGTTGCTTTCATGCTCGTTCATCCCTGTCCAGACCCAAAAGGGTTCTGAGCATGAGACCTGGTTTCACACTGCTCAAGACCCTTCCTCCCCGTGTGCTGGCTCAGCCCCTACATGGTCTGGGAGCTGGTGCACTAGAAAGAGGCACAAGGAACTGGACCTCAGGTTTGCAGGGGAGCCTCCGGCAGGCTGCTTTCCAGCAGGCTGCTTTTGAGGTAGGAACGCACTGCAGCTGGAACACCCTCAATGTCATTGAGGCTGGGCATGGGCTTGGAGCGTGTGCCCCATGGACAGGACCTGGGTAGCCAATGCACTCTGGGCACGCTGTCATGACAGCTCAGGGGCAGGAGCCCAGGAACCACACGCAAGCTTGGGCTCTGCGGGGAAATCCACACACCAAGCAACAATCAAGAAGGCACACGACTCTCCACAGTCCCCGAACCCTGCAACGTGGGGCCTGAATGCAGTTCTGTTTTGCAGAGCAGGGGCTTGCTCTTGGCATTGAAAGGTGGATGGCATTTTTGAGGGGGAGGAGAAGTTGCAGAGAAAGAAATCCTGAAACGACAGACAGTGGGACAGCTGTGGCCTGAACTTGGTGTTCCTGTGCCTCGGATGTGGATGTATTAATTTCCATAAATGCTAATAGCCCATTTCCCCAAGAGCTATTACTTATGTCATCTCCCCTTGGATGCATTTCAACACAGGGCAGACAAGTGAAAAAGGAAAGGACTGCCCCTGCTGGTGGGTTTCCCATTTCCCAACCCTGACCCCACTAGGTAGCTCAGGACTGTTCCTCTAATTCAGGGTCAAGACCCCCTGCCTTCAGCCTACAATCAGGTCCCTATCATGCCAGGAGGCAAAGAAAGTTACCACCCCAAAAATGCTGAATCACAAAGTAAGCTGAGCAGGAGAGTGGGGGTGGGGTGGGGAG
>SJYV01009798.1:2678694-2740224 GCA_006410875.1 Neotragus pygmaeus
GGGACATCATGGCCAGGGAGGAAGGCAGGGTGCCAAGGGACTTCTCACCGGAGACCCCCCGAGGCTGCTCTAGACAGAGTGCAGACCCCAAAGGAGCCCCTGGACAAACGCCAGGGGGAGCAGAGCCAGGGCAGGCTGCCTGGGTGGCAGGGTGGAAAGGTGGGCAGGTACAGGACCTCCACTGCAGCAGGACGCGGTGCAGCAGCTGGGGCTCCTTGTCCTGCGTCCTGCGGGAGCAGCAGCAGGTAGGGGAAGGGGGGAGCGAAGAGAAGCTGAAGAGGGGGTAGAGGCAGAGGGACCCCGGTGGGGTGAGGTGTGTAGGTAGCCAGATGAACTGATGCAGGAGGGGAGTGCCAAGGTCCTGGGGAGCAGGGCAAGGTGGAGAGAGGGCGCCCGTGGGGAAACGTAGGGATTGGGAGCAGAGTGGGTGGGAAGATGGGGCTAGGGACCTGAAAGGAGAGGCAGGATGAGCCTTTGCAAGAGAGATGGTGAGGACTAGGACCAGGAGCGCTCCGATGGGGGGTGCGCTGAGGCTGGGAGAGGGAATGGAAAGAGGGATGGGGGAGGGGGAGGCGAAGCTGCGGGAAAAGGAGGGGTCAGGGAGGGATGAAGTTGGGGCAGGGGTCGGGATGGGAGCTAAAAGGTCGGGCAGACTGGCAGACAGGGCAGGCAAAGGAGGGCGGAATGGGGGAAGGGATATGATGGAGAAGGAGGTGAGCCGGCTGGAGAGGAGGTGAGGATTGAGGCGGGTGCGGGGACTCGCTGGGGACAAGGGGATGGAGAGTCAGCGCGGGCCTCGCGGTGCCCGCCGCCGCTCTCCCGGCGCACTGCAGGGAACTGCGCGGACCGCTGGGGTCTCCCCCTGCACTCACCTGGGGGCTCCAGCTCCGGATCCTCTATCCAGCTCCGGATCTTCCTTCCCGCCCTGCCCCTGCGACTTTAGCGCCCCCGAATCCCGCTCGCTCCACCAGGTTCCGCCCGCAGCATCTTCACCTCGTGGGACGCCCGGGGCCACTCCTCTTCTAGATTCTCATTGGTTGTTCTTCACGCCAGTCACACTCTTATTGGCTGAGGGATCGCCGACCATGCAAATTAGGACGGGCCCGCCGCCGAGCCGATTGGCTGGCGCTGCTGGAGCGGAGACCCTAGACTTGGGCTCTGATTGGTCCCTGCGTCCTGCTGACGTGAATGACGGAGAGCGAGTTCTTCCCCTTCCAAGGCTCCTCTGGCTGGTGGCAGCGAATCGGGCGGTGGGGCCGGTCCTCGGCCCGCAGAGTCTGCGGCTCTGGTGGGCACCGGCCAGCGCGGGGCCTCTGGATCCGTCGTAGAGGCACTTCCTCAGAAGCCTGGGGCTCGACGTCCGGGGGCGGGGGCGGCTGCTGCTGGCGCGTCTCCTAGGTAACGCTGCCTGCCACGGGCGGAACCACGTTGGTTGGCGCCGCGGGGGAGGTTGGACTCAGTCCAGAGGCTCAGGGGCCACCGAGCGGCCCGAGGCCTTGATCCCGGAGTGTGTGTGGGGTGCTCCGTCTTACTCTTTTGGGGGCTCGGGGCCTGGGGGGCGCGGCAACTCGGCGAGCGCGGGGCTGTGCCCTCTTCGGTCGCATTTTCCTCCCCCTCTCCTTGACTTTTGGTGTGGCCCGGGCCGCCCGGTCCTGTAGGGTGTCTGGGGCTTCTTGGGGCTCAACTTTTGCACTTTGCCCCTAGACTCCGCACCCGCTGGCAGTGCTTCAGCTTCCGGATACCGCTTGGGCTTTGCTGAAACCGCGGCGTTGGCCTTCCTCTTTTCACGTTCGGACCCCTGCTGGGGACCCCTGCTTTGCCTGCCAACCCGACCCAGCGCCGCTGCCCAGAGGAGATCTGGAGACACCCTGACCCTCGCGGGATTCCCTGCTTCGATGGGCTTGCCTGCCTAAGGCCTACCCTGGAGTTGCTCCGCCTTTCCCTCCGCTGTCCAGCCCGTCGACCTTCTGACCGCCTCCGAGCTCCCCACTTGGGCCCTTGTGCTCTTGAGACCCCCAGTGCTCGGTCTCCTGCTGCCTTCTTCAGACCTTTGCACGTTTCTTTCCATGTCTGTCTCTGTAGAAGACAGATGCCTTCGCAGCCCTGGTCCTGCCTTCACTGTCGCACTGTGTCATTTTGACTGAAGCACAGGTGGGAAGTCTCACAAGCTTGTGTAGTTGGAAAAGGTGTACTTTAGACGATTGTGCCGTCGCCGCCGGTTCCAAGCTGGGTCTACGTCACAGCTTCCTGCACCCTCCTCTCCTCTGTGATTTTCATAGGTCACAACCACCTCTTTTGTGTGCTAACTTGTATCCTGTGTTTCTGCCTCCCTTCAGATACATTCCTCCAGGGCAAGGAGGTTGTCTGCAGTGTTCTCCAGGGCCTGGCACAGGGTAGGTACTCAAATAATACTCCTTGAAAGAGGAGTTCCAGGCAGGGCTTAATTAGATAGACTTCTGCTTACTCTTGAAAATAAAGGGGGGGGGGTTGCTTCCCAAGTGGTGCAGTTGGTAAAGAATCTGCCTGCCAAAGCAGGAGATGTGGGTTTGACCCCAGGTCGGGTAGATTCCCTGAAGTCGGAAATGGCAACCCACTCAGTATCCTTGCCTGGGAAACCTCATGGGCAGAGGAGCCTGGCGGGCTACAGTCCATGGGGTCACAAAGAGTTGGACACTACTGAACACACACTTGGTGTCTACTCTCAAGAAAGCGCCCGAGCTTTCAGGGTTCAGGCAGCCCAGATCTCTCCGTGTCTGGGAGGGAAGCTTCCTTGTGCCCGGGAAGTTCCTTGTGGCTCCTGTCCCCGCCTTTCCTTGGTGAACCACTGCTGCTGAGACCTCAGCCCAGCTGACCTCTTCAGTGCCTGGGTCCCTCCTTTTCTCCATCCCCCGGCCACCCCTTGCCAAAAAGGGAGACTGGGTTAGGCTTGTCTTCTCTGTGCTGCTCAGGCTTGCCCCCTAGTCTTTGTCCCACTGGATATTTAGATTCTTGAAGACAGGGTATTTGACAGTTTGCTTTACTATACTGGGACAGAACAGGTGCTTGGTGAATATTTGTGATCAGGTAGGTCTGCAGAAGCAAAGACTTCCAGGGAGCTTCCGAGGCCCCCTTCCTTTTGTAGGTGGGAGACAGATGGTGGGAGGGCAAGAGACTTTGCAGAAGTCAGAGAGGAGAGCAAGGATCAGCCCAGGCTCCTCGACCTCTTTGCTCTCACTTTGCCCTTGAGAGCTTCTCCTAGCCTTGGTGGGCAGAGGGGCCGGCATAGGTTATAATGGCTTTGATGTTTGTACGACTGGCTATATGGTTTCAGACTGGCTGTTTAACCTCAGGATCTCACTTTTCACATCTGTAAGAAGGGGACAGTAGTGGTACTTATCTTTGAGTTATTGGAATAGCAAATATGAAAATGTGAGTGCCTGGCTCATGATAAGGACTCAATAAAAGTTGGTGCCTTTTCTTCTCCCTTCCTCTGGAGAGCCCCTTGTACCCTTTTCTTGGGCTCGAAGCACGGGGACCCTCCTAATTTTCTCTTTATGGTTCATCTGGCCCCAAAGGCCCCTCTGCCTTCCTCTGCAGCTTTCTTCATTCCCCTCCAGCATAATTGAATGATTTACTTAATCATTAGAAAGGTTTACACTGAGGACCTAGTCCTGACCTCATGGAGCTCAATCCTGCAGACGACAGTGACCATGTAGCCTGGGGAAGCTGGGTGACTCTTCTGTGATAGGGTCCCATGTGAGGGGGTGTGTATGGGTGGAGCTGCTTTCCTGGGGAGGTGGCACCAGAGGAAGACTCATCCAGGGGTGCATGTGCCTGTTAAGGGGGATAGAGGGCGTGCTGAATGGGAGGAACTGAAGCAAGGGCAGGATGGAGTGTACAGGAGTGTGGCCGGGTGAGAGCTGTTTGGGGCACTGGGTGGGGGGAAGGCGGGTGGGAGGGGAAGAGCTCTGTGTGTAATGGAGCCTCTGGGACTGTCCAGGCTCCTACTCCCAGGAGCCTGTGTCTCAGGAGTCACTTCTTCCTCCATCACCCACTCCAGTAGTCACTCCATCTCCACCACCTGCCTCCACCTGCCTGGCTCAGAGCTTTGATCTTGGGAGACCTGTCTTTTGTCCCAGTGCATCTCCTGCAGTGCCATCCTGTCATCGCAACCGGTCCTGCCAGATGTGGTATTGGGTCCGCTCGTCACCCAGGGAAGTAGGGGGATGTACTAGGTTAGGGATCTGGGGCAAGGGAGCCACCTACAAAAGGGGCGCTGTCCTGGAGCCAGAAACACCGCCAATGGGGGCTCCTTCCGGAGGGTGTTTCCCTACATGTGCTTCTGAGGCAGAAAAGGCTTTGCTGTAGAGTTACCCCCCAGTCTGTGAAGGCCCTCACTTTGCAGGAATAAACCTCTCAATTTTATAACTAATGTCAATGATGAAACGTTTAACTGAAAAAGAGAAAAAACTGGGGAGACAAGTTTATTGAAACTTCAGTTTCAGGGCTGAATTGATTGAGCTCTGATGGTAAGTGAGGTACCAAGGCCCCAGGAGAGTAGGTTTTCTTCTGCAAGCAGTGGGCCAGGAAGCAGGTCAGCACAGGACAGCTGATACGTGCTCTGACCAAAGGCACAGAAGCCTGCTGGGTGCAGAAGCACAGAGGAGCTGGCCCTGGGAGACAGCCTGTCCAGGGGTCCCAGTGAAGACACACGCAGTGTGTGTCATCTCTGAGACCAGCCCTAAAGTCCTCGGGCCAGAACTGGGGAGGGTAGTTCTGCAAAACAAGTGGTACTGAGCAGACAAACATAACCCACAGAGGAAAAAACCCCAGATAAACCGGTGTGTGTGCCTTACTGTTCATATAGTAACAGTCTGGATCTGGAGGCCCAAGGAGATGTATGCAGGGTTGGAGTGGTGTTCCAATGGGGGCCGGACCCCACGTTGAGGCCCACCGGGTGTGGGAGAGCATCTCAGGAGGGCCAGTCGCATTCATACCTCCAGGGCCCCCCTGCATTCCCAGCACAGCCTGTGAGTGTGGAGGGTGGGCCGGCTGCCTGAAGCCCTGCATTTCGAGTCCCTTTAGAGCAACCTTTCTCCAGCTTTTTAGTGTCATGCTGCTTTATGCTTTAAAAAAATGATTGAGGACTCCAAATAACTTCGTAAAATGTGAGTGATGCCTACCAACATTTATTGTTGAGAAATGTCGACAGTGTCATTAATTCATTTAAAAACAATAGACCTAGTACTCTTGCCTGGAAAATCCCATGGATGGAGGAGCCTGATGGGCTGCAGTCCATGGGGTCGCTAGGAGTCAGACACGACTGACCGACTTCACTTTCACNAATGATTTACTTAATCATTAGAAAGGTTTACACTGAGGACCTAGTCCTGACCTCATGGAGCTCAATCCTGCAGACGACAGTGACCATGTAGCCTGGGGAAGCTGGGTGACTCTTCTGTGATAGGGTCCCATGTGAGGGGGTGTGTATGGGTGGAGCTGCTTTCCTGGGGAGGTGGCACCAGAGGAAGACTCATCCAGGGGTGCATGTGCCTGTTAAGGGGGATAGAGGGCGTGCTGAATGGGAGGAACTGAAGCAAGGGCAGGATGGAGTGTACAGGAGTGTGGCCGGGTGAGAGCTGTTTGGGGCACTGGGTGGGGGGAAGGCGGGTGGGAGGGGAAGAGCTCTGTGTGTAATGGAGCCTCTGGGACTGTCCAGGCTCCTACTCCCAGGAGCCTGTGTCTCAGGAGTCACTTCTTCCTCCATCACCCACTCCAGTAGTCACTCCATCTCCACCACCTGCCTCCACCTGCCTGGCTCAGAGCTTTGATCTTGGGAGACCTGTCTTTTGTCCCAGTGCATCTCCTGCAGTGCCATCCTGTCATCGCAACCGGTCCTGCCAGATGTGGTATTGGGTCCGCTCGTCACCCAGGGAAGTAGGGGGATGTACTAGGTTAGGGATCTGGGGCAAGGGAGCCACCTACAAAAGGGGCGCTGTCCTGGAGCCAGAAACACCGCCAATGGGGGCTCCTTCCGGAGGGTGTTTCCCTACATGTGCTTCTGAGGCAGAAAAGGCTTTGCTGTAGAGTTACCCCCCAGTCTGTGAAGGCCCTCACTTTGCAGGAATAAACCTCTCAATTTTATAACTAATGTCAATGATGAAACGTTTAACTGAAAAAGAGAAAAAACTGGGGAGACAAGTTTATTGAAACTTCAGTTTCAGGGCTGAATTGATTGAGCTCTGATGGTAAGTGAGGTACCAAGGCCCCAGGAGAGTAGGTTTTCTTCTGCAAGCAGTGGGCCAGGAAGCAGGTCAGCACAGGACAGCTGATACGTGCTCTGACCAAAGGCACAGAAGCCTGCTGGGTGCAGAAGCACAGAGGAGCTGGCCCTGGGAGACAGCCTGTCCAGGGGTCCCAGTGAAGACACACGCAGTGTGTGTCATCTCTGAGACCAGCCCTAAAGTCCTCGGGCCAGAACTGGGGAGGGTAGTTCTGCAAAACAAGTGGTACTGAGCAGACAAACATAACCCACAGAGGAAAAAACCCCAGATAAACCGGTGTGTGTGCCTTACTGTTCATATAGTAACAGTCTGGATCTGGAGGCCCAAGGAGATGTATGCAGGGTTGGAGTGGTGTTCCAATGGGGGCCGGACCCCACGTTGAGGCCCACCGGGTGTGGGAGAGCATCTCAGGAGGGCCAGTCGCATTCATACCTCCAGGGCCCCCCTGCATTCCCAGCACAGCCTGTGAGTGTGGAGGGTGGGCCGGCTGCCTGAAGCCCTGCATTTCGAGTCCCTTTAGAGCAACCTTTCTCCAGCTTTTTAGTGTCATGCTGCTTTATGCTTTAAAAAAATGATTGAGGACTCCAAATAACTTCGTAAAATGTGAGTGATGCCTACCAACATTTATTGTTGAGAAATGTCGACAGTGTCATTAATTCATTTAAAAACAATAGACCTAGTACTCTTGCCTGGAAAATCCCATGGATGGAGGAGCCTGATGGGCTGCAGTCCATGGGGTCGCTAGGAGTCAGACACGACTGACCGACTTCACTTTCACTTTTCACTTTGATGCATTACAGAAGGAAATGGCAACCCACACCAGTATTCTTGCCTGGAGAATCCCAGAGACGGCGGAGCCTTGTGGGCTGCCGTCTGTGGGGTTGCACAGAGTCGGACACGACTGAAGTGACTTAGCAGCAGCAGCAGCAGCAGCAGCAGACCTGCTACATGTTAATATAAAAATATATATTTTTAATGAAAGCCAGCCATGTTTTCTGAAACAAAAACATTAGCAAGAAGAGTGGGGTTGTTTTGTGTGTTTGTTTTTGAAATATATATTTATTTGGCTGTGCTTATTCTGCTGTGCTGTACCCAAACCCACAAGCGATCGTTCCTTAAGGGTTTCTTGCAAGCAGAGTTTGACACTCTGTCTGAAAACTTTCACACTGTTACATTAAATCCTCTGGTTTGTATTGCACTTTGGGTGGATTGTTCCCCCATGCAAGATTTTACATCATTGTGCTTGTTCTCTTGGACAATAACTGCTTCTGAGTTAGGCAGATCTTCCAAATATTGACACATCTAGTCAAACAATTTCAAAAGCTCACTTTTCGTTACCAGCACTACCCATCTTGTCAGGAAAGTCTTCAAGAGTTATGAAGCTGTCAGGCTCACAGTGGAGGGCACAGATTTTCCCAATTCTGAATTTTGCCCGAAAGCTCAGTTTTTATGAGTTTACCTTGAAGTGACAGGTTCATTTTGTTCAGACTGTGTGTGAAGTGCCCAATTCTGAATCACCATTTTTTGTCTCTGAGCATTTCTTTTAGTAAGAATGGTGTTGCTGAGTGCAGGAAGGAGCTTTTCTTTTAGTAAGAATGGTGTTGCTGAGTGCAGGAAGGAGGCAGTTTAACTCACAGCCCAGCGATCACACCTGGCTTACCTCAGGGTGACCCTGGCCCTTCATTTGGCAGCAGAGATGCTTTTTGTGCTTTACCCCCTTTCATCACAGAATGTTAAAAGCATGCATCCTCAAGGGTCAGGTCAAGATGTAATAAAATCCATAGTTTGCACAGCCTCCCCAGGGACCTTATTAAGCGAAGCTGCTGGACTCTGTGCTGGTGAGGGGTGAAGACCACAGGGTGGCTGGTGGGCTTTGGTTGCCGTTGTCTTGGGAGGTGCGGAGCCCCTAGCAGCTTCGCCCACCATTGCCTTGGCACTATCAGCACAATGCCAACCCAGTGAAAGACTCAGGTGGCATCCGGAGGTTATGAAAATAGCTCTGAGCCTCTGGAGCCCTTGACCACCTCCAGGAACCTTGGGGCTTTGTGGACTGCATTTAGAGACCTGCTGTCTTAGAAGACCAAACCCATTGCCTTTTCTCCTTGCTGGCCATTTTAGAAGAATTTGGCCTCTTATCAAGGCTTAAGATTCTGTTTCAGCTGAAGACAGTCTCGAGAAGGTTCAGATCCTCGTCTGCCGGAAGGCAGATAAAATCTTGATTGAGCCACGTTGCCAAGACGCCCTGAACACAGTCTGTCCCCACCTGGCTCCACCGGCAGGGCTGTCTGTGGCTTGGCTGTCCTGCGTGCCAGACTCCAGGGTCCCCTTGGGCGAGGGCTCGTGGTGACATCTGGACCGCTGGCCTTGCTCCCACGCTGCCTGCCTTTTAGTATGTGTCTCCAGGCGGCCACTCCTATGGTGTCCTCCTTGGCAGCTCCTAGCTGATGGCCTCTCTGCTCCGAAGGCCCCAGAGGAGAGTGTTCTTGCAACAGAACCAACAGAAGCTCTGAGCTCACATCTTATTGGCTCTGAGTGGGTCGTGCCCCCCAGGCCCCTCTAAGAGCCTCAGTTCCCAAGACCTGGTGCTCTTGTGGAGGGCTCCACCTCTGCAGCTGGACAGAGCACGTGGCCGTCCCTAAACCAGTCACTGAGGCTGGGGTAGGCGTGCTCTGATTGGCCAGGGCAAGCCTCATGGATGCCAGTCCTCAGCTGCAGTGGAGGTTGGGGAGGTCACAGAGTGGGTCTCAGGGGTGGTGGTTCCCTTGGTATTAGTGGAGGTTCTCTAAGCGCTGGGCCCTCATAACTCTCTTATTTATTTGAACACCAATGGTGCAGGTAATCCCAGAGGCCCCAGGGACCCGGGGATTGGCAGAATGCACGACTGGCACAGGATCTTTGACCAAAACCTGCTGGTCCCTCCGCACCCACAGAGAGCACGCCAGCCTCTGAAGGAATCGACGGCGTTTCAGTGTGTCCTGAAGTGGCTCGATGGCCCGCTAATTAACCAGGTAAAGAAACCGACTCTTTAATGTCAGATGCTTGCTTTCACTGCACTGAGCTGAGACAGTATCGATTTTCACGTATCGATTCTCACGATTTTATCTGAGTCTTTCACTGCGTCCATCACCCTGGGTGGTGGCAGCATTTGGAGGCAAAGTGGCCCATCAGCAAAGAGGGTATGTGATTCAGCGACTCGGTCAGCACTTTTGACCCTGACTCAAGGCTTCTTGCTGCCTACAGTGGAGCAATCCAAAAACCCAGGTAATTCGATTTCCTGAGTTATTTCCTGGCCAGGTTGTTTGCAAGGGCTGGCCTTGTGCGTGGCTCAGCATGGCCTAGGGGTTAGAACTGCAGGGGTGGAGCTCTGGGCATCCTGGGAGACATGAGGTGGAGGTACCACCACCTTTGCACACTTAGGGGCCCTGTGTCCATCTCTGCCCTCAGCTGCCGGGGAACCTGTCAGAAAAGCTGGTGTTTATGTGCCTCCACAGAACACCCATGTGATCGTACTGTCCTGGGGAGGCCCAGGGTCCTGGGGGGATGCCCAGAAGGGATCCAGGCCTGCTACTGTGAGCATGTGGCTTGTGGGGTTTGGCTTGGCAAGACCGTATCTTCTTCCTCTGCAGCTGGCAGAGCCATTCTCCTTGCATTCAGAGTTGTCTGAGCACTAGGTCTGAGAATAACCTACTGTTGTTAAATCGCTCACATCCTACATCATCACTTCAAAACCTGTGATTGAGCACCTGCTGTGTGCTTGCTACTGTTGAGATACTGCAGTGATTACTCTCTTACAGCTCTACTTGTTTTATCTTTTGGCCACACTGCATGCCGTGTAGGATCCCAATTCCCCAGCCAGGGATCGAACTCACGCCCACTGCGTTGGAAGTGCAGAGGCTTAACCACTGGACTTCCAGGGACATCCCCCACAACTTTACTTCTTAGTGCTTTACTTGTATTGCTTCACTTTATCCTCACAACAGCCCTACGAAGGAGGTAGCATCATCACCCCTGTTTTACAGAAGAGGAAGCAACACGAGTGACGTGGAGTCAAATGCCTAGAGTAACACAGCTCCAGCTGGCCAGCTGGGACTCCAAGCTAGGGAGACCAGCTCCAGCAGCTCTGCCTCCAGGGGCTCACGAGCTAGTAGACAGCAGTTGCCTCTTGCCTAGGAATTTTACAAAAGAAATTGCTTTTATTTTCCTATTTTACTTTATTAATGCACTTTAACTTGTTTTTGAAAAGGTAATTCCCATAGTTCAATATTCAAGGGGGCACATAAGGTAAATGTATTGTCCTATGGCTGTCTCATCCTGGATATAGCCGATATTAACCTGTTTTCTGTACAACCTTTCAGACTTTCTAAGCAACCACAACAAATAAATATACTTGTATATTTCTCTTTTTGGGGGGCATGAATGGTAGCTTATTGCTATATTCTATATTTTAAAAAATATTCTTAACAGTATGTATTCTACATTGGTAAATGTGGATCATTTTTACTTCCTTCCCAAAAATAAAGTCAATACTTTCATGAAAGTCACATAATTGGGTTTCCATTCAGGGATTTCTGGGAGAGAAAGGATCAAAATGAGACTCTTTGAAAAACAAAATAAATAACCCCCCCCCCCGATATATGTTATAGACTGTTCATGTCATTTCATGAAGAATTTCTTATTCTTCCTTAAGACAGCCTAGCTTTTCCTCTATGAATGACCTGTCATCCATTCATTAGGTCCTTCCTTAAAATGACCACTTGTTCTGACTCTAGGTGTTTGCTTTTATAGACATTATGATAATGGATAATGTCATTGAAATAATTTTTAAAAATGTACGCTGTCTGTGGAATAGAGTCATACATTAAAAGCTAACATTTAAAACCCACTTATAAGTTGTTTATAAAAAAATCACAGTTTAAACATGACATTAAATATATGTCTTCAAACCATATGTATGAAAGGAAAAGAATGGAAAAAAAGATACCCATGTAAACTCTAGGCATTAGAAAGCTTTGTGGCTGTACTAATTTCAGACAAAGTAGAGTTCAAGGTGAATATCACCAGAGATAAAGGGGCATCTCATACTGACAGTGACAAGAAGATGCAACGGCCCTAAATGTGCGTGTACCTGTGATAGGAGCCCCCAAAGTCACCCCCAGGTTTGGTGATTGACTAGGAGGACTTGACATGACTCAGCACATAGTCATCGTCAAAGGAAAGATTTGTTTTGGTGAAAAAATAGAGTAAGATCACCAAGGGAAAGGCATACAGGAGACAATGGGTATGAATTTCCAGGGTCCTCTGCCATGGGATTCCCTCAAGATATACTCCAGCAACGAGCTGGGACAATACCTGTGACATCCTGCCAGCCAAGGAAGCTTGTCAGAGACTCAGTGCCAACAGGTTGTAAAAAAAACCTCAGGGCTTTTTGGGAACTGATCATGTAGACACACTCTGCCTAGCACGTAGTAGGATTCCAGAGTTCCAGAAGGAAAGCAAGTGATCAGCATAAATCACTTTGTACAAGAAGTTTAGTACTAGTAAGCCATTCCAATCCATTAGGGTGGTGGTGAAGTCTGTGTCCCCAGACTCCAAATTCCAGCCAAGGGCCAAACCTGTAAGCCAGCATTTTAAAGACTAATTGGCCTGCTATTATGTCTCGTTTGTGCCCAGCATCCAGTAGCACAGCTTTCAAATCCGTGAAGCAAAGTTTGTAGAAACAAGGGGAACTGCAATTAGATTCACCTTTACAGTTGGAAGCTTTTGACTCTTTTAATAAGTGGTAGAGCAAATAGACTCTCACCCCCTGCAAAAAACAAAGAAACAGAACATCATTAGGGTGTGAAAGATCTGCACATCACCAACCACCTTAAATGAACCGTCATCGTGAAAACACTATGCCCCACAGATAAAATACACCTTCTCAAGTGCCTGTGGAACATTTACAGAGGTAGATAATATGCTTGGTCATGAAAATAAATCCCAATAAACTTAAAAGGATTGAAATTATGAAGAATATGTTCACCAACCAATATGTTATTAAATTAAAAAATAACAATAAGATAACCAGAAAGTCCCCAAATAGTAGAAAATTCAACACTCTGCTCACTAGTAACCCTTGGGTCAAAGAATTCAGAGAGAGATTAGAAAGTAATTGGAACTAACTGGTATAAGAATATATCAAGATTTGTGGGATGTAGTTAATACAGTCCTTTGAGGGAAACTTACAACTTTATATAACTACATTAGAAAAGAAGAAAAATGCAGGCATACTTCATTTTATTGTACTTTGTAGATATTGTATTTTCCACCCCCCACAAATTGAAGGTTTTTGACAACTCTGCATGGAGAAAGTCCATCAGTGCCATTTTCCCAGCATTTGCTTATTTTATTTCTTTGCCACATTTCAGTAATCTTGCAATATTTCAGGCTTTTTCATTATTATTATCTGTGTTATGGTGACCTGTCATCAGTGATCTTTGATGACTCAATGAAGGCTCAGATGATAGTTGGTATTTTTTAGCAATAAATTGTTTTAAAGTTAAAGTAGGTACATTGTTTTCTTAGACATAATGCTACTGTACACATAAGAGATTACTGTATAGTATAAACATAATTTTATATGCACTGGGAAACAAAAAATCCATGTGACTCACTTTATTAAGATATTCACTTTATTGTAGTGGTCTGGGACTGAACCCTCTGTCTCTGAGGTCTGCCTGTGTAAAATCAACAATCTGTGCTTTCTCCTTAAGAATCTAGACAAAACCAATAAATTAAAACCAAAGAAAAGAGAAGGAGGAAATAGGAAATATATGGGCAGAAATCAATAAAGGACAAATAATAAGAAAATCAGCAAAGCTAGAAGTTGATTCTTTGAAAAGATTAATTATATTGATAAACCCATGGCAAGACTGATCATGAGAAGAGAGAAAAGACATAGATTATCAATATTAGGAGAGGAAGAAGGGGCATCACCACAAAAAGATAATCAAGGGACATTATGAGTAACTTATGTGCCAATAAAAATAACTTAGATGAAATGGTTAAGTTTCTTGAAAAGCACAATTTACCAAAAGTGACACCAGAAGAAATAGAAAATCTAAATAGCCCTATTTTTTTTCTTTGTTCATTTTTTTCTTAATTTATTTTTAATTGAAGGATAATTATACTATTGTGTTGGTTTCTGCCATACATCAATGTAGATCAGCCATAGTATACATATGTCCCCTCCCTTTTGAGCGTCCCTCCCACCTCCCCCCCCCTCCCCCCCCTCTGGGTTTTAGTTCCTTGAGTCATACAGCAAATTCCCACTTAAATATCCCCATATTTATTAAAGAAACTCAATTCATAATTAAAACATTTCCAAACTTAAATGACTTCACTGTTGAATTTAATAAAATATTAAAGAAATAATACCAATTGTAGACCAACACTCAGAAAATAGAGTAAGAGGGAATTGTTCTCAGGTGTTTATTTCGAGGCCATCATAACCTTGATACCCAAACCAGACAAGGACGTGAAAAGAAAAGTACAGATTGCCATCTCTTATGAATGTTAACATCAGATCCGGCAGTATATACAGAAGGTTGGACATCATAGTGGGGTTTATCACAGGAATGCAGAGTTGGTTTTACACATAAAAATCAGCCAAGGTTAAAAGATCAAGTAGGGAAAAAGTCAAAAGTTCAGTTTAGATGATCTTACAGATTTGTACAGTTTCAGTTATTTTGAGAATTGATAGCCTTCAGTTTAGTTCAGTTCAGTCGCTCAGTCATGTCTGACTCTTTGCGACCCCATGAATCGCAGTACGCCAGGCCTCCCTGTCCATCACCAACTCCCGAAGTTCACTCAAACTCACGTCCATTGAGTCGGTGATGCCATCCAGCCATCTCATCCTCCATTGTCCCATTTTCCTCCTGCCCCTAATCCCTCCCAGCATCAGAGTCTTTTCCAATGAGTCAACTCTTCGCATGAGGTGGCCAAAGTACTGGAGTTTCAACTTTAGATGGTAGTAAACTTGCCTGTAAAAGGTGTTGGCTAAAAATATTACATACTAATTTTGAACTCAAATCACTTATTAGTCATTTTGATATGTTTTTCTTACTTTTTCTTTACCTTTTTGGTTTAGTTTCATTTTACCATGAATGTTGATTACTGGGTTGGCCCAAAAGTTCATTCAAGTTTCCCATAAGATAATTACAGAAAAACCCAAACACACTTTTGAGTAACCTAAGTCTTTCCTTTGGAATGGCTATTTCACTTGGTATTTACTGTGTGTTTGGAGCTGTGCAGGGGACATGAGGGTGACCCCCCCCCCNGTTAAGACTCAGCTCCAACGCTGAGGGAACTGGATCGATTCCTGGTCAGGGAACTAAGAGCACACAGTGGCTGAATAAATAATAATAATAATAATAAAACAATGGGATTGCGTTTAATAGATGTGTATAAGAGACAGGTGCAGGGGACATGAGGGTGCCCCCCCCCCCCCCGGCCCCCAACTCTGTCTTCACAGAGCTCTCTGTCCAGTACGAGGAGCAACCTACCCGAGTAGAGTTGAGTACAAAGTCTCAGAGAGGTGGAGGGGGTGGTCGGGGTGTGGAGGCTGGGAGAAGACCGAGCTCCCGGGTAATCTGGGAGTTCTCTGGTCCTGGCTGCTGGTCACCTCCCTGAGAGCGTGGTGAGGGGGCCAGGGGGGCTGACGGTGGTGCCTTGGGTGGTGCCTGGAGCGAGGGGAGGCCCAGGCCCCCCGGGAGGTGTGCACACTGAGCCGCCCCACCCCCTTGCATGATTTTGGTCCCCAGTCCTGAGGATACAGCAGGAGGAGAATATTCCAGGCTCTCATCCCTCCCCCCACTAGAGCTGAGGCTGAACACCAGCATGTAAACAGACAACTTAGAAACATGGGGATGAGGGCTGGATGTCGGAGGTCAGGGAGGGCCTCCCTGGTCAGGGCCTCATGGGAATGAGGGGGCGAGCGCAGTAAAGGGGCTCCAGCGGGGTGGGGAGCAGGGTGAGGAACAGTGCTGAGGGGAGGGATGAGGGTCTGGGCTCAAGATCCCCCCAGACCTGTTGGCACACTCCCCACCTCCACACACGACACCACCCCCTGCCAGCTGCTCCCATTTGCTGGGACTCACCTGCTGGACCGGGGAGGCTGGGCGGGCAGGCGGCCACCAGCCGGTGCCCCCTGTTTCTCTTCCCCTCATATTCCGCACCCTGCCATCGCCAGGGCCCTCGGCAGCTCCTTCACTAACACCCCAAATGTGCTCTCTCCTCACCGCAACTCCTCACGTCCTCCCACCACGTTCTGATCCCCAGGTGGAGCTGGAGTGGTCTTCTTTCTCCTTTACTGAGGAAGGAGATGAAGCCTTGGGACACTTGGAGTGCCCAGCGTGATGATCGGACATCCACATAAACTGCGAAGGGATCCCACCCCCGATTTAGTTAACACACGCTTCACCTCACGTTGGACTGGTTTCCGTGAAATCCCGAATCAGGTGGTTTGGAGTAGAAGTGGCCTGCGAGGGTGGCTCCTGCCCCTTCTCTGATTAAACGCAATCCCATTGTTTTATTATTATTATTATTATTTATTCAGCCACTGTGTGCTCTTAGTTCCCTGACCAGGAATCGATCCAGTTCCCTCAGCGTTGGAGCTGAGTCTTAACCACCAGGGGAGCCACTGGGTGTTCTTGAAACGTGCTTTGGCTTTGGTTTTTATTCAAGTGTGGTGGGGGCAGCAGAGCAGGGGATGATTGCCACCGAAGAGATCGTTTCTTCCTTTGGGCTCCCCAGGGGAAGGGATGCACAGCCCCGAAGTGTCCCACTGGGAAGCATTTGAGTTGGCGGGAAGGCAGCAGGGTGAGAGGAGAGCTAGGGAAAAGCCTGTATCATGGTTTTTGTGGGAAGGGATGGGCAAGGCCGGGTAAGCAGCTGCACACGCTTGGGACTGGCCAGTTTGAGTTAGTTCATTGGCCTCTGGGGTGGAGGGACCGGTTGCCTGGGTCTGGTTCTGGGATTGTTGGGGTGGGAAGATATTGTCTCCTGGAGTGTGAGCCAGACAAGGGCAAGTGGGGTGTGGACTGGAAAGCAGGTCGTTTACTATCACTGGGAAATAGCTGGCCCTGGGCAGGACAGGCTCTTCCCATCCGGGAGGCCCCAGATGCCAGAGCACTAGGAACACTAAGGACCCAGAAAGTGAGAGCAGTTAGTTAGTGTAAATACACATACATGGACATGAGTTTGAGCAAGCTCCAGGGGATAGTGAAGGATGGGAGCCTGGCGTGCTGCAGTCCCTGGGGTCACAGAGTCGGACATGACTTAGCAACTGAAAAACAACAAAAATAACATACGTGGCTTCCCAACAGGGGATGTTGGAAGATCCCTGGGTCAGGAATCTGAACCCACTCCAGTGTTCTTGCCTGGGAAACCCTGTGGACAGAGGAGCCTGGCAGGCTACGGTCCATAAGGTCGTAAAAGAGTCGGATATGATTTAGTGATTAACAACAACAAAAAAGATACATGTAGTCAGGATGATTTTCCTGAGCACCCAGCTCTCTTCACCCGAGCTTCCTTCTGCCTGGTTTATTCTCCAAGGGCCCACTCCTGGTTCCCGTCCACCCCACCCTGCCTCCTTAGTTCTCAGTTTAGATGTCATCTTTCAGAGCCTCTTCCCTGGCTGTCCTCTTCAAAGAGCTGACCCACCTATCTTCCCCTGCTCCCATTTTCACTGTCTTCACATGAGCCCCAGGGACGCAGGTTTTATGTGTTTTGTTCCCTTTTGCGTTTCCAGTGCAGAGAACAGTGTCTGGCACAGAGTGGACACACAAAATAGATGCTTAAATAACCTTTACTAAATGATTGCATGAAAGGAAAGCAGAATTCCTGGTCCCAGGTAGACAGTAAGAGCTGCCCCCTTGCCAGGTGCGCCAGTGGTAACAGTACTGAAGACCTAGGCAGAACCCTCTGTAGGTGGTACCACTGGGCACAGGGCAGGTCTAGTAGTCTCTGGTGCCTTGTCTGTATCTGTGGTTCTCAAAGATCAGCTTTTCTTTTATTTATTTATACCCTGACCCCAACCCACCCAAATAATTCTGACAAGCTGAGGATTTAGAGTTTGTGGTTATATTGGGAATGATTTGGCTGTAAATGGTAAAACAAATAACTCCTCCCCAAGCACTCCCCCGCCTTAAAAAAAAAAAAAAAAAANGGTTCTCAAAGATCAGCTTTTCTTTTATTTATTTATACCCTGACCCCAACCCACCCAAATAATTCTGACAAGCTGAGGATTTAGAGTTTGTGGTTATATTGGGAATGATTTGGCTGTAAATGGTAAAACAAATAACTCCTCCCCAAGCACTCCCCCGCCTTAAAAAAAAAAAAAAAAAAACACCAAGTAAAATAGCCTAAGGAGAGAGAATTTATTAACTCACTTAAAGACAAACCTATCGTTAGCTCAAGCTTCAGGTGTGGCTTGATCTAGGCTCTCCTGTGGCGTCACCTGAACTTGTTTTTCCTTGGTTCCACATAGCGTCATAGGTGTCTGTCTCCACAGCTCTGGCTTCTTGTGCGGCTTGCTGCTTCCAGCCTCTGACTGGCCAAGGGAGGGCCATGGAGAGAGGTAGTCCCTTGGAAGGAAGGGCCTGATACCTAAGCCAGGGGATGGATGCTGAGTGGCCCAGTTTCCCCCAGATGGTCCATCAGCATCTGTGGGGAGGCTCTCAACCTTGAGGATCCTTCAGGGCCATCCCCCTCTGTCTCCTAGGGGGTGCTGGAGCTGCTATCAGAGGTGGGCTGCCACCTGCGCGTGTCTCTCTTCGATGTCACCTATCGGTACTTCTTCGGGAGGACGTGGAAGAGCTCGTCGAGGCCTGCAGAGCCGCTCAGCAGGCAGCCGGCCAGGATCGCCTTCAATGAGGTGGGTGCAGTGGCTGGCAGGTATGCAGGCTCCATGCAGACCTGGGGGTGCCGCCAGTGCACCCCAGACTCCAGGAGTGCCCCGAGCAGCAGGCTGAGCTCCCACAAAGCTCGTCCTGGCAGCCAGCACCTGCTTCCAGACGGACGCTTGTGTGGCAGCCACGTGCCCTGAGTGGATGGTGGCAGGGGTCGAGTGTGGGGGGTAGCATATGTATGGGTCTCGTCTCCTTCATGGAAACGTCCAGCTTTGGCAGCAAAGTTAGAAAATTATTGATCTCATCATATTTCCTCAGTTTTCCTCCTTGTTCACTTTCCTCTTCTTTTTCTTTTTACTTTAGGATTTTTTTTTTTAAAGATGAGCAAATTGAGACTTAGAAGTGAGGTGCCTTGCCCAGGTAGAAGGTGGGAGGGCCCGGAGCCCCTGCCTCTGTCTGCAAACTGGTTGGTGACATGGTCTTGCCCACACAGCAACCCTGTGTCTGGATGCCCTGCCGATAGGATGTCCCATCCTCGTTCAGCTGCACCAAACCCACAAGCGTCTCTTCCAGTGCCTGCCGTCTGCCCACCATGGGGCCAGGTGCCCAGGCGATGGTGCTGGGTGGATGGGATGGGTGTGGTTCTCACCCTGGACAACTTACAACCTGCTGGGGTGACATACCCGGGCAGGTGGCAGCAAGTGTAGGTGTGGTGAGTTCTCAGAGGAGACTGACAGCCGCTGCCCTGGGGAAGAAAGAGAGACATAAGCAGGTGGTAAAGGAGGGCCTCTGGGAGCTGAGCCTGTGGGATGGAGGGAACCAGCCTAGGATAAGTGGAGTGGCAGAAGCTGTGTCCCAGGGAGGGGTGGGAGGGCGGCCAAGGGTAGGCTTGGTGGGTAGCTAGCTGGGAGGGGCCTTCTGGAAACAACGGGGTTTTCCTCAAGAGCTGGAGGTGTCCCAGCGGTCTTCCCAGCTGCTCCTTCAGGCTGCACCTGAATGCAGTGGGTCCTGCAGGGAACAGTATTGGAAGGTCGGTGTTGCGTTGATTTTGTCTTTCTCTGTGCAGCGTCAGGGAAGCCCAGTAGGTGACAGTACAGTGAGTAACGGAGGTGGTGGCCGTGGCCACAGCCATCCTGGGGAAGGTCTCCATATGTAACCCAACCAAGCGAGCCGCCCTCTTTGTGGGGGATGGTCCTGCCCAGTCATGAAGCTGCCAGGCTTCTCTGCACTTGGCTGTCACCCACAGTCAGGATGCTGTGTGCAGCGTGGACCAATGTTACTGGTCCTTACTGAATATGCAGGAGAGGGGGATGCTGCGCCCAAAGGTTCAGGAAAATTAGATATGGCCCTGGGGACGTGTGTCCTGGGGACCAGGACCATGACTGGTGTGTTCTGGCCATCAGACGGCCCATGCTGAACCCCTCAGTCTGGTGTCTGAAAGGAGAGAGAGGCTGTGTGTTGTAAACCACATGTGACTGTGGGCAGCGGTTTAGGGTGCTGTCCCAGCTCCTGCACTCGGTCACCTTTGCGCCTTTGTCTTGGGGCGAGCGGTTGGGGGTTGCCGAGGCCTGGCAGGAGTGCGGTGGCCCCAATGTTGCTGGGAGCCTGGCTGAGGTGCCATCTTCCAGGGCTGGGCTGTTTGGATTCTCTTTCTCGAGTGGACAGTCATGCCCTGGAAAGCCTGGCATGGTGACAGATGCTACGGTGACTGTGTCCTCTCCTGGGGAGTCACCACGGGATGGTTGGCTCTCAGCTTCTTGGGGAGGTTTCACACCCACCGTTTACCTCTGGAGGTTGGTATATTATGTCTCTGTCTTGAAGAGCATTTGGCAGGTCAGAGACCTTGAGCGGTGACGGACACCTTGACCACAGTGATTGTTCTCAAGCCTTGTTTTAACCCTGGTGTTGGAGGGGCCCTGCAGGCTCTGCTGGAAGTGCTGCTGTGTCGAGGGGATGGTGATCCTCTGAGATCAGCAGAGGAGCGCTCTGCCACCACTGGGGCCCCAAGATGAACCCTCCTCCTGTGGCCTTCCCCGGGGCTTTCCTTGTAGCCGCAGTCACCGCCAAGACTGGCCACATGTGGAGGGCCTGCCGTCTCCCCAACCAGCTTGGTGGCTGAGAGCCCTGCAGAGTAGAAGGTGCGTTGTAAGAAGTGGCCTTCAGAGCTGCTGCTCCACCTTCTGGGCTTATCAAGGGCTCAGCATCCATGCCCGAGAGGGTTCTCAGGTGTCCCCCCGTCCTGGGAGCTGTGGGTCGAGGCCCTTTCAGCTCAGTTCATGTCTGGTCCGATCTGTGGGAGCTGAGTGCCACTCAGTCATTTGGGCTCTGCTCAGAGGGGCGTGGAGACCAGGGCCATGTGTTAGGGAGGACCACAGTCTTTAACATTTTCAGAAGAATCTGCACCCTTCAGTTACTGATCTCAGCGAGGCTGGTCCTGAGGAACAGAGCAGTTTTGGTTGGGAGGGGTTGCCAAGGGCCCAGAATTGCTCAGCCAGAGCTGTGTTCAGGTGCTATGCCCCAGGCGGGCAGCAGAGGCCAGTGCTGCCCCAGGAATGGTCCATCGTGATGGGCCGCTTGGCAGCATCCACCCACCAGCACTGTCTTCTCGTCCTTGACGTTCAGAGTTTAGTGAACTACAGAGAATCCCCTTTGCCGTGTGTGTGTGCATGCATACATGGATGTACGTGTGCACATGAAATGTGGAGCATTCCTGGTGCGGCCTGGATACACGGAGGTTCTTCATATGGGGTTGTGTCATCTGAGCAAAGCTCTGTGTACACACCTATGGGAATAGAGAGAAACATAATTGTCCTTTTTAGAGGTGATTCTGAAATTTGGTGAAGGTCTTTTTCTGATTTTACTAATCGCCTGGGCTTTTCTGGTTCTACCCATTGGTTGTGGCTCAGGGGTGACGTGATGGAGGTTACCAGCGGCCAGTAGCAAGGGCCCATCTGGAAATTGATGTGGTCGTATGGCCTCTGTGTAGACTCATGAATCAACCACGTGGGCTCTGGGTTTTGATTGAATTGTCCTTGTAATACATAGCCCCGAAAGAAGATGCTATTTCATTACTTTGCAAACAAGGTCCTGTAGGAAAGACCATGGACGAAAGGAGTCCTGCCTTGAGCCGAGGTGGGTATTTCTTTCCGGGAGTGATGAATTCTTTATGCCCTCATCATTCCAGCCTCCCCGCTCTGCCTGGCGGACCACAGGGCACCAGCTCCAGGCCTCTCAGCTCTGAGCTCAGAACTCCATGTTCTCCTTCGAGGCTGCCCTCGGTGGAGAGGAATCACCCTTCACTTGCACTGAGACGGTCAATCATTCTTTCAGCCTCTCAAAAGATATCTTTAAAAAATAATCTGAGAGGCCAAAGCACCATGCAGTTCCTGCCCTTACTTTCTGAGATGGACATAATTCTCCGTTAAATTCTTTCCTGAACTAACCACACTCAGCCTGCAGTGACAGTCTCATTTTTCCTCCTTTATTTATTTTACTCGAGCCACTGGGTAGGAATCCTAGTGGTTCTTCACAGGCAGCCAGAACCCAGATCAGGGGATGATACCTCCAGGAACCGTCTCAGCCCCAGGTGTGACTGGAGCCTCAGGTGGCTCCCTGGCCTCCTGGACACAGGGAACTGGTCGGCTCCCTCTTCCCATCACCAAGGCCAGGAGAAACGGGCTCCTGAATGTTCTTGTTTGTCAGAGTAATGAGAGGGAAGTGTGTGCTGGTCCTCAGTCGTGTCCAACTCTTTGTGATCCCATGAACTGCAGCCCGCCAGGCTCCTCTGTCCGTGGGATTCTCTAGGCAAGAATACTGGAGTGGGTTGCTGTGCCCTCCTCCAGGAGATCTACCCTACTCAGGGATCAAACCCAGGTCTCCCTCATTGCAGGTGGATTCTTTACCAGCTGAGCCACCAGGGAAGCCCCCAAACACTGGAGTGGGTAGCCTGTCCCTTCTTATGTCCCCTGCACTGCAGGTGAATTCTTAACCTCAGGGAGGGAGGTGACTCCTTTAAAAGTGGAGGCTGTCCATAGGAAAGAATGGAACAATGCCATTTGCCGCAACGTGAATGAATGTGGAGATGATCATACTGAGTGAAGTCAGAAAGAGAAAGACAAATACCGTATGATATCACTTACATGTGGCACCTAAAATATGGCACAAGTGATCATATCTATGAAACAGAAACAGACTCAGACATAGAGAACAGACTTGTGGTTGCCAAGGGGTGTGGGGGACTGGGGGAGGGAAGGACTGGGAGTTTGGGGTTAGCAGATACAAACTGGTTTATATTTATAGCATAGGAAACTACTGATATATTCACTATCATGTGATAAACCATCATGGAAAAGAATATAAAAAAAGAATATACCATCTGATGAAGAGAGCTGACTTATTGGAAAAGACCCTGATGCTGGGAAAGATTGAGGGTAGGAGGAGAAGAGGGCAGCAGAGGATGAGTGGTTGGATGGCATCATTGACTCAATGGATGTGAGTTTGAGCAAACTCCAAGAGATGGTGAAGGACAGAGGAGCCTGATCTGCAGTCCATAGGGTCGCAGAGAGTCCAACATGACTTAGTGATTGAACAACAGCAACAATGTGTATATAACTGAATCACTTTGCTATACAGCAGATATTAACACAACATCTGTAAATCAACTCTGCTGCTGTTGCTAAGTCGCTCCAGTCATGTCCAACTCTGTGTGACCCCACAGACGGAAGCCCACCAGGCTCCCTCGTCCCTGGGATTCTCCAGGCAAGAACACTGGAGTGGGTTGCCATTTCCTTCTCCAGTTCATGAAAGTGAAAAGTGAGAGGGAAGTCGCTCAGTCATGTCCGACTCTTAGTGACCCCATGGACTGCAGCCTACCCGGCTCCTTCGTCCNGGATTCTCCAGGCAAGAACACTGGAGTGGGTTGCCATTTCCTTCTCCAGTTCATGAAAGTGAAAAGTGAGAGGGAAGTCGCTCAGTCATGTCCGACTCTTAGTGACCCCATGGACTGCAGCCTACCCGGCTCCTTCGTCCATGGGATATTCTAGGCAAGAGTACTTTACTTCAATAAAATTAAAAAAACAAATAGTTGCTGTAATGTCAATGTATCCAAGTGAAACTCCAGGAGGCTCTGCCCAGTGACTTGGTTAATCGCCAGGTTCCTGGACATGCCCTCCCCTCTCCTTACCCACTCTCTCATGTTCCAGGAGCTGCTCCTGATGTAAACCACTTGCAAAGCAGGAATCCAGCATGGCTCGGGCACCACCTCTGCTGAGAGCGCCTGGTCTTAGCCGTGTCACTTAGGAGGATTTCTTTCCTGTTTGGCTCAACAGAAACAACTCCTGAGGACCCTCCCTGAGCCAGAAATGGGGGCGGGTATAGCAGTGAGTGGATGAATAGAAGGAGAAATGATATCTCTCCATGCTGTTTCCATAGGGATTTAGTTGTTTGGTGATTGCACTGTCTACCGTGTGGGCTTCCCAGGTGGTGCTAGTGGTAAAGAATCTGCCTGCCATTACATGAGACTTAAGAGCTGAAGGTTCGATCCCTGGGTCTGGGAGATCCCCTGGAGGAGGGCATGGCACCCCACGCCAGTATTCTTGCCAGGAGAATCCCACAGACAGAGGATCCTGGTGGGCTACAGTCCATGGGGTTGCAAAGAGTTGGTCACGACTGAGCGTCTGAGCACATGGACATACATGTGGGGACAGTAGAAAGCTTCGAATTTGTCAGCTTCTGTGTGTTCATCACAGTCTCCTGGGGCTGTTTCTGCTTCAGGTTGTAACTGGGTGTGCTGATTCTGAATAAGCCCAGCCATCCTTTTCCAGGCGGGAGCAGTACTGGCTTTGGCCAGGGGGGTGGGATCTGGTGCAAGGAGGATACGGGCTGAGTCCTGCTCCATCCTTACTCCTGTGGGGTCTGGGGCCAGTTTAAACTCTTGACTCTGGATTCATCATCTGTGCCTGATGGACAGCAGTGTCCACCTCCTAAGGGTCCGGAGTGTAAGCAGTAGGTTCTTCCCAGACAAGCGCCCAGACAGCAGTAGGGGCTCACTCAGCAAACACTGGCTGGGGGTCCGCTCTGTGCCAGGCTCTGTTGGGACCTGGACATGCCCAGAGATGGGCGAGGTGGTGTGTGGTCATTTCAGCCGTGGTGGGGTTTGCGTTGTCACTGTAGATGGGAGCTTGTCAACCCTGGCTCCACAGACACTTTGAGCCAGATAATTCTCTTGGTGCGGGATTGGGTGGGGGACACTGTCTCCAGGCCTGTGTTCTTTTCCTGTGAATAATGCTGGGCCCCACCCTGGATGAGTGGAAGCTTCTGACTGGAATTAGAGATTTTGCATCTCCCGGAGGAGAGTTTTGCTCGGTGGATTCACTGTGCTTGGAGTGGTCAGTCTTGCGATTGGTCGTGTGCAGCAAACTGTTCTGAGCCTCCAGTGGAAGGCTGAGCTGATCGAGGCTGCAGACGGATATGTGGTGTATTTACCTTCCTGAAGCTACCCTACTAAAGGTTTACTAAAGAAAATTGTTTGGTGGGGCTTCCCTGGTGGTCCAGTGATTAGGACACCATGTATCCACAGGTTCGATCCCTGGTTGGGGAACTGAAATCCCGCAGGCCGCGCGGTGAGGTCAAAGAAGGGGAAAACAAAATTGTTTGGAAGGTACTAGTTTAATTTCTGTGCCTCTCTCCCCGACCTTGTCCTCAGCCTGGGACGGAAGAGCATGTGTCACTTAGGGCAGGTCGAGTGGCTATGCAGCCGCAGACGAAGCCTCTACACAAACGCCCTTCTTCATCTGAGGCCCAATTCCGATTCTGTCACATGTGTGAGCCCCGAGGCAAAATGTCGGCATTTTTGAAGATGAAGGCGTTAAGACAGGAGCGTTTCTGTGATTTATTAACCAGTTTGTCCTGTTGGGGGGGCACCTTGTCAAGGGCGGTGAGTGAGCTGTGGCCTGGGGGGACCAGGGCCCCACTCTTCTTCCCACGGCTTCTCGCTCGGTAACTGGACAGGCTTGACTTCAACTTTTCACCCCGCAGTGGCAGCTGATGCATCTCCAGGCACCCTGCATGGCCGCCGCCAGGCATCCGGACCCTCGAGGGCTTGGTTTTTTTAAATATTTATTTACTTGGCTGCATCGGGTCTTAGCTGCATCGTGTGGGGTCTTTCGATGTGGTACATGGGCTCAGTAGTTGCAGGGTATGGACTTAGTCACTCTGCCGCATGTGGTACTGGGTTCTCAGTTCTCTGACCAGGGATCGGATTCGTGTCGCCTGAATTGGAGGGAGGATTCTTTACCACTGGGCCACCAGGGAAGTTCCTGGAGGACTTGTTTGAAGAATTGCTCAATTGTGCTTGGGATGTCTGGCCAAGCACACAGGGGTGAGGTGGGGGTCGGGGGCCTGGGTTCTAGGTGACTTGGCTCCTCTGGGGATCCCCGGCCGGGTGCCTGAAGGGTTGAAGCCACAGAGTTGGGTGGTTCATCCCCAGGGCTTTTACTTGCATAGAACTTCCGAGCTGGTCGGCCCTGGGCAGGGTGTGTATTTTCTACCTGCCTAAGCTGACTCTTGAGAGTCCCTTGGACTTCAAGGGGATCAAACCAGTCAATCCTAAGGGAAATCAGCCCTGAATATTCATTGGAAGGACTGATGCTGAAGCTGAAGTTCCAATACTCTGTCCACCTGATGTGAAGAGCTGNGCTGACTCTTGAGAGTCCCTTGGACTTCAAGGGGATCAAACCAGTCAATCCTAAGGGAAATCAGCCCTGAATATTCATTGGAAGGACTGATGCTGAAGCTGAAGTTCCAATACTCTGTCCACCTGATGTGAAGAGCTGACTCATGGGAGAAACCCCTGATGCTGGGAAAGACTGAGGGCAGAAGAATAAGGGGATGACAGAGGATGAGATGGTTGGATGGCATCACGGACCCAGTGGAAATGAGTTTGAGCAAAGTCTGGAAGACAGTGAAAGACAGGGAAGCCTGCCGTGCTACAGTCTATGGGGTCACAAAGAGTTGGACATGATTTAGCGACTGAACAACAGCAACAAATTAACCTTTACCTTTGAACTTCTTGAGGGCTAGATTGTGTTTCTAGGTTCCTTAGAAATTCTTTTTCTTTTTTTGATGTGGGCCATTTAAAAAAAAGTCTTTATTGGATTTGTTCCAATATTGATTTTTAAAATATAAATTTATTTATTTTAATTGGAGATTAATTACTTTACAATATTGTACTGGTTTTGCCATACATCAACATGAATCCACTGCAGGTATACACGAGTTCCCCATCCTGAATCCCCCTCCCTCCTCCCTCCCCATACCATCCCTCTGGGTCATCCCAGTGCACCAGCTCCAAGCATCCAGTATCATGCATCAAACCTGGACTGGCAATTTGTTTCATATATATTACACATGTTTCAATGCCATTCTCCCAAATCATCCCANGTTCTCTGACCAGGGATCGGATTCGTGTCGCCTGAATTGGAGGGAGGATTCTTTACCACTGGGCCACCAGGGAAGTTCCTGGAGGACTTGTTTGAAGAATTGCTCAATTGTGCTTGGGATGTCTGGCCAAGCACACAGGGGTGAGGTGGGGGTCGGGGGCCTGGGTTCTAGGTGACTTGGCTCCTCTGGGGATCCCCGGCCGGGTGCCTGAAGGGTTGAAGCCACAGAGTTGGGTGGTTCATCCCCAGGGCTTTTACTTGCATAGAACTTCCGAGCTGGTCGGCCCTGGGCAGGGTGTGTATTTTCTACCTGCCTAAGCTGACTCTTGAGAGTCCCTTGGACTTCAAGGGGATCAAACCAGTCAATCCTAAGGGAAATCAGCCCTGAATATTCATTGGAAGGACTGATGCTGAAGCTGAAGTTCCAATACTCTGTCCACCTGATGTGAAGAGCTGACTCATGGGAGAAACCCCTGATGCTGGGAAAGACTGAGGGCAGAAGAATAAGGGGATGACAGAGGATGAGATGGTTGGATGGCATCACGGACCCAGTGGAAATGAGTTTGAGCAAAGTCTGGAAGACAGTGAAAGACAGGGAAGCCTGCCGTGCTACAGTCTATGGGGTCACAAAGAGTTGGACATGATTTAGCGACTGAACAACAGCAACAAATTAACCTTTACCTTTGAACTTCTTGAGGGCTAGATTGTGTTTCTAGGTTCCTTAGAAATTCTTTTTCTTTTTTTGATGTGGGCCATTTAAAAAAAAGTCTTTATTGGATTTGTTCCAATATTGATTTTTAAAATATAAATTTATTTATTTTAATTGGAGATTAATTACTTTACAATATTGTACTGGTTTTGCCATACATCAACATGAATCCACTGCAGGTATACACGAGTTCCCCATCCTGAATCCCCCTCCCTCCTCCCTCCCCATACCATCCCTCTGGGTCATCCCAGTGCACCAGCTCCAAGCATCCAGTATCATGCATCAAACCTGGACTGGCAATTTGTTTCATATATATTACACATGTTTCAATGCCATTCTCCCAAATCATCCCAGCCTCTCCCTCTCCCACAGAGTCCAAAAGGCTGTTCTATACATCTGTGTCTCTTTTGCTGTCTCGCATACAGGGTTATCGTTTTGTGTTTTGTTTTGTTTGGCCGAGAGACACATGAGATCTTCACATTAGCCTTCTGACACATTAGCTTTCTGACCAGGGATTGAACCTTTGCCCCTTGCATTGGAAAGCGGAGTCTTAACCACTGGATCACCAGAGAAGTCCCTAGAAATTCTTTAGTATGTGTGGCGCACTCATTAGAGAGGCAGTAAATCATTTTTGGAAAAGCATTAGTCCTTACCCATCAGTAGTGAGGGGATGAGGCACTCAGCCCTTGTGTTGCCTTTAAAATGCTGAGCTTCCAAAGCTGACCCTGCTGGTGAAAGTGGAGTCTCTGGGACAGACCAGAGTGGGGCTGTGTGGTTAGTTTGGTCTCAGAATAATTGTTTGCAGTGGTAAAGGAAAGGGAGAGGCAACAGCCATGAATTGGCACATGAAAGTGAAAGTTACTCAGGCGTGTCCGACTCTTTGCGACCCCAAGGATGACTATACAGTCCATGGAATTCTCTAGGCCACAATACTGGAGTGGGTAGCCATTCCCTTCTCCAGAGGATCTTTCCAACCAGGGATCAAACCTAGGTCTCCTGCACTGCAGGCAGATTCTTTACCAGTTGAGCCTCCAGGGAAGCCCAGTTGGTACCTGGGACATGCCCAAAGCAGCTGGTCCTACCGCCTCCGGGCAAAGGATTTCAAGGTGACCTCTGAGCTGGAGGATTATGGCTGCTCTGCATCACAGCTGACAATGTTTGCTTCACTGCCAAGAAGAAAAGTGGGTAGTGTCCATAAAACCGATATGCCAGGTGTAAGTGTGGGAGGTGAGATAATGACAAACTTGACTTTGCGGTGGGGCTTTTTAAAGCAGTACTCAAGTCTTGGAAACGGAAGCATAATTCTCTCTTGGTCCAACCACCTGTCAGCTGTAAGTGGTCATTATTTCATCATTTTGCAATAAAAGATAATAGAATAACGATTTATATCTCATGGCTGATGTTTTAATGTATCTCTCTGTTATCCTGGGCTGACAGTCTGTGATTACAGTAAACGTTTTCTTGGTGACACCGTGGTAATGACTCGTTAATGGGGGATTATTCCAAGTTTAAATCACACTGCCACAGCCTGGCCTGGCCTGGCCCTGTGTTGGGGGGTGGTCTTTGAGTTCAGTTGGTGACCCTACCACCTGGACTTTGCCCCAACAAGGACACTGGATTCCAGGGACCCCTCGAATACAGAGCCTCAGTTCAGTACTGACCTGGGCTTTTGGGACTCTTGTTCCCTGAAGATTCTCAAACCCAGTTAGTGCCTCCGTTTCTATTATCTGTGTCTACGACGTTTCTTAGTTTTAGATGAGAGTGACTGCACTGGATTTCAGGAGATTGGAAACAGTGGCAGAAGGAAGGTGTTTCTGTTCCCATGTGGCCACGTGCATCTCAGCGACGGGAGCTGGGATTGACCCATCTGTGTCATCTTTCTCACTCCCCACCCCATGGAGAGGCTACAAGTGGGAAACCTTTTAGTAACAATTTGAGTATCCTCTGCTTGGCTTGGACCCCAGCCTCACCAAACCTTGTCTTAAATATTGTCAAAGCTATATTTGTTATAAACAAAGATATTTTGTTGTTGTTCAGTTGCTAAGTCGTCATGTCTGACTGTCTGCGACCCTGTGGACTGCAGCACACCAGGCTCCCCTGTCCTTCACTCTCTCCCGGAGTTTGCTCAAACTCATGTCCATGGAGTCAGTGATGCCGTCCAACCGTCTCATTCTGGACTGGGGACGACAGAACGAAATCCTGAAGAAATCCCAGGATATTACTTAGTTAAAACTGAATTCATTCAGATAAAGCCTTATGGTATTTCCACAGGAAACCGGGATTAGAGTCAGTGTTGGTGAGCTGTGACTGAAGTTTGGGTGTTGCATGAAAGGGCTCTGCGGATGTGTGGGCAATGTGGGCAGCTCAGTGGATGTGTGGGTGTGGTGGGCACTTCACTGGATGCATGGGTGCCATGGGCTACTTATATCTTTGGACTCGTGGTCCTGGCAGGTGATAGGGGTGGGGTGCATGGCTGCCCCAACCCCTTTCCTCTCCAGAGGCTCTGATGTCTTTTGGCATCTTTTGTGGATTAAAAACTCCCACAGGAGAAGCAAGCAGTCTTGCAACCAGATGCTGGGTGTCCTGGAAGGAGGAGCTGTGACCCCAGTGTCTGTCTCTGAGGGGGTCCCTTCCTGGCTACTTCTCCTCTCTGGTGCCTGGAAGGGATGCTGTTCCCCACACGGTGTGTTTGCAGCATCGACATGAGAATGGTGGAGGGCAAGGAGGGAGCTCCCTGTGTCCCTGAGCTTCCTTCTTGCAGGTCGAGAGTGTTCACTCTGTCCGCTTCTCTTTGGCAGCCCTTGTATTTTCACACGTCCTTGAACCACCCTCATGTTGTGGCTGTGGTGGAGGTGGTCGTTGAAGGCTGGAGACGAGACGGGACCCTCCAGACTCTGTCCTGTGGGTTTGGAATTCTTCGGATCTTCAGCCACAAGCTGGAATCTCCAATTTCCACTTCGCAGGACAAACGGTATCTGCCTCATTTTCTCAGTCGTTGGGGTTCCCAGCATCTTTCTGTGGTCAGTTAACTGCTCGTCCACAGTAGGAAGCTCTGAATTTGTCTGCTTCTGTGTGTTTATCACAGTTTCCTGGGGATGTTTTTGCTTCAGGTTGTAACCGTGTTTGCTGTTGCTGTGTAAGCCCAGCCATCCTTCTCGAGACGGGAGCAGTACAGGCTTTGGCCAGGGGGGTGGGATCTGACGCAAGGAGGATATGGGCTGAGTCCTGCTCCATCCTTACTCCTGTGGGGTCTGGGGCCAGGTGTTTAAACTCTTGACTCTGGATTCATCATCTGTGCCTGATGGACAGCAGTGTCCACCTCCTAAGGGTCCGGAGTGTAAGCAGTAGGTTCTTCCCAGACAAGCGCCCAGGCAGCAGTAGGGGCTCACTCAGCAAACACTGGCTGGGGGTCCGCTCTGTGCCAGGCTCTGTTNTGGACAGCAGTGTCCACCTCCTAAGGGTCCGGAGTGTAAGCAGTAGGTTCTTCCCAGACAAGCGCCCAGGCAGCAGTAGGGGCTCACTCAGCAAACACTGGCTGGGGGTCTGCTCTGTGCCAGGCTCTGTTATGTTAGGACCTGAACGTGCCCAGATGGGCGAGACGGTGTGTGGTCATTTCAGCTGTGGTGGGGTTCGTGTTGTCACTGTAAATGGGGGCTTATCCACCCTGGCTCCATGGACACTTTGGGCTAAGTATGCCTTTGTTACGGAGCCGTGCTGAACAATGTACGGTCTCACAGCCCAGAAGATGCCAATAGCCTCCTCCCTGCCCAGCTGTGACAGCCGAAAACATCTCCAAACTTTACCAGTTGTCCCGATGGGGCAAAATCCTCCCTGGTTGGGAACCACCACTCTAGACACACAGCCGTAGAAGCCCCTCAAATGTTGTTTCAAATCTTGGGACGTTTTCAGGCACAGGCTGCTCCCCAGGCATTGTTTCCAGGGCCCTTGCTCAGGCTGCATTTGGACCATGCAGTGTGTACTCTGGACGAACTTGCCCACCAGTGGTGTGGGCTCACGGAGCCGATCTGTGCTCAGGTCTCTTCCCTGCGGAGGGTGGTGGAAGCTCCCAGAGGGGTGGAGTGGAGGTCCCCACAGGCCTTTGTTTTGAGAAGCATAGCTGGGGTCCTGTGACTGAATGCAAGGTGCTGATGTGCGGCTCACGCGTCTTGTTTTGCAGGCTGAGACTGTATCATGGGAGCCCACGAGCCCTCCTCCATCCACTCCTTCAGGACCCCATAGAACGTAAGAGATGCGGCCTGGCAGGCCTCCACAGCACCTGCCCATCATGTCACTTCCCCGAGTGTTAGAGCGTCACCAGCTTAGCTCAGGTGTTAATAGATCCAAGGAACATGTAATGTGGGCTTGGAGTCTGACATAATTTAAAGACTTGGGGGCTTCCCTGGTGGCCCAGTGGTTGGGGAGCACACGGGTGGGACTCTGTGCTCCTACTGCAGCAGCTGAAGGTTCCATCCCTGATCGGGGAACTGGTATTCTGCATGCCAAGTGGTGCAGCCGAAAAATTAAAAAAAAAGAAAGAAAATTTAAAGACCTGAGACATATGAGCCTGAAGGGAGCACACAGCTTTGTGAGGATGACCCTGTGGGACCCACCTGGAGGGAGGGCTGCTGGCCCCCAGCCTCTGGGTAGCAGCTTTGCTCCCACGGGAGTGGTTGCTGTCTGTCGTGGTCATCGGCTGTCCCCGGAAGCCTCTGCCCAGAAAGTGCATGGGTCGTCTCCAGCACAGTAGGGTGTCCAGTGGTGCCAGTGACAGGGGCATCCTGCAGGAGTGCCTACTCTGTGTGGGCTCAGCGCTGAGCGGCCACCTTAGGGCAGAGTGGGCTTCCTGCCTGCCCCTGTGGCTTCTCCCGCTGAGCAGCCAGGGTGCCCCTGGGAGAGACGTGAGGCACCCCTGGCTGCTGGCTGAGTGGAGGGTGGATGGAGGGGTGCCCAGTGAAGCAGGGGATGGGCTGACAGGCCAGTTCAGGGGCCTGGTGTGGGGCTCTTTTCTGACCTGGGGGATGTGAACAGGGTTCTAACAGTGGAGGCGGATCTGTTTGGGGCGAGTGTGGGGGTGACTTTCTGTCTCCGAAATGTTGCCTGGATTCCATGGTGGGAACTTGGTGTCTGCCTTCCAGCCTGTGTGAAACCCTGAGCCTACTTCCACTCCCTGAATTTGGTGAAAATCTCATGATAGAGGAACAGTTAGTCAGAAACTTAGCTTTAATGATAAAGACTGGTTTTTAGTGTTAGTTGCTCAGTCGTGTCTGACTTTGTGACTGTAGCCCGCCAGGCTCCTCTGTCCATGGAATTCTCCAGGCTAGAATACTGGAGTGGGTCAGTTCAGTTCAGTTCAGTTGCTTAGTCATGTCTGACTCTTTGCAACCCATGGACTGCAGCACACCAGACTTCCCTGTCCATCACTAACTCCTGGAGCTTGCTCAAACTCATGTCCATTGAGTCGATGATGCTATCCAACTATCTCGTCCTCTGTCATCCCCTTCTCCTCCCACCGTCAATCTTTCCCAGCACCAGGGTCTTTTCCAATGAGTCAGTTCTTTGCATCAGGTGGCCAAAGTATTGGAGTTTGAGCTTCAGTATCAGTCCTTCCAATGAATATTCAGGACTGATATCTTTTAGGATGGACTGGTTGGATCTCCTTGCAGTCCAAGGGTCTCTCAAGAGTCTTCTCCAACAACACAGTTCAAAAGCATCAATTCTTCAGTGCTTAGCTTTCTTTATAGTCCAACTCTCACATCCACACATGACTACTGGAAAAGCCATATCTTTGACTAGATGGACCTTTGTTGGTAAAGTAATGTCTCTGCTTTTTAATAAGCTGTCTAGATTGGTCATAGCNCTAGGACCATGGTTCTGGTGGAGAGTATGAGGGCTATGGATGTGTGAGGGGCCTGAGGAGGGACAGCCACAGACTGACAGCTTATCCTCTCAGGGTGCATTTCCAAAAATGGGTATTTTTCTTGACTGGGTGATGCATTCCCATAATCCAGAATTCAAACTATGAAACAGTGTGAGAAGTTCAGATGAAGTCTCCTTACTCCTGTGCTCAGCTCCTCACCTACATCACAGATGATTTCTTCTCTGGGGTCTTGTGGGTCCTTCCGGGTCTTCTGATAACACATGAGCAAATGTGCATGCCTGTGGTCTTGTTTTTGCCCCCATCACGTCGTCCCAGACCTTTGTTTTTCCCCTTAACTGTTTATCTTGGAGGGTGTTTCATATCAGCACTAGGAGGCATGCTCACTCTTTTTACCACTGGGTGGTATTTAGTTGAATTGCTGTTTGTGATTGAACTGCCCCCCGCCAAACAGACACTTGGAGCTGTTCTATAGGAGCAGAGGGTTGAAGGTACAGTGAACATCTGCTCTTTTGTGAATGTGCACGTGAATCTGTAGGGTAAATTCCTGGAAGTGAGATTGCTGGTCTGGGAGCCCTTCCATGGGCAGTTTTGTATTATTTCCCCTGTTTGCCCTCCATGGAGGTTGTACCAATGTGCTCTCCAGCCAGCCATGTAGCAGAGTGCCTTTTAGGGCATTTAACATCTTACAGTAAGTGGATCCTATGGGTGGAGTGGTCAGATATTAAAAATACAATTTTCAATAATACAGTTTTATTTTGTAATGAATGCACATTTAGTTCTTATGAGAATACTTAGTGCGCCTCAGGAGGTGGTGAGTCCCATGTCAGTGGAGGAAATAAAGCAGTAGCAAGATGCACCATTTGGTGGCCATGTGTTGAGGGCATGTCTGTGTCCCCCTTAACCCCAGGCCCTGTTGTCCTGCACCCAGTTTCTGCTGACGCCTTCCCTCCACCTCCCTGAGAACTCTGTCTGAGCTGTTCCCAGCGGTTCCTTTCTGAGGATGCTCTCCTTCCCACTTCCCCAGCATGTAATCCAAACCTTCCCTGGGGTTCGGATCCCATTCTCCCATGTGTTACGGGTGTCAGTGGGCTTGTATCTTAGTCACCGCAGGCTTGTGTCCTCTTTGAGGACGGGACTCTGTCTTAGAGGTTGCTGGCTGCCCAGCACCTAGTCCTGCTGCTTTGTGTGGCTCAGTGAATGTGAGGCTGAGACTGAAGAAGAGAAATTCTTGTCAGAGCGCCCTCCAGGGTCCCTCTGATCATGGGAGCAAGCCATACCTGACTACACTGCTTGGGGGAAGAGGTGAGTCGAGAGATTCTATTCTGTCAGATCAGAAACAAGTGTCTCTTTCATTGCAGTTTTACCAAAGAGAGGTATTAAGGGTTGATTCTTTTTTGCTCTTGGCTGAATGAACAGAGCAATTCCCCTCTCTCCTGTTTGTCTGGCTCTTTCCCAAGATGCTCGGCTTATTGGCCGGTGTGACTGAAGGTGCGTTGGTTTCAGCTGTCACAGGAGGTGTTTTCTCCCCCAGAGAACAAGCACATGAGCCTCATTGAGAACTGCAGCCTGCAGTACACGCTGAGGCCACACCCGCTCCTGGAGCCCGTGTTCCACCTTCTTCCCGAGAACCTGCTGGTGTCCGGTCTGCAGCAGATACCTGGCCTCCTTCCAGCTCACGGAGAACCAGGTGAGGACTCTTCTGTTTCTCGTCACTTGATGAGTCTCTGTTAGGTCAGATCTTGCAGGAACTGGGCTGCATGGGGTGAGCGCTGGTTGGGTCCTTCCGGCTAACAGCCCGGTGGTAGTCGGGGAGAAGAAGGGGGGAGTGGGGAGGAGGAGGATGGCTGTGTCGTCTCACTGGCGTTCCCTTCCTGAACACACCTCGCATCCCTTGGGTCCTATCTGCCTTCTCTGCTCGGGAAATGGTCTCTTAAGACAGATAGCTCATGACCAGGAAAAGCACTGTTGGTGGATCCCACCCGTGCTGGACCGCCATATCAGTGGCTTGGTTATTATAACTTCTTAATTGTGGTAAAATAGGTATAATGTAAAACTTACTATTTTAGCCATTTTTAAGTGTGCAGCTCAGTGGCATTAAGTCCACTCGCATCATTGTGCAGCCATCCCCCCATCCATCTCCAGAGCCTTTTCATCTTCCCCAGCTGAAACTCTGTCTCATTAAATACCAATTCCCCATCTCTCTGCCCCCTCTGCCCGCCCTTCTAGCCTCTGCCCCCCACCATTCTGCTCTCTGTCCCTATGAACTGACTGCTTTAGAGACCTCACAGAAGTGGAATCCTGCAGGACTGGTCTTTCCATGACTGGTTTATTTCACTTGGCATAGTGTCCTCAAGGTTCGTCTGTGTTGTTGCGTGTGTCAAGATTTCCCTGCTTATTCAGGCTGAATAGTACCGCATCATATGGAAGGGACACCTTTTGTTTATCCATTTACCAGTCCACTGACATTGCGCTGGTCTACCTTCCGACTTGCGAGTAAAGCTGCTTGATTACTTTGGAGCTGAAATCCATGGGACAGGCTCAGGGCTGTGTCTTGGTGTGATTTAGGAGTTGATTCTCCTGGTGGATAAAGGTCAGCCCTTCACAACCATGAATCCCTTTAAAGGCTGATCTGCATTTAGGTTCTACCGATGGGCCGTACCTCCTTGGCCTCCTGCTCCAACCGGGCACTTCTGGGGGCTTTTTTTTCTGGCCATCTGGAAGAATCTAGGAGAAGGGACTGCAGCAGCCTTCCCCACCTGGTGTTCCTGGAGCCTGGTGTTCTCTGGGAGCTGGCTCCCTGCTCCATCCAGGAGAGTTAGGATGTGGCTTTGGGTGTGAGCAGCAGGCAGGAGAGCTGGAAGGTGCCGAGTGTTTGGCTCAGAACAGAAACACCCAGGACCCAAAGAGGAGGCTCAGCTCCAGGAAGGAGTGTGTGTCTCAGCAACGATGTCCATGCATGTGGCCTGGGTGCTGGGGTCTAGGCTGGGCTGCAGACCTTGTCATCTGAGGTCACTAACTCCTGGGACAGGTGCACAGTGGTCCATCCTGAGCTCATTTTTTCTCCAGCATCTCAGAGAGGAGACGCTGATACATGAGAAATGACCAATCAACCATGAACAGGAGCATGTTCTTGTGTGTGTGTGTGTGTGTGTGTGTGTGTGTGTATGTGGAGGGGGGCTCCAGGTTTGGATCTGTCCTGGGTCACCGAGCCCTAACCCCCTCCCTGCAGCCCCCCCATAAGCAGCCATGTTGCCCCCTGTGATGCGCCCGTGTTTACCCCAGAGAGAGGAGTAGTAAAGAGGTACAGGCTGGAGAGAGCACCTCCTGGTCGTGCTGCTGGAGAATGTGACACTTGCATCTGGCTCTAAGCCCTGCCCCAGCCCTGCCTACCTGCCTACTGATCAGGGAGGAGCTGTCACCACCCCCGTCGGGATCGCACAGGTATTAGGTACCCAGATGCGCACCTGCAGGAAGTCAGCGGATGAGTCTTTCTGACCTGGGATTCTGGGTGTTTAAGCAGAATGTTCCTGGGGCCTGATGTGTATCCATCACCAGCGGGGGTCAGTAGAACTGCACCTAAAACATGAAGATACAGTGGAGCTCAGACCTGCTTCTGTGTCCCTCCTGGGAGGTGCAAGAGAAGCTGAGAGGTCCAGACAGGCCCCGTGTTTGTTCTCAGGATCTCAGGTCAGGCTGGAAGGGTAAAGGGCTGCATCACGGAGAAGAGTTCTGGATTCAAGGAGCTCAAGTCCAGTTCCTGACCCTGAGTTTGTGTTTTTGGATGAGCTGAGCCCCCTTGGCTTCTGGTTTGCCTCTGATGTGGAGTGGCGGGCACTGAGGCCTTTGAGGGATGCAGGTGGTGTCTGTAAAATGGCAAAAATGAAGAGCAATTTATGTTGTTGTTTAGAAACAAATGGCCAGAATGCGCTCTAGCAGGTGGGTGGGAGCTGCCTTCAGTGGGCAGGAGCTGTGCTCACTCCTCTGAGGGAGAGAGGACCAGGGCAGCCTCCCCTTCAGTCCCCAGACCACCTGGGAGCAGAGACCCTCTTGCTCAGCCCCCATGCGCATCCTCCCAGGCACCCAGCCCGCTTTCTGACAGCGGTTATTGTTTCTGTTACACATTCTGCCCAGGATCTCATGGGCTTGTGTGACTCACTCTTGAAAGAATTGTTTTGCTGGATAGAGTTTTATGACCCTGAAGCGCCCAGGCAGGGGCTGGTGCTGGCCTCAGTGGTGGGAATCACTTGTCTAACTTGCCGAGGGCTTGGTTTTATTTTGCTATCGTGATGGGACTCAGCTGTTTGTTCATTTGTAAAATACCACAATGTGGAGAAGTGAGCTGCTTTCACTCTGTTTCATTTTTTTACAATTTTAATTGGAGGATAATTGCTTTACCGTGTTGTATTAGTTTCTGCCATACAACATTGTAAGTCAGCCATAAGTGTATACATATCCCCTGCCTCTTGAGCCTCTCTCTGACTCCATCCCACCCATCTCCGTCATCACAGAGCACCAGACTGGGCTCCCTGTGTTAAACAGCAGCTTCCCACTATCTATTTATTTTACACATGGTAGCAGATATATGTCAGTGCTAGGAGTGGATTGTTTTCAATTGAAATGTGGATGGAGGTCATTGTAGGGTCACATGTGGTTTTCATAAGGTGGTAGCTGCAGGAGGTTTGGCTGGCAGGGGTGGTGAGGCGGTGCCCAGAGCGCTGTGCTGGGCAGTCAGTGCAGGGGTTCACTGCTGCCTGCTGCCCTGCTGGGCCCTCGTGCTGTCAGTCATCTCTCATCTCTTGCTTGGCCCAGCTCGCTGCCCTCTGCTGCCCGGGAACCCATCCTCCCTCCCTCCTGTATCTCAAGCATCGGCATGCCAACTCTGTGCTGGTGCGGCGCTGTGCCCGGGCTGACCTGCCAGCTCACTGACCCAGCCCTGCTTCTTCATCTATTAAACCGAGCTAGGCAGAGCTTTCCAGAGAACTGACCTGCAGGCTTGCCATGTGGTGGCCCCTCTTGGCTGGTGTATCCTCGGGCTGGCCCTCCACCTACTGAGATGCTTCCCCAGCCCCAAACTACTGATGCTGCACTTTCACAAACAACATACTGGTCCCGGGAGGGGCCCTGCGCCCCAGGCCTGAGCACCTTGTGTACTGATGGGGTTCTCCCACCAGGCTTCCCAGGCTGAGCTGACTGCCCACCCTCCGGAGTCGGGCTATGTGTCCTCTAAATTCCTGGATAGTGACTTCAATCCCCCGCGGTAAGGGAGTGACCAGGGACAGTGCCATGCTCCCTGAGGCTGCTGTGGGTCAGGGGCCAGTGTGCTACAGCTTTGATTCTGGCCCTTTGCTGAGGACAGTTAAAATGACAGAATTAATCTTTATCCAATAAATTCATAAAACCAAAAGTTTTCCCTTCCAACCTCATTCCCCAGAGATAACTGCTGCTAGTAGGTTGATGTATACCTTTTATATACTAATTGATTCATTGACTACTCAACACGTGTTTGTAGACTGGATCCTGTGGGTGGCAGGCTCCATGCTGGGGCTGAGGGTGCAGCCCCCTGCTCACAGTATAGAGTCAGTGCATCCTTCCTGGGTGAGGGCCAGCCTCAAGTCCAACCGCGGTCCTCCAACAGGCCATAGAAGGTGTTTCAGAGCAAACCTGGGGCTTCTTAGGTGGCCCAGTGGTAAAGAACCTGCCTGCCAATCAGGAGACGTGGGAGATGGAGGTTTGATCCCTGGGTTGGGAAGATTCCCCTGGAAGAGGAAATGGCAACACACTCCAGTATTCTTGCCTGGGAAATCCCATGGACAGAGGAGCCTGGAGGGCTACAATCCATGGGGTTGCAAAGAGTCTGACATGCTGAGTATGCATGCCATCTAGAGCAGTTGTGGACTAGCTCCAGTTCACTTACATTCCTGCCTAAATTGTTCCTAAATTTCGTTTACATTCTATTGCTGTTGTTGCCACATTCTTTCTGTCTTGGGAGGTATGTTCTGGTGAATGAAACACCCTCGGCAGGGGAGTTATGTCCCTGGGAACCTGAGGTCCTCGGGTCGGGGCGCGTTACCAAGTGCATCCTTGAAGGATGTCTCTAGGGAGGGGTTCTCACCGACCAATTTTCTCTGTGCTGTGTTCGGGAGATTCTCAGGAGAAAAGGCATCATTGAGAAGTAGGAGCAGGGCTGCTGTTGGGAGTTGCCTCTCCACCCAAAGACGTGGCAACAGATGACTGAAAACCCCACTCATTTACAGTGCACGGGGGTCAACAGTCCCCTTGCCGGGGGTCAGCTCTGCCAAGGCCCCTTGTGTCTGTGCTGGCTGCTGGTGCTATCGAAGGAGGGAACGACAGTGTCAGGTGGTGAAGCTGTGCCCGTGGCTGGTGCTGGCATGCTGGGGGAAGTGCCCCAAGGCCTGGGGTGGTGAGCAGGCTCCACTCTGGCCCCACGTGAGCACTCTGAGCCTCTGCCATGGCCGGTCTCCTCTGTAAAATGGGGGCATTGTGAAGACCTCCCTGGAGAGAGGTGTATGGGGATCAAGTGAAATGGGTCGGTAAAGCCGTGCCCTGGCCACATGGGGTGTGCCTGGCAACGGTGAATGGCTGCTTCTTGGTCTGGAACGTTCTGTCTTGAGTTGAGTTGGGGTGGCTCCTTTGTCACGGCTCCCCTGTGACTGCCGCAGGGCGTCTGGGAGCTCTGATCTGTCTCATGTCAGAGGGCCCCTCAGAGCTGTTCTTTCTTTGGTCGTGGCTTCTGGAAGTTTGCAGAACAGGTCTCTGGCCAAGCCAGGCTCAGAACTGGGCCCCTTGCACTGGGGAAGGCAGTGGGTCAGCTCTGGGTTTCCTTCTATTTCCATCGCACCTGCAGATGGCGGGGGGCAGGGGGAGTGCTGGCTGGTGGCTCTTCTCACTGTCCCAGTGCTTGTTGACCAGGGAGTGGCCTCTGGCTTGGGGGCCGCGCAGGCCTTTCGAGGGAGCAGCCCTCAGGGAAGGTCACGTGTTTCCCGTTCATGCTTCCATGGAAACGAGACTTGGCATTGGGGGACATGAGCTGGTCACATGCTGGGCTGTATCTTTGGGGTTGGGTGATTTTGCTGCTTGGCATGGATTGTTAGGGAGAGGGTGCCAGTTGTAGCCTGTGTGTCCTTCTTCCATGGATTCAGTGGGTGCCCCCAGGATGCTCTCTGCCCCAGAGGTTAGGGTATGTCCAGGGGTCCTGGCTCCCTGGACTGAGTGATGGAAGCCCAGGTAGGAGGCAGGATATGGTCTCGATGGCGTCAAGGCTGAGAGTGTGGGGTGGCTCCGAGTGTGGGGTCAGGGGGAGGAAGGGGGTCTCAGGGAGCNATCCATGGGGTTGCAAAGAGTCTGACATGCTGAGTATGCATGCCATCTAGAGCAGTTGTGGACTAGCTCCAGTTCACTTACATTCCTGCCTAAATTGTTCCTAAATTTCGTTTACATTCTATTGCTGTTGTTGCCACATTCTTTCTGTCTTGGGAGGTATGTTCTGGTGAATGAAACACCCTCGGCAGGGGAGTTATGTCCCTGGGAACCTGAGGTCCTCGGGTCGGGGCGCGTTACCAAGTGCATCCTTGAAGGATGTCTCTAGGGAGGGGTTCTCACCGACCAATTTTCTCTGTGCTGTGTTCGGGAGATTCTCAGGAGAAAAGGCATCATTGAGAAGTAGGAGCAGGGCTGCTGTTGGGAGTTGCCTCTCCACCCAAAGACGTGGCAACAGATGACTGAAAACCCCACTCATTTACAGTGCACGGGGGTCAACAGTCCCCTTGCCGGGGGTCAGCTCTGCCAAGGCCCCTTGTGTCTGTGCTGGCTGCTGGTGCTATCGAAGGAGGGAACGACAGTGTCAGGTGGTGAAGCTGTGCCCGTGGCTGGTGCTGGCATGCTGGGGGAAGTGCCCCAAGGCCTGGGGTGGTGAGCAGGCTCCACTCTGGCCCCACGTGAGCACTCTGAGCCTCTGCCATGGCCGGTCTCCTCTGTAAAATGGGGGCATTGTGAAGACCTCCCTGGAGAGAGGTGTATGGGGATCAAGTGAAATGGGTCGGTAAAGCCGTGCCCTGGCCACATGGGGTGTGCCTGGCAACGGTGAATGGCTGCTTCTTGGTCTGGAACGTTCTGTCTTGAGTTGAGTTGGGGTGGCTCCTTTGTCACGGCTCCCCTGTGACTGCCGCAGGGCGTCTGGGAGCTCTGATCTGTCTCATGTCAGAGGGCCCCTCAGAGCTGTTCTTTCTTTGGTCGTGGCTTCTGGAAGTTTGCAGAACAGGTCTCTGGCCAAGCCAGGCTCAGAACTGGGCCCCTTGCACTGGGGAAGGCAGTGGGTCAGCTCTGGGTTTCCTTCTATTTCCATCGCACCTGCAGATGGCGGGGGGCAGGGGGAGTGCTGGCTGGTGGCTCTTCTCACTGTCCCAGTGCTTGTTGACCAGGGAGTGGCCTCTGGCTTGGGGGCCGCGCAGGCCTTTCGAGGGAGCAGCCCTCAGGGAAGGTCACGTGTTTCCCGTTCATGCTTCCATGGAAACGAGACTTGGCATTGGGGGACATGAGCTGGTCACATGCTGGGCTGTATCTTTGGGGTTGGGTGATTTTGCTGCTTGGCATGGATTGTTAGGGAGAGGGTGCCAGTTGTAGCCTGTGTGTCCTTCTTCCATGGATTCAGTGGGTGCCCCCAGGATGCTCTCTGCCCCAGAGGTTAGGGTATGTCCAGGGGTCCTGGCTCCCTGGACTGAGTGATGGAAGCCCAGGTAGGAGGCAGGATATGGTCTCGATGGCGTCAAGGCTGAGAGTGTGGGGTGGCTCCGAGTGTGGGGTCAGGGGGAGGAAGGGGGTCTCAGGGAGCACAGGGAGCTCGGGCGTCACTGCCATCTCCCTCTGGGTAGGGGTCGTGGCCACCTTACCTGGAGCCCCTCCCCCCTCCTGTGACTGCCCATGGAGCCCTGGGCCACTTGACCCTGAACACCTCTTTTGGGCAAGAGTTCAATTGTGATCAAGAGCCGAGGGGTTGTTTCCTAACCAGCAAATGAGCTGTCTGGGCTCTGAAGCAGTGAGCACGCGCCAGCGACAGGGTCCTGTGGATCAAGGTCACAGAAGAAGACAGCGGTTGTGTGTTAAAAATGCTGAAATCACTGGAGGGGCATGTGTCCTGCCCTATGATGTAGACATATGAATTAACTTGCAGAATGTGAATAATATGCAGTCTGCAAAAATAAGGGGATGACAGGTACCCTTTATGTGTCCCCCCTTCCCTCTGCTCCCTCTCTGCACCCTCATCTCCTGCTGCTCTGGGTCCTGCCAGCGTCACTGCCTCCCTCCCCTCAGCTCCCAGAGGGACCCGCTGCCTGGTGATTTTCTGCTGTGTTCCCTGAAATCCTGCATGGATGATTCATGTGCTTCCTATGGGTGGAGGCACCTTGAATTCCTGCCTATTGCTGGGAGAGGGGTCCATTTCCCATGCCCGCCTCCCCTCTGGGCCCTCCCTCTCTCCTTTTGTCTCTGATCAAGGCTCCCAGCTCAGGATGAGCTTCAGAAACTCGCTTGACCATTTTATTGCACTGTATATTTCTGCACTTAAAAAACATCATGGTAAAATACACGTCATAAAATGTGCTTTTCTAACTATTTTTCAACACGTGGTTCGGGAGCATTAAGCACATTAACATTGTTGAGCAACCCCGGGTCTCCAGAATGCTCTCATCTTGCAGAACTAGACTCTGCAGACACAGTAACTCCCCACCCCTGCCCCAGCCCCTGGCAGCCCCCATTCTACATTCTGTCTTGGAATTTGATGACTTTCAGCACCTCATTTAAATGGAATTATGCAGTACTTGTCTTTTTGTGACTGGCTCATCTCACTCAGCATAATATCATCAGGTTTTATCCATGTTGCAACATGCGTCAGAATCTCCTTCCTCTTTTAAAGTGAAAGTGAAAGTGCGAGTTGCTCAGTTGTGTCCGACTCTCTGGAACCCTGTGGCCTGTGGCCTGCCAGGCTCCTCTGTCAATGGGATTCTCCAGGCAAGAATACTGGCGTGGGCTGTCATTTCCATCTCCAGGAGATCTTCCCACACCAGTGATTGAACCTGAGTGTCCTGCATTGCAGGTGGATTCTTCACCTTCTGAGCCATCAGGGAAGAATGATACTGTGTTGTGTGAATGGACCACAGTTTGTTTGTCTTTCTTTCACTTCTTGATGGGCATTGGGTTGTTTCCTCCTTTTGTCTACTGTGAATAAGGATACCTGTACTTTTAAATTGGGTCTGATTCATCAACTGACCTGCTTTAAATGCTTAAAAATATGATGAAAGGTGTACATAAACTTTCTCATAAGTATCAAACCTTAGTGTGTATTTGTGATGGGAAAGGTATAGAAAACCATAAAAAGGGGAATAAAGTAGTATGTGATTACTGTCTACAGACATACATGTATAGGCCACCATCAAAAAGTATAAATGATAAATGCTGGAGATGATATGGAGAAAAGGGAGCCCTCTTATACTGTTGGTGAGAATGTAAATTAATACAGCCACTGTGGAAAACAGTCTGGAGGTTCCTCAGAAAACTAAAAATAGAGTTGCTACATGATCTGGCAATCCCACTCCTGGGCGTATATATGGAAAAGATGAAAACTCTAGCTGGAAAGGATACATCACCCCAGTGTTCATTGCAGCACTGTTTACAATAGCCAAGACATGGAAGCAACCTAAAGGTCCATCAACAGATGAATGGATAAAGAGGATATGGTATAAAAAAATACAGTGGGATATTACTCATCCACGAAAAGGATGAAATAATGCCACTGGCAGCAACATGGATGGACCTAGAGATGATCACACTTGGTGAAGTAGATCAGACAGAGAAAGACAAATGTCATATGACTTTTATTATATGTGAAATCTAAAAAATGATACAAATGAACTTGTTTACAGAACAGAAATAGACTCACAGACATAGAAAACAGACCTATGGTTAGCAGAGGGGAAAGCTGGGGGAGGGATAAATTGGGAATTTGGGATTAAACAATACACACTACCATATATAAAACAGATAAGCAACAAGGACCTACTGTGCAGCCTAGAAAACTATCACTATCTTGTGACAGTGCATAATGGAAAAGAATCTGCCAAAGAACATATCTATCTGAATCACTTTGCTGTGATTCAGATATATGTGTTGAATCACAGTGAATTACTCTGGAAACACTGAAAATCAATTATGCTTCAGTTAAAAAAAAACAAACAAGAACAGAGTACTACTCCAGGAAAAAAGATAAATGTGTATACATGCAAATGTCTCAGTTCAGTTCAGTCAGTCAGTTGTGTCTGACTCCTTGTGACCCCACGGACTACATACAGCACGCCAGGCTTCCCTGTCAGTGACCAACTCCCAGAGCTTGTTCAAACTCATGTTCCTCGAGTCCGTGATGCCATCCAACCATCTCATCCTCAGTCGTCCCCTTCTGTCGGTGATGCCATACAACCATCTTATTCTGTCATCCCCTTCTCCTTCTGTCTTCAGTCTTTCCCAGCATCAAGGTCTTTTCCAGTGAGTAGGTTCATCACATTAGGTGGTCAAAGTATTGTAGCTTCAGCATCAGTCTTTCCAGTGAATATTCTGGACTGATTGATTTCCTGGTTTGATCTCCTTGCAGTCCAAAGGACTCTCATGAGTCTTCTCCAATACCATAGTTCAAATGCATCAATTCTTTGGTGCTCAGCTTTCTTTATGGTCCAACTCTCACATCCATACATGACTACTGAAAAAACCATAGCTTTTGGACCTTTGTCGGCAAAGTGATGTCTCAAAATGCATATATTTTAAGTAATTTTGTCATCAAATGGACTAATAATACACAGTTTTTTATGTTGTTATATGTTGTTCTTTTCACCCACAATGTCATGATTATTTTTTGATTATTAAATATTCTTTTTTGTTTTATTTCCTTCTTTCATTTTTTTTTTTAATTTCCTTTTAAATAATCTCTGACAATATGATTTTTTTCTCATTTTATATGGATGAGCAAGAGATTATTTAACATTTTCGTATTCTTGAACATCTGGTGGTTTCTTATTTTTGTCTGTTATAAATAATGTTCTAATGAGTATTGCAAATAGAGCTTTGCTTCCATCTTTGATTATTTAGAGTCAGACATGACTGAGTGACTGAACTCTTAACTCTTGATTATTTTGCTAAATAGGTTCAAAAGTGGCATTGCTGGGCAGAAGGTGGATATGGATTTCTTTTTCAAACGTTAAGCTTTTTGATTTGTGTTGAGATATAGCCGATTAGCCATGCTGTGGCAGTTTCAGTGAACAGTGGAGGGACTCAGCCACCCGCACACACGTGTCTATTCTCTCCCACACCGCCTCCCATTCAGGGTGCCACGCGGCACTGAGCAGAGTTTCCTGTGCTCTACAGTAGGTGCTTGCTGGTTATGGACAGGTATATTTTCAAGGCTCCTGATGCACTCTAAGTTGCAGAGACAACTGCCTCTCAGCTGCTCTGACTGATAACCGTCCAGTAAGATAGTGTTCTTTCTGGCATAGTTTCATCAGCACTGTGTCTCACATCAATTTTTTTTTTTAAGCTTTGGAATTGGGCCTTTAAAATCTAAGGCCTTGTACCTCAATATTTAAATAATCATAAACGCTTAGGAAGAGACAGAGAAGACCAGAACCAGAGAGATGACACAGATGGGGATGTACAGGGGCAGACGCCCCCTGGGGCTGTGTTTGTGGGGGCTGGCTTTGCCTTCTTCCTGCTGTGGTGGCCTTCGTTCCAGGGCCTGTGGAGAAGCCTCTCCAAACAGGTGTGTTGCTCCCCTCTCGAGGCAGGGTTTCCACTCACCTGCTCGGCGTGGGTGCTGGGCTGGATGCCACAGGCCGCCCTCCCTTTCTGTCCTCACCCTCATGGAGCTCACGGTGTGGGTGCTTCTCGATAGGGATGGGACTTCCCTCTCGTCTTCGCAACCCAGGCTTTGTTTCTGCTTATCGCTGCGCCATGCTCACACGTGTGTCTGAGTGTTTCCACATGGTTCAGGGTGTCGTTTCTGTCGCTGAGTTGCTCAGTCGTTTCTGACTCTTGGGACCCCATGGACTGTAGCCTGCCAGGCTCCTCTGTCCATGGGATTTCCCGGGGAAGAATATTGGAGCAGGTTGCCATTTCCTCCTCCAAGGGGATCTTTCCCACCCAGGAATCGAATCTGCGTCTCTTGCCTCTCCTGCATTGCAGGTGGATTCTTTATTGCTGAGCCACTGGGGAAGCCCGTAGTTGAGGGTAAGCATAAGGAAATGAGAAATGACACAGTTGGCTGTGCTCTCGCTGGACAGGAAGCCGTGGGGAAGGGAACAGATGTCACCCTGCCTCTGGCAGCCTGTGTGCCCTAGATAGCTGAGTTAGGAAATTTGTTCCTGGAGGACGTTTGGGGAGGAATTTGGACCAAATGAAATTTGCACTCATTTGATCTGTTTAGCATCTGGACTTGGGCTGACAGGGGGCCTCGGCTCTGAGGCCGTCTGAGCGATGCCCACGCCTTCTTCTCGGTGCTCAGCCCTTGGCCTAAAGCCCTGTGGGTGAAAGGGCCCTCTGGCGGTTGTGTTTTCACGGGTCATCCATCTGAGCCTTTTGTGTCCAGGAGATGCCCTCCGGAAGCCCCGCCTGCAGAAGCCTCTGACGTGCTACCTGGATGATCTGTTCTTCACACTGTATCCCTCACTGGAGAAGTTCGAGGAGGAGCTTCTGGAACTCGTGATCAGCGATTGCTTCCGGGAGGTACAGTCCAGGGTTGGGGAGTTTAGTCTGAACAAGGGGGAGGGAACAGCAGGCAGACTGGGAGATGCCGGCCTCCTGAGCCCCTGATGTGGGCGATCACAGTGATGCCCCTGTTTCTGTCTTCTTGTCTCTTTGTGCCTAAAGAGGGGCACTAGCCCATTGTCTTAACTTCATTGCTGAGAGGGTGCTGTTAACCTGAGACATTAACTAACATTCACTTTGACACATCTCAGGGGCTTCCCTCGTGGTGCAGTGGTAAAGAATTAACCTGCCCATGCAGAAGACGTGAGTTTGATCCCTGGGTCAGGAAGATCCCCTGGAGTAGGAAATGGCAACCCACTCTAATATTCTTGCCTGGGAAATCCCATGGACAGAGGAGCCTGGCAGGCTACAGTCCATAGAGTCACAAGGAGTCAGATGCAACTGAGTGACTCACACACACACACACACACACACATATGTATCTTATGTGTGTGTTAGTTGCTCAGTCCTGTACAACTCTATGCATCCCATGGACTGTAGCCCGCCAGGCTCCTCTTTCCATGGGATTCTCCAGGCCAGAATATTGGAGTCGATTGCCATGCCCTCCTCCAGGGGATCTTCCCAACTCAGGGGTTGAACCTGGGTCTCCTGCATTGCAGGTGGACTCTACTGTCTGAGCCACCAGGGAAGACCTAATATATCTTAATCAGTCCTCATTTAAAAGTAAATTAAATCACCAAATGAGTTTAAGGAAACCTGTAAAATAGTCTACATTTACGAGGGACGTTTTCAGAGTACAAGAGGATATTTCCAAGGAGATGACTATCAATTGCAACCACTTTGGCTCACTGAAGTGGTTTTCTGGGAGGGGCACTTCCCCAGGCACTGCCCAGGTCTGCCTGCCTGCATGACACCTTGTCCCTACATGGGCCCATGTACACATGGCCCACTTCCCCGCGTGTTCCTTATCTGGATCCTTGGCACAATCCCTCTCAGGCTTCAGTCTCAGATCTGCTGTCCTGCCCAGCCACCCTGCCAGAGCTGTGGGCAGCGCCCCCATCCGCCTGCCCAGAGAGTTCTCTGGGGCATCACCCTGCTTTGTTTCTCTGGGTGCTTGGCCGTGGAGAGGACCTGGTACCCTTACCTGTTAACTGGGGGACTGTCAGTCCCTGTCTGGAGTGTTTGCATCAGGAGGACGCTGCACAACACTGCACCTGACGTGCCCCAACAGTTGGCGTGTAGTTTAGTCACTAAGTTGTGTCTGACTCTGTGACCCCATGGACTGCAGCATGCTAGGCTCCCTTGTCCTTCAGCACCTCCTGGCGTTTGCTCACATTCATGTCCATTGAGTTGTTATTTGTGAGAATGAGTGATTCAGTCACTTGGCACCCATCCTGAAGTTAGCAAATTATGAAGCTTGCAAATGATTAGTTACATGCACACACAAATATGTGTTCATGCGTGAATAAGGTGAAATTTTTAAAAAGAAGGACTCTTTTTCTTTTTCTGCTCTCTATCCACTACTCCAATATTTTGGCCACCTGATGTGAAGAGCTGACTCATTGGAAAAGACCTTGATGCTGGGAAAGATTGAAGGCAGGAGAAGAAGAGGGCGACAGAGGATGAGGTGGTGGGATGGCATCACCAACTCAATGGACATGAGTTTAAGCAAATACCAGGAGATGGTGAAGGGCAGGGAAACCTGGCATGCTGTAGTCCATGGGGTCACAAAGAGTCAGACATGACTTAGTGACTGAACAACAACAACCCATTCTTGAAAATGTAGCTCCATGTAACGTATTCCCACAAGAAACAGAAATGCAAAGCAGAGAATTGAAACAACAGCAAACATTTTCATGGTGTAATTCCTGCTGTTTTCCTGTTGCTCAGAGTAGATTGTCTATGACTACTGAGATGTTTAAGGGTATCATTGTTGAATTTTATATGTTTCCATAAAGATCACTTTATTACATATTTCTACTTTCTTTGTATTTTTGTTCCCATTCAGTCAGAAGATACTGTTTCTGCCCCCGTTTTATTCTCATTACTCAAAGTCTAATGGGCTGTATTTGGGTCAGTTCAGCATGATTAATGAGCAATGAAGAAAACTCAAAAATTCAGGGATCATTTTGCACAAATCACATAATTTAATAAACAATAGTAGCCTGGAGGAATATCCTTGCCCATTTGTTAGCATGCCTGTACATTTTTTGTTAAGATGAAACACTTTAATATCCAGAGATCACTTTGAGGCAGATTCCATTTTTATTGGATTATGATTACTGCTGCCCCCATCCACCCCAAGTCTCAGGTGTCTGAGTCGGGGGAGGGCAGAGGTGTTGACTCTCTCTGTGTTCAGCCTCTAGGCACCCCTGTCATTGCGTCATTGCCTGCCCTTGACTTTGGGGGCCCCTACACTCCAGAGCTCCAGATTCTGATGGAGGAGCCGGGTCCCCTTGTTGCTAGTTTGCTGCATCTCGAGAATCATAGCTCAGCCTTGGAAAGTGAGAATTAGCTGATTTGGGAATCTAGGGGGCAATTCCTCTATAAGGTGATGCTATATGAGGAACCTCCAAAGTACCAAGAAAGTGTCCTAAGGCCAGCCCACCCTGATTGGGTGGTACTTTACTAAGCTCCTTGGGCAGGCTTCCCTGGTGGCTCAGATGATAAAGAATCCACCTGCAATGCAGGTGACCCAGGTTTGATCCCTGAGTTGGGAAGATCCCTTGGAGAAAGGAATGGCAACCCACTTCAGTATTCTTGCCCGGGAAATCCCATGGACAGAGGAGCCTGTCGGGCTGCAGTCCATGGGACTGTGAAGAGTTGGACATGACTGAGCGGCTAACACTCTGTCATGTTTTCACTAAGCTCCATCTGGTCTGGAATGTCCAACACCTCTAGTTTTGTCTCCCTGCTGGCCTCTCTGCTGGGGGCTTTTCTGGTGATATCCTGCCCCTGCTCTGTGCTGGCCTCACTCTGTGCTCTTCCTAGGTGGGCAGCCCGCTGGATGTCGGCGCCCTGGAGATCCTGGAGCGGCGCCTGTGCGTGGGCGTGCACAATGGGTTGGGCTTCGTGCAGCGGCCGCAGGTCCTCGTGCTGGTGCCTGAGCTGGAGGTGGCCTTGACACGCTCTGCCAGCTTCAGCCGGAAGGTTGGCTCCTCTTCCAAGGCCAGGTATCTCCCCGGGGCCCTGGGTCCAGCCCTCTGTGGAGTTGGGCATTGGGGGTGAGCACCCCACCAGGGATCAAAGTGAGAGGCCGTGGCTCTTCCACATGAGGGATGTGCTCTCCCACCTGAGTTCTTCCCGGTGCTGCTGTCTCCTCCTGCTCCATCATCTGGTCCACAGCAGGCCTCAGCATCTTGTGGTCGGAAAGATCTTGTTTTTCTGCCTTGATGGTTTTGGGGTTAGTGTTACAGATGCTTCCAGCTGTGGAGCCCCCACATGCTTCCCTCCAGAAGTGTCTTGTGACCTTCACGTGATGGGGAACCAGAGGGCAGGAAGTTTTGCCACTAGGTTCAGTCCGGGCTCCTCAGATCACCATCAGAGACGTCCCCCAGGGGTGCCACACGTGAGGCTGGCCAGAAGCCGGCCTTGGAGGGGGCACCTCCCCAGAGACCCTCTGTCCTCCCATCCCCAGTGCTGGCAGTTTGGCCAAGGGTTGATTGCGGCACCTAAAAAATGCTCTGGTTTGGGACATTACCTTGGTGGCCATACGTCCGGAAGAGCATGGGGACACTGCTCAGGGGGACTCACACAGCAGCAACACCGGCAGCCCCAAGGCCTGAGCCGATGTGGGGTGCTGGGTGCCGGGCAGTGAGAGCCACCGCCCGACTCACCCCTTCTCTATGTTCTCGGCCCAGCTCTGGAAACCAGGCTCTGGTCCTGAGAAGCCGTCTCCGACTCCCTGAGATGGTCTGTCACCCCGCGTTCGCCATTGTCTTCCAGCTGGAGTACGTGTTTAACAGCCCCTCGGGGGCGAACGGCAACGTAAGAACCACTGGGTTCCCACCCAGCGATGGGCTCCATGCACGGAGGATAAGCATAGTCACCATTAATATTCTTTTGGTTAAAAGCAGTATAATTATTATTAATGGTGTGGATAACAAGCATGGAACGTGACTAGAAATCACTTCTTTCTGGTGATAGCTCTGTTCTGATCATTTTCTTCTTTATGGAAACAGTATGTTCTATTGGCAGATGGTGTGAATAGTTCAGAAGGCAGAAGGCTTCATGATAGCATTAATTCTAATTATTAAATCAATAATTATTTTGAAAAATGAGGCCATTTTAGTGCATTTTTCAAATGATACGAAGGGTAGTAAAGCTTGAATCTGCACAAGAGATGGATATTTTCTTTGAGGGGACCTTGTATGTGCCTGTCTCAGAACCAAGAGCAAGTATTTATAGGATTCAGTTGGAGAAAAGGTAACAAAGAGACATCATTTACATCATTGATACAGATTTTTTGGAAAATCCAAACCATGCTATTCTTAAGATTCAGGTTTTTGTTTGAAAAAGCAAATATCATTATTTATTTATTAAAAAAATTTTTTTAAACTCTGATATTGGAGTATAGTTGATGAACAATGTTGTGATAGTTCCAGTTGGACATTGAAGGGACTCAACCATACACATACATGTATCCATTCTCCCCTAAACCCCCCTCCATCCAGGCTGCCACATGACACTGAGCAAAGTTCCCTGTGCTATACAGTGGGTCCTTGTTGGTTTTCCATTTTAAATAGAGCAGAGTGGACATGTCGATCCCAAACTCCCTAACTCTTCCCTCCATTCTTCCCCTCTGGCAACCATAAGTTCATCCTCTAAGCCTGTGAGTCTGTTTCTGTTTTGTAATTAAGTTCATCTGTATCATTGCTTTTTAGATTCCACATATAAGGGATGTCATATGATATTTATCTTTTCCTTCTCTAACTTACTTCACTCTGGTATGACAATCTCTAGGTCCTTCCATGTGGCTACTAGTGGTATCATTTCATTCTTTTTATGGCTGAGTAGTATTCCATTGTATATATGTACCACATCTTTATCCATTCCTCCGTCAATGGATGTTTATGCTGCTTCCTTGTCTTGGCTATTGTAAATAGTCCCTCAAAGAACACTGGTGTGTGTATGTCCTTTTGGACTGTCTTTCTCCGGGTATATGCCCAGGAGTGGGATTGCAGGGTCATATATGGGTAGTGGTAGTAGTGTTAGTCGCTCAGTTGTGTCCGACTCTTTGTGACCCCCGTGGACTGCAGCCCACCAGGCTCCTCTGTCCATGGGATTCTCCAGGCAAGAATATTGGAGTGGGTAGCCGTTCCCTTCTCCAGGGTATCTCCCTGACCCAGGGATTGAACTCAGCTCTCCTGCATTGCAGGCAGATTCTTTTACCATCTGAGCCACCAGGGAAACGTGTGGTAGCTCTACTGAAAAAGAAAAGATCATTTAACAAGCAAATTAAGAATAAAAAAAAAAGCCATAAGACACCTTCTGTGGTGGTCAGTCTGCCTGCATCACTGTGCAGCTGATGGAAAAACAGGGGACAGAGGGTGATTCTGGGGGGCCTTCGGAAGGAGAATGGGGTGTTGGCACAGCTGCTGTGCTAGTTCCTGGTCCCCTCTGATGTCTGTTCCCTGTTGTGTATCAGGTGAGCTGACCCAGAGGCAGGTGTTCTGAGTGCAGCCGAACGAGTGATCTCCGCTGTTCTCACAAAGCTGTTGTTTCCAGCTCGGCTTTTCTTTCTTTGTTTCCAGGAGTTTCAGCCAAAATGCGACTCTGTGCAGACAAGCTTGTCTGCATGGGGTGGGCAGAATGGGTTTTGGGTGGGACTACAGCAGGAGGGAGGGGCTTCAGGGACTTCCCCACCCTGGGGAGGGGCAGGGTACCCCTGCTGTCTTGGGCATGGGCTGGGACCATTGCAGACGGAACCCCTGGAGGAGCGGCAGGCCTGGTGCCTCCATGGGGGGCTCCTTGTCACTTGCCACTCATTTACATGTAGATCATGTCCCCTTGAGAATATTAATTACGATCCACTTACTATTATAAAGTCCACGTGCTGAAACTGATCTGACTTACCTGACACTTGATTATTATTATTTTTTAACTCTTCATTGAAATGCTCACCGGCTGGCAGGTGGGTCTGCTACGCGTTGTTGCTTCGTGGAGCTCTTAGAATGTGGCTTGTAATAGCTCATCAATTCTTTTTGATGTGGAGGTTTATCTTAACATGGAATATTGGATTCCATTTTACTGTCATCAAGTGTACTTTCTTCAGTGTAATCTGGAGAGGAAATGTTCTGGCTTCTGAAATGATTTTCTGCACAAATTACTTGCTGCGTGAAGCAGTGAGTACGGGGTTAGCATTCCAGTGGTGATCGCTGACTCAGGCATTCCCGTCACGACCAAACTTAGATCAAACTTAGATGTAGCGGAGAAGACAGCCCTGCTGCTGCTGGTCTGGGCTCTCGTTCCCTCCCCCGGGCGTATCCCCAGAGGGAACGTGGCCACGGGGGCTCCTGCAAGGTCCAGGCTCTGCCTTGGAGGGGGGCGGGTCGCTGCCGGCTTGCTCCTGCTTCTCCTCGGAGTCCATAATGGAGTGTGTTTTCGGGTGCATTCAGCCTGCAAATCCCTTTTTCCCTTTTCTTTCATTTTAAAAAGCTCTGTGGACATTCCAAGTGTCAACAAAAGCAGTGTTGTTGTTCAGTTGCTAAATCGTGTCCAACTCTGTGACCCCCTGGACTGCAGCAGCACTCCAGGCTGTTCTGTCCTTCATTTATCTCCCGGAGTTTGCTCAGATTCATGTCCATTGAATCGGTGATGCCATCCAACCATCCCACTCTCTGCTGCCCTTTTTAAGTCTTACCTTCAGTCTTTCCCTGGTGGCTCAGATGGTAAAACATCTGCCTATAATGCGGGAGACCCGGCCGGGTTTGATCCTTGGGTCGGGAAGATCCCCTGGAGAGGGAAATGGCAACCCACTCCAGTACTCTTGCCTGGAAAATCCTATGGATGGAGGAACCTCGTAGGCTACAGTTCATGGGGTCGCAAAGAGTCGGACACGACTGAGTGACTTCACTATCACTATCAGTCTTTCCCAGCATCGGGGTCTTTTCCAGTGAGTTGGCTCTTTGCATCAGGTGGCCAAAGTACTGGAGCTTCAGCATCAGTATGATTTTGTGGGGAAAACAGACGTTCAGCCCATGACATCACGTAAATGCTAAAACATGTTTTGATGTAGTTAAATTTATCAGTCTCTTCTCTTGCATCTGGATTTTGAGTCATAGTAAAAAAGCCTTTCCCTACTCCTGTAGAAGAATTCACCCATGTTTTCTCCTGGTAGGGGTGGTTTCCATTTTTGTGTTTAGGTCACCTTTGTGGTGTGAGGAATAGGTCTAATTTCATCTTTGTAAAGTGGCCGTCCGAATGCTACTTATTATGAGTCCTTTGTGCCAGGGATTTTAGCTTCTCTCAGTCATACATGAGATCTCTGTTTACACTTGGAGGGGGAAATGGCTGCCCACTCCATTACTCTTGCCTGGAGAATCCCATGGACAGAGGAGCCTGGCGGGCTACAGTCTGTGGGGTCGTAAAGAGTCGGGCACAATTGAGGGACTAAGCGCACACACACTCCCCTGCTCCTAGACCACTGTTCTGCCCGGGGCCGCTCTGTCTGTTCTGTGCTGGGAGCATAGTGTGGTGGTGGGGGCCCCGCAGCTACTGGGTCACTCGGTGGCGCAGCAACCTGCAGCCCCTCCCCTACATGGCTCCTGTAGCTCTGCCCACATTTTGCTTTCCCCGAGGAACCTCAGTATCAACAGGTCCAGCTCCATAAACAGAGTTTACTGGTGTTTTGGGGGGTGCATTAAATTGATTAATTAGAGAGAATCGACATGTTGTGGAAGTTGTGATGTCGTAACTGGGAAGAAGGGAAGTCTTTCTGCTTGTTCACTCCTGTTTTTGTGTCTTTTGGGGGTGATTTTAAAATAGGATTGTTTGTGCCCAATTGTGTCTTACTCTTTGCAACCTCATGGACTGTAGCCTGCCAGGCTCCTCTGTCCATAGGATTTCCCAGGCACGAATACTGAAGTGGGTAGCCATTCCCTTCTCTAGGGGATCTTCCCAACCCAGGGGTCAAACCTGTGTCTCATGCATTGGCAGGCAGATTCTTTACCATTAGTGTGGCCTGGGAAGCCCCCAAATGGGTTTACAGTGTAGATTTTAAACAGCTTGAATAGCTCTTACTAAGTTTATTCACAGATATTTAATTTTTGTGCTGCTGTTTTAAGTGGAATTTTCTCTCCCATGTAACTTAACACCACAGGTTTTCTTTTTGTGTACAGTCATTAAACAGTTTTTTGTTTGTTTGTTTTGTTTTATAACCAGCACCTTCTATAGCTTTTGTCATATACCTCACTGTTTTTTTTTTTTTTTAATATTCATTTATTTGGCTGTGCTGAGTCCTAGCTGCAAATGTGGGATCTTTAGCTGTGACATGTGGGACCTAGTTCCCTGACCAGGGATGGGACCTGGGCCCCCTTGTGCTGGGAGTGCGGAGTCTTAGCCACTGGACCATGGAGGAAGTACCCCTCACTGTTTTTTAAATTATACTTTATTTTGACGTCATTACAGATTCACATGCAGTTGTAAGAAATAAGCAGAGTGATGCCATGTCCTTTTTCCAGTTGGCCCCAGTGGTAGAGCTGTCTTTTGGCCTTAAGTCCAGGCGGCCCACTTCTTCTTTCAGGTCTTGTGTGCCCTGCACGGCCTCTGCCTGGCTGACCTTGGGGCTGCTCCCCTCGACCCTCTCGTCTGTGTCCCCCACGCCTGCCCTGCGTGTCTCTGTGTTGTCCACTCCCCTCTCGCAGTGCTCAGAATTTCTTGGTGCTCTAGGGGTGGAGTGCTCTAGGCTGTGGGCAGCTTCAGTTCTTCCCCCAGTTCTTCCCCCAGTTCTCGGCCTTCTCCCGAGACCCCTGGGAGCCCTTCATAGAAAAACTAGGGCTGGCTTTCATTCCAAGGGGTAGCTGCTACACAGGTACATCCCAGGCTGTGGAGTTTCCTGCACTGAGGTCACAGCCCTGTGGAGTGGAGGGGCCATGCCCATGGGAAGGGGTGCCAGGTCGCTAAGCCTGAGCCCATTGTCACTGGCTCTGTAGGACCCAGTGGGAGATACGGGGAGGGAAGCAGACCCAGGCGAGGGTTCTCTGGAGAAGCAAATGCAAAGGCCCTGGGGTAGCCACATGCTGGTCTCTGGGCTGCAGACTCTGAAGGGCAAGAGGTTGCCCGCCTGTCTACATCACCACTCCCAGCCCCACTCGTGATGGTTTCCCTGTTGCTCCTTTCAAGCTTTGTTGAGTTGATACCTTTTTTTCCAAAGAGGACCAGAGTGTTATGAGTCCTTTAGCCAGCATGCGGAGTAATTCTAGGTTGTAGAACTTCCTTAAAACCATACCCTATTGTTTTTCATTGCACATGTGTATGTTTAAAAGTAATTACTGTACTCCGTAGAAGGAAATGAAAATATTGCCTGCCAAGTGATTACTGTGCTTTTAAGTGACTCTGCGTATACTGTGTCGTATACGAGCAGATTAAACGACTTTAATTACACGTCCTTAGGTTTCCTTTTCCAGCCTGGATGTGTGGGGAGGAAATTATTCTGCAGCAGCTGCTGAGTTCACTATGTGTCTAGTTTGGAAAAGGTTTTGGTGTATAATCGATCCATTTCTGGAAGGAATGACTTCGGGCTGATGGTATGTGGTGAGTGAGCCTTCTCTTTGCCTGGTGATCCTGGGGGCCTTGTGCTCCTTGGCGGGAAGGAGGACAGAGACCCTGGTCCTAAGTGCCCGTTTCTTTTCTAACTCTGCCCCTTGAATGGGTTTCAGGCTCTCAGGCCTTGTGAAGTTCTCAGAGGTCAGGCACCCAGGGTGCTATAAGGAGGACATGGAAACAGTCGCCTTAACCTTAGGTGTTGCCCACAGCCCAGCCCTGAGACTCCAGAGCTGCCAGCTGCCCATGTGGGCCAGCCTGGCTTCCATACAGGTGGAAGCATCTTGGTCTGCACTGCTGGGGTCAGGCCTGGGCCCACCCTCTGTGGGCGGCTGCAACCCCTCTGTGGTTGGCATTTGTGAGCTGTGCTGAGGGTCACATGGGCATGTGGTGGACACCCCAGAAGGGGCCTGTGCCCACCTGGGCTGGGCTGCCTTCTGCCCAGCTCCTCTATCTGTCCCGAGGTTCCTAAATCTCTCTCTGTCTCTCAGCTTCTTTATCCCCTGCCTCCCATCCAGTGATGGGCCTGCTGTTGGGGATGTTTGGACACCTTCTGACACCACAGTTTGCTTTTCTTGTTTGTGTTCACCAGGGGCCCAGGTGTGGCTGCCCCCATTGAGGGGGGCCAGTTCTGTCTCTGGAGATGGCCTCAGGCGGGGGGAACCCCCACCCATGGGTGCCCCATCACCTCTGCAGTGTGTTTCTGGGCTTTGGGCTATGGTACCCAGAGCTGGCATGGAGGGGGCTCAGCAGGTGACATGGGGCCCCATCAGGAGGAGAAAGTTCTCACTGAAGATCTAGACAAAAGTCAACCTTGTGAAACATCCAGAAATGTTTACCTGCCTCGAGGGGAGTTCTGAGCTGGTCTGGGGACAGAGGCCAAGAGGAGCCCCTCCCTCAGTCTCCTGGGGTGGCCTGAACAGATTGCCCCGAATGACTTGGCTTAAAACAGCAGAAATCTATTCTTTCACAGTCCTGGATCCAGAATTGATTCCATTTGGCCAAAATCGAGGTATCAGGAGGGGCTTGCTCCCTCCAGAGACTCCAGGGACCATCCTGCCTCTCCTCGGTTTCATTCCTGGGCTTCAGCTGCATCGCTCCAGCCTCTGCTTCGGTCTTCATGTGGCCTTCCGTCTGTGCATCTCCCTGTTTTTCTGTCTCAGGTCCCTCTCTGTCCTGCTCTTGTACAAACACCTATTACTGGATTTAGGGCCTCCCCGGATCATTAGGTCTCATCATCTCATGGTACTCAGTTACCTGTGCATGGACCTTTTCTCTGAATAAGGTCACAGTCACAGAGTCCAGGGGTTGGGGAGTGGACATGCCTTTTGGGAGCCACTGTTCAGTCTGTTCCAGGGACCTTGGGTTGCAGCATCTCCAGGGGTCAAGTGTCCGTGTTCTGTGTGCCCTGGGCCTGGTGAATGTCAGCATGTACTTCTGTTCCATGGCAAACCTGACTGGTGATCCAAGTGTATTCCTTTGGCCTTTTGTGTTTTGTCTTCTATTGTAAATGAAAATGTGAATGGGAACAGTTCAATGTGTGTTTTTTTTGTTTTTACGATTTGCATGAAATCAAACCCACTTTGACAGAATAAGATACTTTAAAGTAACAGATCTGATCTCACCCACTAGATTCACAGACAGGAGGAGTTTTGTCACATTGACGGATGAAATACCACTCTTGCTCTGCCCACCTGCTTGGCTGCACCTGGCCTTGTCCTTGAGCTGGGGGTGGGAGTTGGGAGTGTGGGCTTAGGGAGGGTCTCGTTTTCAGGCATCACCCTGGCCTGTTGGGAGAGAGTACAGACTAACAAAGGGTCAGTGGATTGCCACCAAGCTGTCATCCCACTGAAGGAGTGAGCCATAACTCACTGACCCTCCCTTCTTGTTAGAGATGTTGAAACAAAGTGTGGGAAGTGGCTGTTTGTTTATCTGACATCTGCTTCACATAGAGAAACACTGTATAGACCAAGGACAAGAAAATCAACAGAAAGCGTGAAACTAGGAAGCTGGGGATCGGTTGCTGCTTTTGAGAGGTTAAGCCAGAAGGGACTGGCACAAATAGCATGAAACCAGGGTCACGTGTTTTATTTTAACTTTGATCCTGTAGTAAACTTATGAATTTGGGGGGGATGGCTATTTACAAAAGTAGTATAGATATCACTGAGTCCTTATAGGTTTCTTCTCTGGCCAGTTTTCTGAATACATTTAGTATTTTTATTTTTAATATAATTGTGATGGTATTCCCTAATTTGGCTCTTAAGCTTTTTCTCCTTTATTTATCTCTTTGGCTGCACCAGGTCTAAGCTGCAGTACACGGGATTATCGATTTTCTTTACAGCCTGCAGGACTTTAGTTGTGGCAGGTGGGATCTAGATCCCTGACGAGGGATCGAACCTGGGCCCCCCTGCATTGGTAGTGTGGTGTCTTAGCCACTAGAACACGAGGGAAGCCCCTATCATTTATTTTTTAAAAAGCAGTGGATTTTATTTTAGCAGCTTTTCACTGATAACACTGGTTGCTCAGGGCCGTTTTATTCTGTCACCCGGCTGAGGGATGGGAAGGGCAGATGCCCTCTGTATATTTGACAGACACCAGAAGTGCGTATTTGACACTGGAAGTGCAGCACACAGACTCACACTTAGGATTCTTACTTGGTTGGTTCTTGGTTTGTATTTCCGGGATGTGGGTTTTTGCTCATTGGATTGACCCAAACCCCTGCTCAGCCCTGTGACTGTGCAGAACACGGCAGAATCCTAACCCGTGGTCTGAAATGGGTTTGGCTCCAGTAAAGGATCAGAAGAGGCTGAAGTGGGTGGTTTGAGGTCCAGTTACGAGGGGGCCTCAGGAAAGAGAGGTTAATTCACAAGCAGACACTGATTCTGGATGTTCCCCACATGAATACAAAGGATGTGATGGGATGGGCTGTCATCTGGAGCAGTCTGGAAAGACTGACTTGGATGAAACTTGAACTTCCTGTTCTCTCCACCCCACTGCTTAGTTCCCCGACCAGGGATCGAACCCACACCCCCGGCAGTGGAAGTGTGGAGTTTGGAAGTGTGGAGTTTCAACCTCTGAACCGCCAGGGAAGTCCCAGCGCTTCCTGTTCCATATCGTGTGCACATACCCTCTGCTGAGGTCTCACCCAGTTGACCGTCAGTTCATCTGTGTTGGATTCCAGCCAGAGTCCTTGTGTGTGTATGTGCGATCTGCCTTGAACCTGAGTGCGCTCTAGTCCTGGATGTGACAGTGACACATGACTCACTTGTGTCCAGTCAATCGTCCAGGGTCTCTTGGGAGCCCAGGGCACACTGCTAGAGCCTTCCCGGGCTCCGTGTTCCCAGACATAACTCAGGTCAAGGGATTCCCATTGGTATCACCTTTCCTTGGGACCATTGCAGACAAGCCTTGGCTTCCACTCCTTCTGAGAGTCTGAGACCCCCTCCTTGCAGGCTGTCTGCTTCCGTTTGACCACGGCCTGAGTTGGAGGGCTGCTGGGTTAGCTCACGTGGTTGGTGGTCAAGAGGGATGGAGGGCTGTTGGTAAGGAACCACCCAGTCCGTTGTTCTCCAGTGCCCCAGGGTGTGGAGGAAGATGCTGAGTTCGGTACTGATTAGGGTTCTTGGCCTTTCCCGATCAATAGAAATTGATCAGAGGCCAGACAAGAGATCCAGGCAAAGCTTTATTGGGGTTCTGGCTGGTTGCAGGGGAGTGAGAACAAGCAACCTTGCTTGTTCTCCCCAGGGACTGGGTGAGCTGGTTCATCTTATGGGGTGAGGGTCAGAGCAGGTCTAGGGGTCGGGCTGGAGGAGTGGGTTAGGTGGGTTGCTCACCCCTTGGTGGTGGTGTGTGCAAGGGGCGTGAGTAGCACCCTGTTTTTGCTCCAGGCTTTTTGCAAGTGGCAGTCGGGTTTTTGGTCTTTTTGTATCTTGTCTATAATTTGCCCCAGCTGTGCATGCAAGCAGCTGATTTTTAGTCCCTTATAGTTTCTTTGTATTTTGTTGCTGGAGGAGAGGTGTGTCCAGGTGCAAGCACTGCAGCCAAGGGCCTCGGGTCTCAGGTCCAGGCCCCAGCCTTCTCACGACCGTGTTCCATTTCACACCTGCCGCCTTCAGGTGGCTTCTCCCCGACACCCCCAGGGAGGCTGGGAATCTGGGGTGGAGGTGGGTGTGGCTTCTGCCCTGAGTCTGGGCTGTCAGTCTGACTTCGGTTGATGCCACTGGGCTCTTGGGGTAGAAAGTGCTGTTCCTGGGCTCCCGTTTCACCTGCTGTTGCTGTGTGCCTGGTGGCTTCTGGTCGGGAAATGGCCTTCCTGGGGGTTCTGATATGTCTCCTGACAGGGAATGAGCCAGTGTCTCTGGAGCGGCCGTAAGTAGGTAGATCATGAGTCTCGTTGCCCAGCCGAGCAGGAATGTCAGGACCTGACCAGAACCCACTCCGAGTTCCACTTTATTCTTGCTTCCTTTTGAATAATGGACAAAAGTGGTTTCTTTAAAATACCACTGACTCAAGCCTTGAAACCATATTTGTGAAAATGGCTTTGTCTGAAAGTGGAGGCTAATTCTGGGGAGGGGCGTCCTAGCTTTGTCCTCCCTTTCATCTGGCCAGTGATAGAGACAGTGAAAGAAGGTACAGCATGAAACATTTGGCCTGGGTAATGTCCTAGTTACATATAAGTTATATATAAACACATACATAGAACCTACAATGAGGAGCTGAAATTTTGCTGGAGAAAATGTGTGCTAAACCTTAAATGGAGTGTGCATGTATATTCTTCATTATTTTATGAAGTGTCTCATTAGTAACACACAGTGCCATTCCTGTCTCTTATACA